>CM059205.1:30619707-30952885 GCA_030347435.1 Clarias fuscus
GGGGACGTGGGTGGCATAAAATTAACAAGCATTAAATATTTTTTTTTCTTAAACATTAATGAGCAATACTTGAAGCTTCAGGATTTGAAACACGTGGGCTAAATGTTCTTGAACAAAACTGAGTGTAACTTACAGTACAGATGTTTTTTTCTCACTCGATACTAAAGAACTGCAAAAAATACAGAAATAATAACTGTTGTAAGCATGTTTCTGTCTGACATTTTTTTCTCAGAGCTAAACTACTGAGTGTGTATATTAGCTACTTATACCAAAAATGATTAAAATAAATAAATAAATAAAATGTCAGTTACTCCAACATTAGGCTAACAGGCTATCAACAACGGACCTTCTGCAAAACACTTATTGGTAGGAACCAGCTGACTATCCCACTTCACCAGTGACCCCTTGTGTCTAAATTACACACACACTTAATTATTTTTCTTCTTATCTGCAGAAATGCAGCCATAACATCACGTTGTCTGGCATTTCCTCTCAGAGCCGCACTACTGAGTGTACATATGAACAACACATCAGGACAATAGTGCTCACTAGAGTTATAAACCTAATAAGCGTATTTGGAAACTGGAGTATCAATATTTTATTACCAAATCACACCAAAAAGAAAAAAACATACATACAATAATATGTTAATCTATAGTGTTATAATTGGGTAAAAAAAAAAAATATTTAAAGGAGGTGCTCCTTTGTTAAAGTCACTTCTCTTACATTAGACTTCAAGTGAATCCAGCATAATTACAATCTGTGAATAGACATCTGTATAGTTCATAATGTGTGCATTTTTGTGTGATATAATTTAAAGTAAAACTAGATTAATTACTAGATAATGGATTTTTGATTGCATGAGCTGTTAGAGTCTGTGTTTGTGGAGTTAGCAAGTCTTGGTAGTTTACTTTCCACAATCCAAAAATAGGCAGGTTAGTCTAATTGGTGTTCCCAAATTGGTAAAAGTGTGTGTGTGTCTCTTCTGTGATAAATTGGCATCCAGGGTGTACCCCACACACACTTTGGCAAATTTGGCCGACATGTCTCACAGTTTTTTTTTCTTTCAGAAATCCCTAACTTTTTAATCTTTAGTGTATATTTTACATGGTAATTTGTATATAACATACATGTCTTAAAAAAATTAATAAATACAGGTAAACTCCTGAACATACACCCTCCCAGATAAAACGTATGTCTTTTTTCATTGTTGTCTCTCTCACTCCTACAGATGGTGATGTGATCCTGAAGAGTCCTCCCTATCCTGTAACTGAGGGAAATCCTCTGACTTTACGCTGTTTATATCGCAACATGAAGATCTCAGGCTCTGGTGCTGATTTCTATAAAGATGGTTCAGTTCTCCAGAAGCAGACTACAGGAGAGATGACCATCAGTAGTGTCTCAAAGTCAGATGAAGGTTTCTACCACTGTAAACACCCAGAGAGAGGAGAGTCACCCAAAAGCTGGGTTTCAGTCAGAGGTAATTTTAATAAGACTGCTGCTATGTTAGAGTCAGTTCTTCATTTGTAAAGCATTTAAAATATTAAGACTTGTGATCAGGGGCGTTTCTAGGATTTTCAGTTAAGGGGGGGCTTAGCCCCCATAGATGTTTAACACACATTTGGCTTGTTCAGAATCAGTACTCAAATGAGTCTTCCTGATGACACACACACACGCGCACACACACACTGTTTACTGTATAAACCTATTTCTGTGTTTAAGTACGATAAGAAAAATGTAAAGAGGAAACCACAACTTTAAACTTGGATTGATTATATTGCTAAACAACACACTAGTGGTGCTCCGATCACGATTTTTGAGGCCGATCACCGATCTCCGAACACTAGAAGCATAACAACATAGAAACATAGCAGCCTGTGCTTGGTTAGTAATTTGGAACAGCTTATAGCTTGACAAATGTATGCTGGTCATCAGCATAACAGCATACCAGCACCAAAACACAACATATGCTGGTCAAGCTGGTCACCAGCTATCTGGTCTATGCTGTTTTTTTCAGCAGGGAAGTAGGATGTGAGTCGCCCAAAGTTCTGCAAGGTCTGTAAGCATCCGCGAGGACGGCCAAAAAATTAAACATGTTTAATTTTTCATGTTTAAAAAATTACATGTTAAAAACATGTTTAATGTTTCACGCGGAAAGATGGAAACGTAATCACAGGGCCAAAACTCGCGGTGAATCATGATGAACTGTACATACGGCCACCGAGCGAAACCGCGTAGGTGAGATAGTGGAATTACCGACAGCTGAGTGAGTGGCGGCGTGTGAGTGGCGGCGTGTGAGTGGCAGCGCGCGAGTTGCTGAACTCTCCCACTCTCTTAGCGCGAGACAACTTTGAAAACTGCTCGTGTTCCTTTACGTGACTTACCTTCAAATATCTGATGAGGTTGGTGTAGTTAAAATGCTTTGGGTGCTTCCCGCCTCGTGGAATTGTCTTTGTCACACAACACGTAGAATTGGCAGACCGGTGAAGCCAATTTAGCAGCGCGCAAAAAAATATATATATATCCAGCGAGTTTTGCGTCATCTGATCGGCTTCTCTATATCGGCCATTATAGAGACTGCCGATCAATCATCCCAAAGCAATTATCGGCTGATTATGATCGGAGACCGATCAATCGGAGCATCCCTACAACACACCTATGAGGCTGGACAATGGAATAAATTGTGTAGGTGCCAATAATGTCAAACATTTCTCTGTTAATTCTTTGACAATACTGCTGCTTTTTGTTGGAAACTGGCTGAAAAATACTTTCTGATGCGTTGACTTCAATCAGTGTTGAGAACACAGTGTTAATGTGCATGAGAGGCTGTCCATGTTCTGTTCTTATCTGCTGCTCATTTGGAGGCCTACTCCCATGTGACTTGGAAAACCTTAAAAACCTTCCATCTACAGTTAAATATAAATATTAAAACTTTGATCATCATGTTATCTCATTTAATTTAGTGTTTTGGCTTCATAAATAAGACAGTAGATTTTATATTCAACCCCTTTAAATTTCATAGCTACTAGGCTATTTATTCAAATTCATTAATATAGACAAACATTGTTTTAATGTAGTTAAACAAAGCATATTTTTAATATAATTCCTTTTTTGTTTCTATTCATTAAAAAAGTAACTTTTTCTAAATCAAAGTGACAAAAAACCCTACTGTCAGGATAATAAATGTATTTTATGATCTGGGACATTATTTCATACAATACAATATTTATTACAAAAAAACAGAATTTTTCTATCTCTGTAAATCACACTACTATGCAGTTAAAACGAGAGCATTGAATGTTGTCTGTCTCTGTTTTTAATCATTTATGTGTATAACTCTATGGTAATTAATGCCATATGCACTGTGCAATGTTTTATATAGACAGTTAGATTTTCCAATTAAAACAGCCACTGCATGATTGTTTTATAAAGCAGACTATAGGTTCTTAAGGGTATTAAGGGCTTCATTTTCACTAGAGGAAACAGCTGGTGTGATGAGGGTGAACACAGGGAAAACTTAGTAACTGATTAATCCCTCGTGACATTTTGTAAACTGTATTTATGACAAAGGACTGCACTGATGCAGATATAACAATTTGTTGAAAAAAAAAAAAGACCTTGGCTTAATCCTCGCTCTGTGATGGCGAATTGAAGACCGCACTGAAAGACAGGGAGGAGCCGAAGGAGCCGAAGTCTGCCGCCGTTTTCATATGAAATTTAAAGGGGACGTGGGCGATCAGCAATTTATGTAAAGTTTATGGAGAATTTTTAGGGGGCTGAGTACAAATGTTAGGGTGGCTAAAGCCCCCCTAAAAATGGGGTAGCGACGGCCATGCTTGTGATTCCTTTATACCTAAGCACCTCAGTTGATATTCAAAACATATTTGCTACTCTTTGGATTTATTGTCCAAATCCCCTTATAGCTGCTTGAAATTACTTGACTTTTACACCATTTCTGTGTAGAATAATAAGTAATATTGTATGTGGGGTACTGTAGCCTAGAGAATTAAATTTAAATCAATTACATTTTATTAAACAATCATTGTTCATTGATCATTGGGCAGCAGCTTCACAGAATTTAAAAAATATGGAAAGTTCGAAATATTTATAAATTATAATTATCAGATTGTCCCTGCCTAGCAAGCCAGGTGTGATCATGGCAAGAAAAAACTCCCTGAGATGACAAAAGGAAGAAATCTTAAGAGGAACCAGACTCAAAAGGGAACGAGTCCCCATCTGGTCTTAGTCCTCATTTGGCTAAGACCAGATGGATATAGAAGGGATTTATTTACAGTCATACTGTGTGCCATCAGGTTGAGAATTCAGTAGGTGTTATCAAAATGTTTGCACCAAATCAACTAGTTTTGTAACATACCAGCAGATGGCAGCACAATGCTGCATGTCCAGTCACAAGGAGCTCTGACCTTCATAAGGCAATATGTCAATAGATGTCGTCCTGTGTACATTGGTAGCTGTGTTATTCTGACCATGTGCGTTACGACGTGTGCTATTTCATCACAAACAGCAAGTCAAATTTGAAATTCTGCATTAAACTGGGCAAATCTGTCACAGAGACGCTTGACATGAGTCGGCAAGTTTATGGCAATGCTGCAATGAGTCGAGGTGTGTTGTGTGGCACGCGCACTTCAAGAGTGGAAGAACATCACTGGAAGATGACGAGAGATCAGGAAGACCTTCATTATTTTCGGTGGACCAGGTATTATGGTGTCATCTACTCCCAGGAATGGCTGATAGGCAAACTGAAGAGGGTCAAGAGAGGACTTCACTTGGGGACGAAGAGTATCCAGGATAAGTCTCTCAAACACCTTCATAATATGTGATGTCCGATCGACTGGCCTGTAATTGTTCTGGGCAAAGGGTCGTGGTATTTTTTGGCACAGGAACCTTGCAGGATGTCTTCCACAAGGCAGGGACTTTCTGTAGAGACAGACTCAGGCTAAAGAGGTGCAATAGGACACCACATAGTTGAGGAGCACAGTATTTCAGGAGTCTTGGGTTGATTTTATATGGACCTATAGCTTTTGTTGGGCAGAGTCTGCTCAGACAACGTTTGACCTGATCATCAGAGATGTTGATTGAGGGAAGTGCAGAAGGAGTAGGGGGTGTTTTCTGTGTGGGGAAATGAGGGAGCAGGGGAGCCTGTATTATAGCTGAAGCCGAGGGTGGTGTGAGACAGAGAGACATCAAATCTGTTAAAGAAAGTGTTGAAATCGTTGGCACGATCCACATTCCCCTCAATTGCCTGGCCACTCGTCTTGTAGCCAGTAATGCTCCTGATGCCTCTCTCATGTTGTTCTGCTTCAGCCTTTGTTCAAGTTTTCTATCCCCCCCTGGTGTGGCAATCCACAGAGTGAAAGTGGGGGGAGTATTGGTCAGGGATGCGTGGTTGAAATCGCCAGAGATCAGGAGAAAGGAATCTAGGTGCTGGGTCTGGAGTTTGGCGGTGACCGAGTGGATGAAGTCACGTGCTGCGGTGGCTTTCACGGATGGAGGAATGTACACGGCAGTTATTATAACATGAGAGAATTGTCTGGGTAAATAATATGGGCGAAGTCTGACAGCCAACAGTTCAATATCCAGACTACAAACATGCTCCTTAACAGTCACATGACTGGGGTTACACCACACATTGTTGATGTAAACAGCCAGCCCCCCTCCTTTCCTCTTACCACTTTCTCTCTTCGTCCTGTCACTCCGTATCGCACTTAAGCTATCCAGCGTAATACTTGTGTCCAGCACATCACCATGTAACCAAGTCACTGTACAACACATCAGACTGAAGATGTTCCTTACTAAAGCATTCAGCATGTCCATCCTGTTATCCCGAGATCTCACATTGCCCATGATAAGAGATGGGAGATACAGTACTTGTACTTTCTCACCATCTCCCTCTGCTCTGTTCATCTCTCCTCATCTTTGAATCCTCTGTGCCGTTTACTTTCACCTTAACATCCTATTCCATATCACATCGGGGATGTTTAGAGACCGAAACACAACTGGGTCTCCAATGCCGGCTGGCTTTAAGGTGATCAGCTGATGATAACACTTTCAAAAGGCATGATTTGAAAGGGCAGTCCGTATTGACTTAAGGAACAAATAAAATTCTAAAATAAAAGAGGAGAAGTATTAAAAACAAGTAAAACAAACAAAAACCCAGAGAGCAACCACACCAAGCTGCTGCACACTCCCGCATGTGCATAAACAATATACAGTATACATTACACCACACTGTGTAAGGTTACAGGCTTGTACATTATACATTACTCCACACTGTCTGAGGTACAGGCTTATACAATATACATTATGCCACAATGTGTGGGGATATAGGTTTATAAAGTACACATTACTTCACACTGTGTGAGATACTATACAAGCTTATACAGTACATATTATGCCACATTGTATGAGGGTACACGCTTATACAGTACACATTGTGTGAGGTATTTCCTAACATATAAATAAACTGGAAATAAATACTGTACCTAAAATTGCATTAAATGTTATTTTTTAGCTAATTAAATACATGTATAAATTTGGCACTATTTACTACATCATTTAGCTAAATCATGTCCTTAAAGAAACACATTTTTGTGTGTCGTTGACTAAAATTTGCTCAGTACTGTTCCTAAAAAAAGAGGTGAATCCTCACTTTCTAATCAAGATGTAAAGCCTGTTGTAGAAATCAGCGACACACAGGGAGTTGATTTATATACAGCTCACTACAGGGTTTCAGTTGATGTACAGACATTCTCACATTATCCTGAAGGATTTTTTTTTATATCTTTGGGAATTCATCTTCTCCCCCATGACTGAAAGCTGGCCATGCCCTGATGCAGCAAAGCAGGTGCAAATCATGATGTTCCCTCCACCATACTTTAGGGTTGGGATGATGTTTTCATTATGATAAGCAGTACCCTTTTTACACCAGATGTAGTGCTGTGTGTTCATTCTTAGTTTCATCAGTGTACAAAACATTTTACTAGTATCGCTGTGAAGTGTCAATGGCTGACATAAGTGTATTCTTCTTCTGCAGAGCAAACTCAAAGTTTTTATTTATTTTTTTTTTTTATTAGTCAAAGTAGCTCTGGTCCACCTGACACCTGACTTCATTTAACTTTTTTGTATTTTTTTTTGTCATTTGTCATTAATTCAAGGATTAACATTTTTATAGTACAGACCAAAATTTTGGACACACCTTCTCATTCAAAGAGTTTTCTTTATTGTGTTCTTTAGCCCAAACAAGTCTCTTCTGCTTGTTGCCTGTCCTTAGCAGTGGTTTCCTAGCAGATATTCTACCATGAAGGCCTGATTCACACAGTCTCCTCTTAACAGTTGTTCTAGCGATGTGTCTGCTGCTAGAACTCTGTGTGGCATTGACCTGCTCTCTGATCTGAGCTGCTGTTAACCTGCGATTTCTGAGGCTGGTGACTCGGATGAACTTATCCTCCGCAGCAGAGGTGACTCTTGGTCTTCCTTTCCTGGGGCGGTCCGCATGTCAGCCAGTTTCTTTGTAGCGCTTGCTGGTTTTTGTGACTGCACTTGGGGACACTTTCAAAGTTTTCCCAAAAAGGACTGCCTGACCTTCATTTCTTAAAGTAATAATGGCCACTCGTTTTTCTTTACATAGCTGCTTCTTTCTTGCCATAATACAAATTCAAACTCTTTGAATGAGAAGGTGTGTCCAAACTTTTGGTCTGTACTGCATATATACACACACACACACTCAGGTGCACAGCTTAATATTCGGCTCTGGAATTCACGTTCCTAGATGTTTTAATAATGCACCTGCACAACACACTCAACCTCAAAAAAATGTGCATTTTTTCCAAGTCAAGTCAAGTAGGCTTTTATTGTCGTTCCAACCATATACAGTTAGTACACAATGAAACGAAACAACGTTCCTCCAGGACCAAGGTGCTACATACATGCAACAACAAATTTACAACACAAATTTTAAGTTAACCTAAAAAAACTATCAAACTCTATACAAAAAATACACAGTGGACAAAGTGCATGTGCAAACAAAGAGGTACATGACAGACACAACAATGTAACACATAACAGTACTTAACTTTTTTTTTTTTTAGATGAAGTATGAGTTGAGGTAGTGGGAAGAGCAGCAGTAAACAATTGACATTGTGACAAGAATATAGTGTGCAAATAGCAGTGAAATAAATATTGTGCAAAAACTGCGAGGAGCAGCATAGGTAGGTAGGTGTGAACAAACTGAGATGGATGTATATCAGTGTGATTGCGCATGTGTATTTATCAGTTCAGTCCAGATGTTATTTAGATCGTCTGAATGTGTGTGTGTGTTTGTGTGTGTGTGTGTGTGTATCAGTCCAGTCCCTTTGTGTTGAGGAGACGGATGGCTTGTGGGTAAAAACTGTTACATAGTCTGGATGCGAGTGCCCGAATGCTTCAGTACCTTTTTCCAAATGGCAGAAGGGTGAAGAGTGAGTGTGAGGGGTGTGTCCGGTCAGCCACAATGCTGGTGGCTTTGCGGATGGAGCGTGTGATGTATATGTCCTCGATAGAGGGAAGAGAGACTCCGATGATCTTCTCAGCTGTCCTCACTATCCGCTGTAAGGTCTTGCGGTCTGATATGGTGCAGTTTCTAAACCAGACAGTGATGCAGCTGCTCAGGATGCTCTCTATAGTTCCTCTATTGAAGGTGGTGAGGATTGGTGGTGGAAGCTGTGCCTTTCTCAGCCTTCTCAAGAAGAAAAGACGTTGTTGGGCTTTTTTTGTGTAAAGAGCTAGTGTTGAGGGACCAGGTGAGGTTCTCCTCCAGGTGGACACCCAGGAATTTTGTACTCTTGACGATCTCCACAGAAGAGCCGTCGATGCTAAGTGGAGAGTGATCGCTCCGTGTCCTCGTGAAGTCAACAACCATCTCTTTGGTCATTGATTTTCAGAGACAGGTTGTTGTCCTTACACCAGTCAGTTAGCCTCTGCACTTCCTCTCTGTATGCTGACTCATCGTTCTTGCTGATGAGACCCACCACGGTTGTGTCATCGGCAAACTTGATGATATGATTGGAGCTGTGTATCGCTACACAATCATGAGTCAGCAGTGTGAACAGCAAGGGACTAAGCACGCAGCCCTGGGGGACCCAGTGCTCAGTGTGGTGATGCTGAAGGTGTAGTTCCCGATCCGCACTGCCTGAGGTCTTTTGGTCAGAAAGTCCAAGATCTAGTTACATCGGGAGGTGTTGGGGAATGATTGTATTGAATGCTGAACTGAAATCTATGTACAGCATTCTGACGTAGGTGTCCTTTTCGAGATGCGTCAGTGCCAGGTGGAGTGTGGTGGAGATGGCGTCGTCCGTCGAACGGTTTGGACAATACGCAAACTGCAGGTGGTCCAGTGAGGGAGGCAGCAGGGTCTTGATGTGTATCATGACAAGCCCCTCGAAACACTTCATGATGATGGGTGTGAGTGCAACAGGGCGGTAGTCATTGAGACAGGACACAAAAGACTTCTTCGGCACAGGGACGATGGTGGAAGATTTGAGGCATGTGGGAACGACAGCTCTGCTCAGAGAGATGTTGAAGATGTTGGTGAGAACATCTGCCAGCTGCCTTGGATGTTGTCTGGTCCAACAGCTTTACGTGGGTTGACTCTGCGTAGAGTTTTCCCTCACATCAGCCGTTGTGAGACACAGCACATGGTCATTCGGAGGAGGGGTGGTCTTCCTCGCCATCATGTCGTTCTGTAACAGGCAGGTGATGAAGACCTGTAGTTGGTGATGGCTTGTATACCCTGCCACATGCACCGTGTGTCACCGCTGTCCCTGAAGTGGTTGTGGATTCTCTGGGCATGTGCGCGTTCGCCTCTCTGATGGCCCGGGCCAGTTTGGCCCTTGCTGTTCTAAGGGGCACCTTGTCCCCCGATCTGAAGCCGGAGTCTCGGGTCCTCAGAAGTGCATGCACCTCCGCAGTAATCCACGGTTTCTGGTTGGGTCATGAGATGATGTTTTCGGTGCACTTGTTGATGTAGCAGGTCACTGATGACGTGTACTCCTCCAAGTCAGTGAAGTCGCCATAAGTTGCAGCCTCCCTAAACATGTTCCAGTCAGTGTTCTCGAAACAGTCCTGAAGAGCAGAGATGGCTCCTGCTGGCCATGTTTTCACCTGCTTCAGAACCGGTTTTGAACGCCTGACGAGTGGTCTGTATGCTGGAATTAGCATAACAGAGATGTGGTGTGAGTAGCCGAGGTGGGGGCAGGGCTCTGCCCGATATGCGCCGGGGATGTTTGTGTAAACAAGATCCAGCATGTTTTCCCCTCTCGGTGCAAAGTATACATACTGATGGAATTTAGGAAGCACTGACTTGAGATTTGCATGGTTGAAATCTCCAGCAACAAACAGTCCATCCGGGTGTGTGTTCTGCAGATAACTGATCCATACATACAGTTCACAGAGCGCCTCCTTAGCATTAGCACTAGGAGGGATGTATACTCCGATAATGAAAACGGTGGTGAATTCCCGCGGTAAATAAAAAGGTCTGCATCTAACAGTCACAATCTCCAGCAACGATGAGCAAAAGCTAGAAACTAGCACAGAGTTCGTACACCATTTCGTGTTGATGTAAACACACAAGCCACCGCCGCGAGTCTTACCGCACAGAGCTGCGTTTCTGTTGGCGCGAAATCGGGGCTAGTCCATCTAGCTGCATGCCATTGTCTGGAACTCTGTTGCTGAGCCATGTCTCTGTGAAAACAAAGACACAGCAGTCTCTAAACTCACGCTGTGTAGTCTGTTGCAGTCGGATGTAGTCCAGTTTATTTTCCAGGGAGCAGACGTTAGATAAGATGATGGACGGAAGAGCCGGCCGGCTAGGGTTTGTTTTTAGCCAAGCACAGACTCCCGCCTGCTTGCTGCGCTTCCGCTTCCTCGCGCACCGCTTATGATGTCTCCTCCTCCGGCCACCGGCATCAGGCAACGCCGAGGACTGGAGGCCTGGTTCCCTAAGCAAGCTGAGGTAGCATAGCTTTTCACGCAGCTCATCTTGAATTAAATATGCCGGTTTATTGAGTTGCAAAAGTGTCTGGCGGTGGTAAGTATGAACACCGTTTGCGCTGATGTCCACAAACAGTGTAAAATAAACGCGCTACAACACGAAGTAAACAAAGTAGCACCATTTCGGCTCCAGAGTGGCCGCTGCGTGCTACTGCCGCACCGCCATCTTGGCGCATTTCCATCAATCCATCAATCTTCTTCAACTTGGACCCTTTTGCCTGTTGCCCGCAGACACACTTGACACTTATTTTTAAATTACACTGTTTAAAGCTTAGATTTTTTAATTTTTGGAGTTTAAACTAATATTACAATAAAAATGTAAACACTTATTATCCATGTTATCTTTCCCTCCAGTTTTCTCACAAAAAGTGTCAATACTGAAGGTCATCTGGAGTGTTATAGTGGCCTGTCCATATGTGCTGGTGACCATCATTCTGGCAGTGAAATATTACACAGCTCAAAGTAAGAACTCACAATATAAATTTTCCATAAAAATAACCATATCATTTAATAATAGGCTAAAATGTTTAAATGTGTTTTTTACAGCTGAGCCTAAGAAGGACAACAGATCAGACAGAGTGATATAAGCTGAAACGTCTTTGAGTCTCATGTTTTTACATGATTTTATTTTATTTTTTTAATAATCTAGCTTTTAAATCTTAATTAATTTTAACCAGTGCAACAGAGAACACATTGTGTGGTTTTAGTGATTAGTAGCTGTGACTCTGTTTTGTGATTTTGGCCAAAAGCTTTAACCAATGCATTATTTTTATTTCAAATATATATTTGTATTTCTGTTACTTGTATGCATTTATTTTTACTTTTTGAACTTTGTGTTTTATTTTCATTCCTTAATTTACTGTACTGCTTATCCTATCTATCTATCACATTGCCAATCTATCACACGGCGTTATTTTGTTTAACTTTTATTTGTGATTTTTGCTCTAATAAAAACAATAAAGACTCCTTGTGAAGCTATCAGTAGTTTTGAATAGTGCTTGACAATCTTCTTAAGGCTTGCTTTTGCGACTTTCCAGTCAATTTTTCAGTGACTATGCTTTGATGCTGCACTGTAAAAACAATATTCCTCTTTGCGGGCATAGGCACGATGGTATCACAGCCATGCTATATCCAGCAATACAGCATGACCTCGAGTGTGATATTGATTTTATACAACAGTTCCACAAACACAATGTATGACAAATATGCTTCTGTGACTGGCAGAACTAACTAGTGGTGTTCCGACATCACACTGTCAGTTAACGACCTGCTGTTAGTGTAATTAATGGGTTAAAATAGTTTTAATCCCTACCAATACTATGTAGCCAATCATGGAGATTTATGATTAATTAAGATCTTATTAAGTATGTCTTTATATTTCCATTTATTCCACTTTATAATATCAGCTCGGTTAACTTCTGGGTTCTGGGGCTGGATCCCATAAAGTGTTAAATGGAAAGCTAGTGCACTATGTAGGGTGTATATGTAGGGCGTACAATCCATTGTCAAACACACTCCAAGTAGTGCTCTTGATCAGGGTAATAATAACAGCTATTTGGATTTAGGTTTGTATTAGGAGCTAGTTAGCTTTGTAGCTGTAAACAGAACACTGATAGTTGCAATAGATGCAATTCAAAATGACTTAGAAGCGATTAGTAAGGAGACAAGGTGTTGTTTAAGACGACATAACATTATCAGATGTTTTCTGATAATGTTTTCGGAGTGCTGAATATGAATATATAAAAATGGTGATTGTAGAACATCTGAGACATGGAGTGATGCATATAATTTAAATGCAACAGTGGTGTTAACGTCCATTATCAAAACTCATAAAAAGCTTCTTGTCGAATCAGATTCCTGAGATGGAACCAACTTTTGTATAAAGTATATTATAACTATAGTTTCACTTTAAACATCAGAAGCTGTAAATCACAAAAACACTGTAAATCATTAGCCATTTTTTAATACTAATATTTCATTAGACCACCCGGCAACCAACACCCAGGATGTGTTTCTCAGGAAACTCATAAAAACCTCAATGGCTGCTTCCTGTACTTGACACAGGCTTCTGGTTTTATGTTGAAACAAAGATGTGTCTCAGTTGTTTCATGTGTCTCATCTTGCCATGTCTCAGTTGGGTCTGTGTCTTAAATTTATGCCCCTAGTGGCATAATTATTCACATGCAGTATATGAGCGCATGTAAAAAAAATAAATAAATAAAAACGTATAGGATATACATTTTCTTTCTTTTATCTATCACTTTCCTTTTTTCCACAAGCTTCAAGTGCAGAAGAACATCACTGGAAGATGAGGAGATATCAGGAAGACCTTCACAGAGCTCAACCCACAAAAATGTCAACAATTTGGAGAACAATCCACAAAATTGCTGCCATTGTCGGTGTGCCATGTGGAATAGTCTAGTCAATCCTCACATATGATTTGATCATGCACCATGTTGCTTCCAAATTTGTCCACAGGCTGCTGATCCAGGAGCAGAAGGAAGTGCGTAGTCTGCTGTGTTATGGATGACCTATCCTTCATGTTGGAGATCATCACTGGTTGTATGGGTACAACACTGAGACAATGCAACAGTGTTCACTCTTCACAGTGGAAAAGCCCAGCATCTTCATGACCGATAAAGGCGAGGCAAATCTGCAGCTCGACAAAGTGCATCCTCATCATCAGATATTGACAGCATTGAGAATTCGTCCCCATTGGCCACACTGTCAATAGCGAATTCTACAGCCAGGTTTTAAGGTGTCTAAAGGAGGACGTGCGGTGAAAGCAACTGGATCTGTGGTTTGCAAATCTTTAAACTTTTTGATACCCTTTGTACCAAATAAATTGTTCCTTTTCTTTACAGCAATATGGTGAAGACACATCGTCAGCTGCACAGTGAGAGGAAAGATAAAGAGAGGCCTTGTGGGATGTATACCTTACAATTAGAAATACAAATGTTGGAACATCAGTTAAATGTTGCTGAGGAGGCAAGTGGAAATTTGTATTTATCTCTGCAACGTATAGTTTTAAATACTGTACAGCATTGGCAGGAAAAAAGATGACATCAAGTTGTCTTTATCTGACACTGGTGAGCAAACCACAGATAAATCCAAAATGCAAAAAAAAAAAAAAAAAAAAATATATATATATATATATATATATATATATATATAATACATATATAGATATACATATAGATATTATTAATATTGAGGGAAAATAAAACTAAGGCTTGGTGAGCTCCTAAACAAATATTTTGCAACAAGCATGAGTTCAGAGTCTGTTAAACAGATTGAGACTGATTAAAAAGAGATGTGAATGTGACTGAGTAGTGCATTGTTGGGCGTTGTAGTTGATGGTGGCCACTCTTGTAGGCTATGATGTGTTGTGGGTAATGGAGTACAAGGCAGACTCTCTGTGTTATGACAAACTATGTATACACATACTCACCCATCACTTCACGAGGTTTATATTTCTAGTATTGGGTTGGACCTTCTTTACCTTCAGAACTGTTTTAATTCATCATGGTATAGATTCCACAAGGTTCTGGAAACAGTCCTTATACGTTTTGCTCCATATTGACATGATAGCATCACACACTGCAGATTTGTTGGCTGCACATCCATGCACGACCAAGGTTTTCCACCACATTCCGAACATGCTCTATTGCCTTGAGATCAGATGACTATGGAGACCATTTGAATAAAGTTAAATAAATTAATTGTATTGTCCAAGAAACCAGTTTGAGATGATTTTAGCTTTGTGACATCCCACATTCACTTGTGGTTATAGAGGGATGGACATGGTCAGCAATAATATCAGGTAGGCTGTGGCATTTAAACAATACTCAACTGGTAGTCAGTTGGTCACAAAGTGTGCCAAGAAAATATGATTCACACGGTCACGCCACCACCAGCCTGAACCATGGATACAAGGCAGGATGGATCCATGCTTTCATGTTGTTTAAGCCAAAATAAGATCATACCATCCAAATTTCACAGCAGAAATTGAGGATTATCGGACATTTTTTCCAATCTTCTATTGTCCAATTTTGCTGAGCACCTCAATTTCCTGTTCTTTGCTGACAGGAGAGTCCCTGTAGACAGACCCATCTGCTTGAAGGTTCTAGATCTTGTGCAGTCAGAAACGCTCATTGGCTTGTTGGTTGTAACAAGATGGTATTTGAATTACTGTTGCTATATTAATAAAACTGAATTTAATTGAACTTGTTGCAAAGAACACATTGTTCCCTGACTCCTAACATGCTGGTCATTATCACATAAAAAAAAAAAAAAAAAACAATCTCTCTTTCTTGCATGCACTCTGAAGTGTGACTGGTCTTTATAAAGACAGGAAGTGTTGAGGCTTTAACACTGACCCTCCTCATTCAGTGAGTTATGAATAGGACAGGATGGCGTTGCATCCACTCTGTGAGTAAATGTTCTGTGTGTGTTTGCATTACAGTGATTGCTGTGAATTAAGTTTTTATTTAACAGGGTGAGAGTTCTGACATCAGGTGGTGTGATTATTGTTTAATTTCTGTACATTATTGTTTAAGAAAAACATTAATGACTTTATTAAAATGGGCAGCTGCATGTTGGTGTGTCATGCGTGTCCACAACATACTGTAGTAAAGCTGAGTTCATGATTAGTTGTCACGGAACGAGGTGAATCCAAGAGCAGATGCGGATCGCGGCGTTAGACGGAAGTGTGGTCGGAATGCGGAAGCGAGGGTCAAACACCGAGGAATGAGTCAGCATGGCGTCAGAGCCAAAGCGCAAAACGAGAGTCGTAGTCAAAAGCGGAAGCGTTAGATCGGTAACCGGGAAATCAAAGAGCGAGGTGAACAAATACGAAACGAGAAACAAAGAGAACTTTGTGAATGCACCGTGATAATAAAGAAACCGCGAGAAAATCGAGGTAGAAAACTCACAATAGGCCAACGGTTTAGCAGCGCACAGAGCTTGCTTAAGTTCTGGAGTAATCAGTAGGTAAATGGGAAACCGGTGTGCAGACGGGGCGGAAAGGACGAGCACATGGGGAAGAGACAGCGTGGGGGGAAATGGACAGGCAGGGCGTGAGTCATGACATTGGTAGTCAATATTTGTTTTGTGTTATTTTCTGTTGCCTAACGTCTGTAAAGTGAAGACAGTTGTTCTTGTAGATATACTATAAAGCCGTGCAGGTCTGAGTGTGTACCAAACAGACAGGAAATCAAGTGGACATTTGTGTGTTTATCATCAGATCAGATCAGAGCAGATGGTAGCACCTAACACTTCATATTATACAACCACACTGTTGAATTCTCAGTGCTGATTGGTCAGAAGGAATCAATTGCTTTTCTATAGCAGCAGCTCAGACAACAGGTGGAAGATAACACTAAGGATTATATCAGTGCTGTCACACTTTATCCTGTTTTTATAAAAATGACTTGTACAGGGACTTGTATGGAGGACAAAAGTGTGTTATTTATCAGACTGTCTCTAAGGAGACGATTATTTAACATTTATGTTAAATAGGAAATTAACATAATAAAGATATGTGATAAAAGAAGAGGAACACTTTGTGGTTTCTCAGTAACATGCCAACATTTTCCCCTCCATATTTTAAGTGTATTTTAAGTGTGAGAACTGATGCTGATGAAGGGGAACAACTGCTTTTAGTTCCTATGACGTTAGTGAGAACACCTAATTCAGGTTTGTGCCCAGTGGTTGTCACCACAACTATACATGGTAACACATATGTCATGTTTATTAACAAATGAACATTGTTTTTGTTGGCATTTTGGTGTAGTACAAGAGAAATAAAACATTTTAGGATATACTATTATTGAAAAATAGTCAACTTTGGTATGGTAATATGAAATCCACTTCACATTGGGCCGCATGACACTCTTTTTTTTTTTTTTTTTTTTTTTACAACAGCAAGCTTTATTCTACATCATCTGTCTTTTATTTATTTATAGTCCTGGTGGGACTCATTCACTGCACACCAACAGGTGATTTATATATATATATTTTTTTTCTATCAATATATATTCAATTCAAGCTGTTATATATAAATGTGTATATTCTATATTATCCTACTGCTTTATCTTTAGCACTTTTGCCAAATTACATGGTTTAAGTAATCTATTGTTGTAATAGGACAAGGTATTGTTCACACTTTATGGCAGTGAAAACAGAGTTTTGATTTATGTATGAAAAAAAGAAAACATCAACCACATGAGATATATATATATACTTGTTTAAAGATATATTATAGAAATATTTACTTATTATTACATAATGACAACATACACCAAGCAACATGTCTGTACAATCTTTAAAGAGTACAGAGCAGACAGTGTCTGTCTAGAAGATGCTACAGTATGTTGGTTAGACATGCCCCATCCTTGCTAAGCACTTGTCTGTCATTTTAACAAGAATATGGATACTCTGCAGACCAAAGAAAGAAAAGCTACTAGCATGCTAAGTGCTAATGTATGTGTGAATAAACCTTTCCAACATTGTCACAACCGTGACCGTCCCCAAACATAATGCCTGATGCGCTGTTAACAAAGCCACCAAGATCCATATCACACTTTAGTGGGCTCAAAAGAAAATGATGAAATAATAAGCAGGCCTGGGTCAGCTCAAAAGGGTTGTTTACTTTTTTTCTTTCGAGAATCAGGCAGTTGCATTTGCAGGTTTATTAATGTTGGGCAAACAATCCAAAACTTCATGAAAAAATAACACTACTTTTCATTAGAACTAACATTTGAAAAACATTATATGGAAAACAAGCTAACAAAAAATGCAGTGACTGTCACACTTCAGGGCCTGTATTCACAAAGCTTCTTAGAAATCTCTAAGAGAGCTCCTATTTTAGCCTAAAAAGTCCTAACTGGAAGTCTTAGAATAAAAGTGATTTAGAAAACTTCTTAGAGCAACTCTCAGTAAGGAAAGTACAAAAACATTTATCTTAGTGAGGAGGTGTGGTTGACCCCATTGCTAGGGATGATGCAGCAGTGCAAGGACTGTGATTGGTTGATAAAAAAAATAACCTCTGACCTCTGTAAAGGTCTTGAAATGCGCTCTTTGTAAAAATATAATACAGGATAATAGAAAAGACAGTAAAATCATATTGTTTGTATATAATGCAACTGTATAATCATGACTACAGACTACTTCATGCCAAGTTTCTGTTATAGGCTAAATATCTTAATTAAATAGTCAAATGTTGAAAATGTGTCTACTTTTGAAGCAATCAATCTCCACACAGTAGTTACTATATTTAAGTTCATACATTTATTTACTAAACTGATTTTATTACTTGAAATCCATTTCGGATTGATGGGAGCAAATGGCTCAGCTTTTACCAATTTACATGATTGACAGTCTGTTTAAGTTGCACTTTTGGATGGTATGTAGTCAACAATCCAAGAGAGATGGAAGTAAGTAAAAGAACAAGAAAACCAAATTGGACAGAAGAGCAGTGTTTACTTTTAAACGTTTAGTTTTTGGGGAATATTTCTTCTTTCTGCCATTTTGTCATCTGCTATAGAAACTCTTAAAAGTCCTCCTCTCTACTCTTAACAATTTTTACCTTAGGAGCTGCTTTTAGGGCTAAGATGTTTTGTGAATCATTTTTATCTTTACTAAGATTTAATCCTAAATTTAAGGGAAAATTCTAAGAAAATGCCATAATTCTAAGATTTTTCTTAGAATTTCGTCACTAGGAGCAACTTTTAGGCTGAAGAAGCTTTGTGAATACAGGCCCAGATCATTTACGAACAATGTGCTGCAAACAAACAGTAAGGAAAGTCATTATAACTATAACTCCAGAGCTCACATACTGTGCTATAGTCTCTAATGAAGGAGAAGCAGAGTACTACTGCAATTGGTAAAAGCTGAGCCATTTGCTCCCATCAATCTGAAATGGATTACAAGTAATAAAATCAGTTTAGTAAATAAATGTAAGAACTTAAATGTAGTAACTACTGTGTGGAAATTGGTTGTTTCAAAAGTAGACAACATTTCACTGTTTAATTATCTTATAAGATAACTAGCCTATAACAGAAACTTTGCATAAAGTAGTCTGTAGTCATGCTTATACAATTTCATTATCTACAAACAATATGATTTTACTGTTTGTTCTATTATCATATATTCTATTTGTATAAAGAGCCCATTTCAAGACCTTTACAGAGGTCAGAGGTTATTTTTTATCAACCAATCACAGTCCTTGAACTGCTGCATCATCCCTAGCAACAGGGTCAACCACACCTCCTCACTAAGATAAAAGTTTTTGTACTTTCCTTACTCAGAGTTGCTCTAAGAAGTTTTCTAAATCACGTTTAGTCTAAGACTCCAAGCTAGGACTTCTTAGGCTAAGATAGGAGCTCTCTAAGAGAATTCTAAGAAGCTTTGTGAATATGGGCCCAGATGATTCCATTCTGAGCTTAAGAAACTTGTGATAGGTTAATTGATTCCATTTGAGTTAATTGGTGGCACACCTGTAGATGCATATAAAGGCACACCTCAGACACAGCTCTTTCTTACATCATGGTAAAATCAAGAGAAATAAACCAAGTCATCAGGAAAAGAATTGTGGACCTCCACAAGTGTGGCTCATCTTTAGGTGCAATTTCCAGAAGCCTGAAAGTCTCACTTTTATTCTTTCAGACAATAATATGCAAGTATAAAAAACATGGGAATGTACTGTACAACCATCAGACTGATCATGAAGGAGACAGATTCTGAGTCGCAGAGAGGAACGGTTTTTGGTGCGTAATGTGCAAATCAACCCCAAGACATCAGCAAAAGACATTGTGAAGATGCTGGCTGAAACTGTAAGACAGTGTCCTTATCCACAGTAAAACGAGTCCTTTCTTTTTGGAGGAAAATGAGTGAGCTTTGTAGATTTAGAACACTACCCCAACTGTGAAGTATGGGTTTGGTAGTATAATGTTGTTGTGGTGCTGCTTTGCACCAGAAGGGACTAGTGCATTTTACAAAATAGATGGCATCATGAGAAAAGAAAATAATGTGGATATATTGAAGCAACATCTGAAGTCATCAGCCAGGAAGTTAAAGCTTGGGTGCAAATGGGTCTACCAAATGGACAATTTGCATACCTCCAAATTAGTTACAAAGTGGCTTAGGGACAATAAAGTCAAGGTATTGGAGTGGCCATCACAAAGCCCTTCTCAATCCTATAGAGAATTTGAGGGTGACACTGAAAAGGTGAGTGCGAGCAAGAAGGCCTACAGACCTGATCCAGTTACACTAGTTCTGTCAAATGGAGTGGGCCACAATTCCAGCAAACTATTGTAGAAAGCTTGTGGAAGGATACATGAAATGTTTGGCACAAGTGAAACAGTTTCAAGGCAATTTTACCAAATACTAAGGAAGTGTATGTATTCTTCTGACTTTGATGAAAGTGATAAAAAATACATAAATTCTCCCTCGCTCGATTTTGACATTTAACAAATACAAAAAAAAAAAATTTATATTTATTGATCTAAAATGGAAAAAAGTTTACTCTGATTTAATGTTTGACAGTAAAGAAAAAAAAGTTTTTGTGTTTTTTCTGGTGTATGTAAATATCTGGTTTCAACTGTAGCTGACCTCTCTCTCTCTCTCTCGTTTTCTACTACCTCTTTCTGAATTAATGGTTTTAGACAGATTTAATTACAGCAGCATCTGCTCTAACAAATGCAAAAAATATGTTAAAGTTTATTGATTACAACAGAAAAAGTTTACTCTGATTTAATGGTTGTCATGTAAAAAACAGATATTTGCTTAATTTGGCTATGTGGCTACGGATATGTTTTTTTTTCGCCCATTACTGTAATGCACATAATCAAATAAAAATTTACATTTTATTTGTCACATACACAGTCATACACAGTACGATTTGCAGTGAAACGCTTATACGATTGGCTGTGACCTTAAAATTATAAAAAGAGAGAATAATTTACAACAAGAAATAAATTATGGAATATTTTAGTATAAGAAAGTATAGAAAGACTTTAGCTATAGAAAACATAGCTATAGAAAATATATACACTGCTTAAAAAATAAAGGAAACACTAAAATAACACATCCTAGATCTGAATGAATGAAATATTCTTATTAAATACTTTGTTGTTGTCATAGTTGAATGGGCTGACAACAAAATCACATAAAAATGATCAATGGAAATCAAATTTATTAACCCATGGAGGTCTGGATTTGGAGTCACACTCAAAAGTGAAGTGGAAAAACACACTACAGACTGATCCAACTTTGCTGTAATGTCCTTAAAACAAGTCAAAATGAGTCTCAGTAGTGTGTGTGGCCTTCACGTGCCTTTATGACCTCCCTAAAACACCTGGGCATGCTCCTGATGAGGTGGCGGATGGTCTCCTGAGGGATCTCCTCCCAGACCTGGACTAAAGCATCTGCCAACTCAGTCTGTGGTGCAACGTGGCGTTGGTGGATGGAGCGAAACATGATGTCCCAGATTGGATTCAGTACTGGGGAAAGGGCGGGCCAGTGCATACTGTAGTATCAATGCCTTCGTGTCGCAGGAACTGCTGACACACTCTGGCCACAAGAGGTCTAGCATGGTCTTGCATTAGAAGGAACCCAATGCCAACTGCACCGGAATATGGTCTCACAAGGGGCCTGAGGATCTCATCTCGGCAGTGGTGGCCGGTCAATACGGGGCGCAGGGGCGCCGCCCCCCCTTAAAGTCATGCTATTTTAACATGTAATTATTTAACATAAATAAATATTATGTTAATAATGAAATAAAGTCTTTTAGTCACAATATTCCACTGTATTTCTTAATATACTTTATTTGCAATTTAAAAAATCTAAACTGTATTACGATCATTTGTGTTCGTGTACGCGGGGCGCCGGACAAACGAGTGTCTATGTAGGCACGTAAATTTTTGAATAGCATGTGATTTGAGGCTGAGCTCTAATTGGATCTTTTCAAATCATCCTTGGGGCACAGCACTGTGCGCCCCGAACCTTCCCATTTTTGTTCTTAGCGAATAAATATTGTTTTTAAATATTTGGGCTCATGTGATTGGACCATTCTCAACGAGTCTTTTCTAGCACTTCTTATGGCAAGCGGAGCTGGCTGACTGGATGCGATGTGATCATGCCTTTATTTCATACTAGTAGCAATGATGCTTAATCACCTGATAAATGGCTATTTACAGGCAAGTATTAAAAGTTAAATTTTAATTTTGTTTTGGCCAGCCCCCAAATATTTTTGCACCAGCCGCCACTGCATCTTGGTGCCGTATAGCGAGCACATGGAGGGCTGTGTGGCCCTCCAAACAAATTCCACCCCACACCATTACTGGCCCACTGCCAAACCGGTCATGCTGGGGGATGTTGCAGGCAGCAGAATGTTCTCCAGGGCATCTCCAGACTCTGTCACGTCTGTCACATGTGCTCAGTGTGAACCTGCTTTCTTTTGCTTTTCTTCTGGTTAAGGCATTGGACTACGGTTCAGAAGATCCCAGGTTCAAATCCCACGACCACCAAGTTGTCCCTGTTGGGCCCTCGAGCAAGGCCCTTAACCCTCAATTGCTCAGATGTATGAAGAGATAAAAATCGCTCTGGATAAGGGCGTCTGCCAAATACCTAGATGTAGATGTAGCACAGGGTGCCAGTGGCAAATTTGCCACCAATCTTGGTGTTCTCTGGCAAATGCCAAACGTCCTGCACAGTGTTGGGCTGTAAGCACATCCCCCACCTGTGGATGTTGGGCCCTCATACCACCTTCATGGAGTCTGTTTCTGACCATTTGAGCAGACACATGTACATTTGTGGCCTGCTGGATGTCATTTTGCAGTGCTCTGGCAGTGCTCCTCCCTTTCCTCCTTGCACAAAGACAAAGGCTGCTGGGTTGTTGCCCTCCTACGGCCTCCTCCATATCTCCTGATGTACTGGCCTATCTCCTCCTAGCGCCTCCATGCTCTGGACACTACGCTGACAGACACAGCAAACCTTCTTGCCACAGCTTGCATTGATGTGCCATCCTGGTTGAGCTGCACTACCTGAGACACTTGTGTGGGTTGTAGACTCTCATGCTACCACTAGAGTGAAAGCACTGCAAGCGTTCAAAAGTGACCAAAACATCAGCCAGAAAGCATAGGAACTGAGAAATTGTCACCACCTGCAGAACCACTGCTTTATTAGGGGTGTCTTGTTTATTGCCTATATTTTCCACCTGTTGTCTATTTCATTTGCACAACAGCATGTGAAATTGATTGTCAATTAGTGTTGCTTTCTAACTGGCTAGTTTGATTTACAGAAGTGTGAATGACTTGGAGTTACATTGTGTTGTTTAAGTGTTCCCTTTATTTTTTGAGTAGTGTATACAGTATATATATATGTGTGTATGTATATATATATATATATATATATATATAAGCTTATATAAAAACTTATCTATACAAATATAGACAATATATATAATCGGCTAGTTTGTAAATTTGTTTCTATAGAACTGGATGAAATACAGTTTAAGTGGAAATGTATTGGCAATGTGCAAATGTGCATGAATGTATAGATGTACATGAAAGTGGAAATGTCCTAGGAGTGTGCAAAAGTGCAACAGTGTGTAGATGTACAATGTTCTTAAATGTCCATAGTCTGTGACATGCAAAAGTGAAATGGAAGTTCAGGGTGAGTGCAGGTGTGCTTGATTTTGTATATTTGCTCAATGTCCATGAATGTCTGGGGTATGTGCAAATGTGCATTTGTGTACCGATGAACAATGTCTATAAAGTGTCCATGAAGTGTCCATAATTGTGCAATGTGAAAAAATACAGAAATGGTTTAGCCCTTTGTGGTCATTTGGTTGAGAGAGAATATCGTGGGACGCACCTCTTCAGTCTCGCTGTGTTGGCCTTCAGGGAGCAGAAGCGCTTTCCTGACCACAACAAAGAAAACAGTCCATTGCTGGGGTGGCTGAGGTCCTTCACGATCTTCCTGGCCTTGGTCCAACACCGCTTGCTGTAGATAGAGTGCAGGTCAGGGAGCTCGGTGCGGATGATCCGTTCAGCTGATCGCACCACCCTCTGTAGAGCTCGTCTGTCCTGCATGGTGCTGTTCCCAAACCAGGTTGTTCGGTTTCCGGTCAGGATGCTCTCTATGGTGCAGGTGTAAAAGTTCCTAAGCACCCTGTAGGGCAGTCTGAAGTCTCCCAAGTATCTGAGGTGATAGAGACACTACTGGGCCTGTGACAGGACCATGACAGGTCCTGCATAATGTGAAGACCTTCAGGTATCTGAAGCTGTCCACTCTCTCCACTGGGCTCTTGTTAATCACGAGGGTCTGGTAGTTCCTCTCTTGCTTAGTGCTGAAGTCCACTATTAACTCATTTGTCCTACTGATTTTTAGAAGGAGGTTGTTCCTCTGGCACCAGTTCTCCAGATTCCCAATTGCCTCCAGGTAGGCCATCTCATTGTTGTCAGAGATCAGGCCCACCACAACGATGTCTTCATCAAACCTGATGATGGTGGTGGAGTTGGTAGTGGCCACGCATTCATGGGTGTACAATGAGTATAGCAGGAGGCTCAGAACACAGCGCTGGGGGACTTCAGTGCTGAAGGTGAGGGAGGCAGGATTTGAAGATTACTGAACACACATTTTATTCTATATTGATTAGTGCTAAGCAGACAGGAAATCAAACAACATATTTATATTGTCTCAGTCATTGGTGAGAGCAGATGTATAAATAAGTTAAAAAATGTGAGGAAATATGTATAAATTATAATGATCAGTTTGTACCTGAGTGACAGTGGCAAGGAAAATCTCCGTGAGATGACAACAGGAATTTACAGTCATAATGTGTACTGTGATGCTAAAGTTTCAGTATACTGTAATAGGAAAGGTGTTTAAGTTAATGCAAAGTACACTTTCTATGTTGGAGGTTCAGGTACAAAGCTGTGGGAAATCCAGTCCTAATATATTGAGTGACTGTAGTCCTAAGCTATCAGAAAAAAACTGCCTGCATCAGCCGAGTCTAACACCATCTACATGGTCAAGTGGAATCCCAGGTCACCACACTCATCCCAAGCAGACCACACAGGGTCATGCTCATGAAAAAGATGTCTCATGCTCCATGAACCACTGAAACCACTCTTTTATAATATTGCTGAGTCTAGACCTAAACAACAGAAGCAACCCCAGATCATATGCCTGCGCCCACAGGCTTATAGGATAGGGCACTAGGCATGATGGGTGCATCACTTAATCCGCCTCTTTTTACCCAGTGCAACCATTCATGCACACTGTTTTCAACAACAGGACAACAGGGATGCTAATTTAAATAAATCATTGTTTTGTTATTTGAGCATATACAATTAATACAGATACAGAATTACAGTAGTAGCACTTTTTGCACAACTTTAGCTCTGCATGTCCCTTTAGGCTGTAAGACAAATCCTGTTTTTCATGCTAATGGTTTTATTGTCTTGTGTATAGTCCTTGATGACAAATCAAGTGAATGAGCTTTTAAATATGACATTATGTGTTAAGACATGACTCTGCACTGTTTATCATAAGATCAAAGCAGATCCTGCTGTAAGTAAATCTGTTTGAAAGTAGTATAAAATATGGAGTGTAATAACTAACCATTAGTGTTCTACTACCATGCTGTTGAACCCTTAATTCTGATGGCTAAGAAAGTGTTGCAGCAGTACAGGACAAAGCAAGAGTTTATATAATTAATTATTTCCATCATGGTAAGGCCTTTATGGCATTAGATTTGTAAAGGAGTGTAGATTAAGGCAGATTGTCCTTTGCTGTTTCTCAGTAACATGAAGTGTGAACTTATGTGTAACATATGCTGTTGAAGGGAAGGACTACATTAGTGACAACAATTCATTTGTGGTTTGTGCCCTGTGGCTTTCACACAGCTTAAAACATCACTATAGATGGTACAAAGTATGGCATGTTGTTTTATAAAGCATTGTAATTATTGCCACCCTGTTGTGTTATAAGGAGAATAAAGCACCTCAGGACATGCTCTTATTGGAAAATAATCAACTTTAGTATTTTACCAGTAAATCCACTTCTCACTGGGCCACAACACACCATCCTGTGGTTGAATTATTTTCTCGCAACAGCAGTCCTCCCCACCCTTTATTATAATTCATCAGTCGCTTTTTCTTTTTCTCTCCCTTCTTTTAGTGTTTATGTGACTCATCCACTGCATACTAATAAGTGATTCTATATACATAAACTCCTTCTTTTCAATAAATAGTTGATTAAGACTAGTGGCTCAGTTTTGTAAATATATATATTATATACTCTCACCTAAAGGATTATTAGGAACACCATACTAATACGGTGTTTGACCCCCTTTCGCCTTAACTGCCTTAATTCTACGTGGCATTGATTCAACAAGGTGCTGAAAGCATTCTTTAGAAACGTTGGCCCAAATTGATAGGATAGCATCTTGCAGTTGATGGAGATTTGTGGGATGCACATCCAGGGCACGAAGCTCCCGTTCCACCACATTCCAAAGATGCCCTATTGGATTGAGATCTTTTGACTGTGGGGGCCATTTTAGTACAGTGAACACATTGTCATGTTCAAGAAACCAATTTGAAATGATTCGAGCTTTGTGACATGGTGCAATATCCTGCTGGAAGTAGCCATCAGAGGATGGGTACATGGTGGTCATAAAGGGATGGACATGGTCAGAAACAATGTTCAGGTAGTCCGTGGCATTTAAGCGATGCCCAATTGGCACTAAGGGGCCTAAAGTGTGCCAAGAAAAGATCCCCCACACCATTACACCACCAGCAGCAGCCTGCACAGTGGTAACAAGGCATGATGGATCCATGTTCTCATTCTGTTTACGCCAAATTCTGACTCTACCATTTGACTGTCTCAACAGAAATCGACACTCATCAGACCAGGCAACATATTTCCAGTCTACTGTCCAATTTTTGTGAGCTCGTGCAAATTGTAGCCTCTTTGTAGTGGAGATGAGTGGTACCCGGTGGGGTCTTCTGCTGTTGTAGCCCATCCGCCTCAAGGTTGTGCATGTTGTGGCTTCACAAATGCTTTGCTGCATACCTCGGTTGTAACGAGTGGTTATTTCAGTTAAAGTTGCTCTTCTATCAGCTTGAATCAGTCGGGCCATTCTCCTCTGACCTGTAGCATCAACAAGGCATTTTCGCCCACAGGACTGCCACATACTGGATGTTTTTCCCTTTACACACCATTCTTTGTAAACCCTAGAAATGGATGTGCGTGAAAATCCCAGTAACTGAGCAGATTGTGAAATACTCAGACCGGCCCGTCTGGCACCAAAAACCATGCCACGCTCAAAATTGCTTAAATCACCTTTCTTTCCCATTCTGAGGATAAGTGAGTTTATCCTTGCCACTAACCAGTTTGGAGTTCAGGAGATTGTCTTGACCAGGACCACACCCCTAAATGCATTGAAGCAACTGCCATGTGATTGGTTGATTAGATAATTGCACTAATGAGAAATTGAACAGGTGTTCCTAATAATCCTTTAGGTGCGTGTATATCATGCATTGATATGTTGACTTTATTAATTATTTTGTCTTAAGAACTCTGTACTCAGTTTATACATCCGCTTTACACAAAGAACTATTATAAATGCATACACACACAGAGAGAAAAAGCCATCAGTTACTAATGCATGGCATGTCTTTTGTTCTTCTTTGGCTATAGCATTTTACACAGTTATGCGCTTCTTTAAACAGTTGTTGTAATAAGACTGGGTCTTTTGGGACTTGGCTATATGACAGTGTTCGATCCTCCAGCACAACATTTAGGTTAATAAAAAAGGTTAGTTAATGTCTGTCCTGATTCAACAGTAGAACTGCTGTAGCACAAATTGTTGAAATAATTAATGCTGCCTACAATGGGAATGTGTCAAAACATAAAGTGCATCACAGCTTTATACAATACAGTATGTATGCAGATACATAGACACAGACTGGCCAGAGTGACCAAGCTGTCAACCACCCAAAGTCTTTACAATGGGCTTGTGACCATCAAAACTGGACCCTGGTCTCATGAATTATGTTTACTTTTACACTGAGTGGGTGTATGTACATTTACATACACTTACCAGTGTAGAAAAAAAAGCCGCCAGTATGCACTATATATCTGCCAATGCTTTGCAAAAATGTTTAGGTAGTTGGTACTTGTCGAAAAACAATTCCACATGAATGCCACTAACCACCTAGACAAACACTGTTGCAGACCAAGCATTCAGAGGAGTTTGGATGCACGACTATAAAATGACATATATAACTAGAGAATAGACAAGGTCATATGATCTGAAATAGTTCTTTCAAGAACAGTAAGTGCATTTGCAAAACTCATTAAGCACCATAATGAAACTGGAAAGCAACTGAGAACTTTCCAGGAAAGCAAGACCAAAACTTACCTCTGCTGCAGAGGAGAAGTTCATTTGTTACAGCCTCAGAAGTCACCAACTAACAAACAGCACCTCAGATTAGAGCTATTAAAAAGGCTTTACAGAGGAGTTCAAAGTAGATTATTGCATATATTGGATGTCTTCAGCATTGATGAAACAAAAATCAGGAAGGGTTGTTTATTTATTTATGTTTCCATATCACATATAGGTTGTTAAAAAAGATCTAGTATAAATGGGGAAGGAACATGCCGTTTTAACAAAGGGTTGAAGATTTTTTTATAATGTTTATTCTGGGAGTGTTCTTACAGAGTTCCTGTTGCTCAGTATATAGTTCTAAAATGTCCCAGTTTTGCTGGCACTTATAGCAGCAATGGCCAGCTTGCAACCACTCAGTGAACGTGGTTGTGTGCGCGCGTGTGTGCGCGCGTGTGTGCGCGTGGTGTGTGTGCGCGTGTGTGCGTGTGTGTGTGTTTTAATTCTCTAATATAAGGTGAAACCAGATCATCAGTCTAGCTGTTTGACCTGTTGTACAATTAATCAACCATGAATTTACTTTGAATAACTGTTTTTTTTTTTTTTTTTTTTTAAACAAAAGAGCCGCAAGACCTCCAGAAGTGAGCTTGCTGCTGTCCTTCCTGTGGCAATCAAAGGGCGGAATTCCACTCACTTTTCTTTGAAGTTTTTGGGGGCACGTTACAATGTCCTGCTTGCGTGCCACTCTTCCAGGTTTTAGTGCGCTGCAGAAGGGAAGGCCGTCTACCTAGTGAGCGAGGAGCGATACAAGATTTAGGCACATGTCTATCACAGGCACACACCCTGACTGTGTGTGTGTGTGTGTGCGTACCAAAATATTGCAGTGGGCCAATGTTGTGTTTATTGTCATTAGCAGCCACATCTGATTCACTAGTGAAATAATTCTGCAGAATGGTTAGTCCTGGGAAAACGTGATAGGTTGCAGCACTACACACATACATTCCACCATTAGTGCACAATGTGTGTCCTGTAGACAAGTGCTTCTTTGCCCACACCCCAGTGTTTGATGAACAATGCAATTGATCATATAATCAGTTATTCATCCTACCATCTAAGTGAGTTTATCCTTGCCACAGTCGCCTTGCTCACTATAGGGATGATTTTGTCTAATATCTAGGACTTTTTGCACTATGTATTTTGTTTTATGTTCTTTAAAGCTGCTGTGAGACAATGTTCATTGTTAAAAGTGCTATACAAATAAAATTGAATTGAACTGAATTTCTGTGTAAATCCTCATGTTGATTATGGATTAAGGACCGGACTACTTTGTCTTCCTGTACTTTAAGCTCTGCTTGAGATCTTTTAACAAAGATTATCGGTTTGGAAAATAAAATGATGGAACATGCTGTGTTTATTCACTCATCAGCTGTCAGCGTTGTCCATTACAGCTTCAAACTATACATTAAGTACAGTATATAGTAATGTCAGGGCGTTCAAATGGTAAGGTGTTCAAATGGTCTAACAGTAATAACCGATATAAATAATATTGGTTTATTTTGCAAACTGATAATCTTTGTTAAAAGAGCTCAAGCAGAGCTTAGTCTCACACTCTTACACTTCATTGCTGTATTATTGTCAGCAACATTGAGACATTTTATCGCTACATACAGAGACCACAAAAGCTCTCTCGCTCTCTCTCTCTCTCTGTACTTCCTCTTTTAATTACACTGTGTTTAGACACTCTCTATAAAGAACAAAAAAATTCACACATCTGTTAAATGCTTGTATGTTACTTTTTTCACTTTAATGTGATGCAGAAAATAAAAATACTGGCAGCAGTGACACAAATGGTATGTGTGCCATTTACTGTGTATGCTTCTTTAGAATTTAACATCTATTGTTAGAGACAAGGAAAGAAGCAGGACATACCGTAAGCTCTTAAAATAATTAAGTAGAAACAAACTGATATCCAATAGGGAGCAATATACTGTATGTCAACACAGACTCCCCTAAAAATGCAAAAAGTTCAAGTGGCTCATAACAGTTTGGGGGAAAAAATAATAATAACAAAGAAATAAATTAAAGAAATATACAATGCACATGTTAAAATGCTGTAATCTATTACTATTCATTATTTTTATAACTGGCGTAATGAGACAAATAATATCTAGAATATTTTATATTATTAAAAAAAATAGTTCCGAAGTAATTTTCTCCACTAAAATGACAGCTTGCCTGACCTCATAAGCTGAAATGCTGAATTAAAATAGCATCGCAAACAATGTAACAGATCAACATGTTAGTCAAACACAGCAATACTCGGCTAAAACCACATCAACATCCACTTTAAATGAATAAACTTGACTATGTTATGAACTGATTAGTAATGTTCAAGAAGATATTTTTTCATCAATTTCTAACTACCTTAATGAGAAAGCTAGGTATTACTACAAGAGAGTACACTATAAAATGGGCAAATAAAACCTCTGTTAGGCTTTGTGCACATTACCAGTCTGAAATGACAAAAAAAAAAAAATTAACCTAATGTGACACAGATCTGTTTTTTTAGTGCTGTATGAATTCACAAATGAGACTTTGTTTTTAGATTGGATCTGAGTTACTTTTATATGTGGTCATAGGTAACATATATAGTCTGTACTTTTCCACTGTGCATAGGCAAACGTCATCAGCCAGCAAAAGGGATTTCATAGCATTGCTAGCAACAACTTCTAAAACAACTAAAGCAAGGCATCTGGCATTTTTTTTTCAATCTTCTGGACCTCAACACATGCAGCTTATTAACCTCTTGGCATCCTCCATAGCAAAATGTCAAGCATATTATTTCTAAAATTACATCCAGTGTTTGAAATGAATGAGTGGTTGAGCAAATATGACATGTTTTAACCCAGATGGTGTGATCAAAGATGTACCAATTATATATACATATTGTTTCAGAGGGCAGACACATCCACATTAAAGTCAGATAAAAGTTACTTGTAATAATGAAAGTGAACAGTCACGACATGCAAATCCAATCTGATCCAAAAAAAAAAATTAAAAAAAAATCAGAATTGAACAATGTGGCTTGAAATGTGACCATAGCCTTTCTAAGGGTCTCAGGACTTTTGGGGTGAATTGAATCGTTAATGATTCAGGTTGATTTTATTAAACTGATTTATAATTTAGAGCATACACTTTATCGTCTATTTGACCAGTGTGTTGTACAATTTAATGTATTTTATCTAGTTTGTCTTATCCTGTAGCCAATGATGATAATACAACTCCTAGGATTATGTAAATTACAAGTAAGGTACTGTAAGATATGGGCAAATATTTAAACTTTAAAATACACAACCAAGACAACAGTTCTTTATAAAGAAACAAGAATTTATGGAGCTACTCTACTATACATGAACTTATGCTACTTAAATGCAGACGCACATATGCACATACTTACAAACAGCTCGGAGAGGAGAGTTAAATGGAGTTCTGAAAAACTTCTAGTACTGGTTACTAAAAGTGAGAAAGTCACAAAAGCAGAGCCTTAGATTTTACTTTACTGCTTTCGTTTAGGTTTTGCACCAATTTTCAGCAAGGTATGAAGCTTGGTTTGGTTACTCGCGTTACGTGAGAGTTTTTCTCCATGTTCTCTTGCATCGTAAGTGAATCATGACATGGCTGATTGGCTGGTGGCCTAGTCGTTCGATGACGTTTCGGGGAAACCCTCTGTGACGCATTGCTCGGGCCATGGACCTCTCTGAAAGAGTTTTTGTGACGAGACTCGTTCCACGGTTCTGGCACAAAGTTCAGGGGAAGGTTTGCTTTGAGAACAGACGACTCGATCGCTTTGATGTTGTAGCTGATGTTGTGGCAAAGAGCACGAGCTCAGAGAGCTCCGTGAGCTCTGATGAACCCAGGGAGTCTCACAAGGCTACAAAGTGTCCATGGCATGAAGGCTAAAGAGCTCAAAAGCTAGCGGACCTGTTCGGGTCTTGGGGTTTTGACCCTGCAGAGTCGGTCCATCCCAGAGCGAATATCCCCAATCAGATCACCAATGTTGTGCGACTTACCCCCGCCCGCATGGTTCCAGTTTCATGCATACATTAGCCTGATGTGTGGCCTGGGGAACTGTCCAGAGAAAGTTTCAATAATTTGTCAAGTTTCAATAATAAAGTGTCTTAACCTGAATCCTGTTTATATCATCAGCTTTTCATTCATACCAACATTCTCTGAATAAAACAAGCTTTCATCCAATATCACATATGCCCTTTTTGCACACTCATTACTACTCTTACAAAGAGAAAGTGGTTACCGACATTGATTACACTTCCTAGGTTATGGGGAGTTCATCCAACATATAATGAAGACATGAAGCATATTATACAAGTATAGCTAGATGTTTGCATTTTAGCACACTTTAGACCATTGTCCTAAACACTATTCATACAGCAAGGTCAGTGTTGGGCTGTGGTTCCCTGCAGGCTTGGCTTTAGGGAAGCAGGACCAAAGCTGCTGTCAAAAAAAATGTTATACCTTGTTACTCAGAAATGCATATAATATGAACAGTTTGCTTAGTAAAAATGTGTTTTTGAAAGAGAAATATCAGTCTACAATCTTCAGTAAGATATTAATGAATAGTGACTGGACTTGTAAAGGGATTGATGTTTGAACCGACCACAGATACTGCTAATTTACCTAGAAGAGAGTAATATTTAACAGTATTAAATCCACTGTAGGTTTACAACAAATTCTTACAATTATGGGTTTGCTTGATTGATTGTTTAATTGACTGATTGATACGGCAAAAATGTACACACCAATTAACTAATGCACACCACTTAACTAATGCCACAGTTGACTGGTAGCAGTGGTACTTTGTTAAAGCACATTTTAATTGTAGTACAGCTCTTTAAGTATGAAGTCATTTTAATTGTATTACAGCAGACTAATTTCTGATTCAGGATTTAGTCTGACATCCCAGAATGTTAAACCACTTCTCCTGAAGCTATTTATTTGTTGACGTGCATTTGTGCTGTGAATGTCATTCACATAATCAACATTTATAAGATTTTTTTTTGTTGTTGTTGTTGTTGTTTTTTTTTTTTTTTGCTGCTTGGAGTAAATACTAAAACAGGTAAATATTACATTTCTCTCTCTCTTTCGCTCTCGCTCTCTCTCTCTCTCTCTCTCACACACACACACACACACACACACACTAGTGTGAAATATCTTTAAACTAGAGAAGTTCAGGGGCTTTAACACAGTCAGTCAGTTGTCAGTAGGACAGGATGGAGCTCCGTCCACTCTGTGTGATGCTCTGTAAGTAAACGTTCTCTGTGTGGCTTCATTACAGTGACTGGTGCTGAATTAAGTTTATAATTAACAGGCTGAGAGTCCTGACATCAGGTTTGGTGTGATTATTATTATTATAATTTGTCGTTAGTTTAGGTTGCTGAATTTAGAGTGATTAGTGCATTCTGCTTTTTGTGGTGTGTTTACTTTCCACACAATGTATTTCATGAGTAAAATATTACAGTTACCGTATTACATCAGCAACTGCATGCTGATCTCTCACATCTGTCCAGAACATTCATTAAAAATATGTTATTTGATGGTATTCAGTATTTATTGAGAATTTTACATTTCATAGTTTATGCATAGTATATTTGACCAATTTTATGGTGATACCTTCTGTACTCTAACATCTGTAAAGTGAATGAATTTGCTCTCATAGATACACTGCAGATCTTAGCACTTTGCACTTAACTAAAGTCTTAGCATGTGATAGGAGTCTTTGCCAAGCAGACAGGAAATAAACTATCCAAGTTTTTAAATGAAAAACATTTACATTTATATAGACTCTGCCTTCTACTTAACATTCTGATTGTTTTGATTCATAAACATTTTCTCACACATTTCATACAGATTTCCATAATTTTCTTTTGATTCTCTAAAGCTGCTTTGCAACAAAGACCATTGTTAAAAACGGTATAACAAAGTTGAATTGAATTGAACATCAGATCAGAGAAGATGCTGTTTTGAATAAATCTATTTTTATAGCTAACAAGCATCTCAATAAATTAGAATATCATCGGAAAGTTGATTTATTTCAGTAAATCTATTAAAATGGTGAAACTCTATATAGATTTTTTTCTATATGGACTTGATATAGATTCATCACACATAGAATTATATATTTGGAGTGTTTATGTATTTTAATTTTGATGATTATGGCTTACAGCTAATGAAACCCCAAAATTCAGTATCTCACAAAATTAGAATATTACTTAAAACCAATTAAAAAAACTAAAAGATTTTTAACACAGAAATGTTGGACTACTAAAAAGTATGAACATGTACAGCACTTGATACTAGATCTAGATTAATATTGATCTAGATCTACAGTAGGTGCATGTATTGGTGAGATGCACAGTTTTGTTAAATGAGTATATTTAAAATTTTTCTAAATTTCTGAATTCAAAATATAACTATTGTTATTTAAAATGTACATTTTAAAGAAATAATAACATCACAACACGTGAAAAATAACCCAAGATCATGCAGTATTTGCAGAACTTTAATAACTCAAAAAAAAGAACAAAAAAAAAGAAAATCCTTTAACATTAAGAAATCAGTATTTGGTGGAATAACCCTGATTGCAATTACACCTTTGAATGCGTTTTGGCATGCTCTCCACCAATTTTTCATGTTGCTGTTGGGTAACTTTATACCACACTTTTTGCAAAAAAGCAAACAGCTCAGCTTTCCTCAATGGTTTGTGACCATTCATCTTCCTCTTGATGACATACCAGACATTATCTGGAGTAATTTGCAGTGATCTCTTTTTTTTTTCCATATGGGAACTTGGACTGCAAGTAACCCAGTTGACGAGCGCTCCGCAAAACGAATTTTTTAATTAAATTATGAGTTGATTAAAAAATATACGAGTACTAAGTATCATCGAGTATCATGCCTCTTTGACGCCAAGCGTCACGTGATCACAACTGAGTCAATTGTCTCTCTCTCTCTCTCGCTGCTGAATTGTGGGTAATTGTCTTCCATACTCAGTCTCGGTGCGTGTGCGTTACTCGTATAGTTAACATCTGCGTGTGTGTGTACTGTTTATTATAACATTGTAACCACGTGTCTGAGCGCATAAAGCATTTTTTATTTTGTGTAAACCAGTTTAGCGAATAGAGACTCACCCACGCGCTTGTGTGACGGTGAGTCTCTATTCGGTAAACTGGTGTGTGTGTGTGAAAGTCGTCCTACACAGCAGTCACCCCCCACCCCCCTGCAAGCTAGTGGGTGTGTGGGTGCGTGAGCTTGTTTTGAGTGAGTGTCTCTAAACTGGTAAACTGGTACTCGTGTTTTTGTGTGTGCACATGCGGGTGTGTTTATGCGAAAGTAGTCCTAAACAGCAGCCGCCTCCCCCTGTCTGCAAGCTAGTGGGTTTGTCTGCGTGTCTATTTATGTGTACGCGCAATTGGTTGAGTGAGAGTCTCTATTGGTAAACTGGTGTGTCTCTCTCTGGTCTCAATGATTCAGCCATGTTTCTTTTCAAAGGTGAAGTGCAGGTTCATTTGTTTTATTTTTACTTCCTATTTTGTATTAATTATTTTCATATGAATATTTTGGGGTTGTGGAACAAATTGTCTTCGTTTCCATTATTTCACACACACACATATATACAGTATATATATGTGTGTGTGTGTATATATGTATATATATATATATATATATATATATATATATATATATATATATAATGTATATGTATATGTATATATATTTATATAACAGTTGAAACCTGATATTTAAAAAAACACAAAAACTTTTTTTCTTTACTGTCAAACATTTGAATCAGTAAGATGTTTTTCTGGTTTAGATCAATAAATATTAACATATTTTTGCATTTCTTAAATGTCAGTATAGAGCAAAGGAGAATTTTTATGTTTTTTTTAAACATTTCGTCAAAGTCAGAAGTATACATACACTAAGTTTATTGTGTCTTTAAACAAAATGAAAACTCCAGATAATTCCATTCCATAACAACTGATAGGTTAATTTATTCCATTTGAGTTAATGGGTGACACACCTGTGGATGCATATAAAGGCACACCTCAAACACAGAGCCCCTTTCTTTAACATTATGGGAAAATCAAGAGAAATCAACCAGGATATCAAGAAAATAATTGTGGACCTCCACAAGTGTGACTCATCCTTAGGTGCAATTTCCAGATGCCTGAAGGTCCCACGTTCATCCGTTCAGACAATAATATGCAAGTATAAAAAACATGGGAATGTACAACCATCGTACCACTCAGGAAGGAGACTGATTCCCAGAGAGGAACATTTTTTGGTGTGAATAGGGCCATCAACCCCAGGACAACAACAAAAGACAGCGTAAAGATGCTGGCTGAAACTGGTAAGACAGTGTCATTATCCACAGTAAAACAAGTCCTGTACCACCACTGACTAAAAAGGTTACTCTGGGAGGAGGAAGTCATTACTTCAAAACCACCATAAAAAAGCCAGACTACCGTTTGCAACTGCACATGGAGACAAAAATTTCTGGAGACATGTCCTGTGGTCTGACAAAACAAAAATGTAACTGTTCGGCCATAATGATAAACAGTATATTTGGAGGAAAAAGGGCGAAGCCTCAGAACACCATCCCAACTGTGAAGTATGTAGGTGGTAGTATAATGTTGTGGGGCTGCTTTGCTGAAGAAGGGACTGGTGCACTTCACAAAATAGATGGCATCATGAGAAAAGAAAATTATGTGAATATATTGAGGCAACATCTGATGACATCAGCCAGGAAGTTAAAGCTTGGGTGCAAATGGGTCCTCCAAATGGACAATGATCTCAAGCATACCTCCAAATTAGTTAAAAAGTAACTTAAGGATAACAAAGTCAAGGTATTGGAGTGGGCATCACAAAGCCCTGATCTCAATCCCATAGAAAATTTGTGGGCGGCACTGAAAAGGCGAGTGTGAGTAAGAAGGCCTACAGACCTGACTCAGTTACACCAGTTCTGTCAAGAGGAGTGGGCCAAAATTGAAGCAAACTATTGTAGAAAGCTTGTGGAAGGATACCCAAAATGTTTGCCCCAAGTCAAACAGTTTCGGGGCAATTCTACCAAATACTAAGGAAGTGTAAGATGACTCCCCCGGCTGGGGTTGGAAGGCGGGCGTGCAGGGTCCAAACTAAAGAAAAACAAACCAAAAGATAACCTTAGACTGAAAAAAGGCTGAGAACTTCTCAGCCTTGACCTTGACTGGGGTCTTGAGAACAGAAAACCACCCGACACTGAAGACACTGTTCAGTCCTGTGGGAGAAAAACGAACAAGACGATTTGAGTGCAAGAACAGGGAAAACATGAATGTGCACAACTGTAAACGAACAGGGAGCTAAGGGTACGACTGGTATTAATAGGGAGACACACGGGGGAGACACAGGTGAACTTAATTTAGTGCTGAAGTGAAAACATGTACACACGTAGGCACACGAGGGGGAGACAAAGCGGCGGCTCAGTAATCCGGAGAACCAGATCTTATTCCCTGGGACCGAGGTGGCACAGGTGTGACATTAGCAAATGCAAAAAGAAATATGTTAATATTTATTGATCTAAAATAGAAAAGGTTTACGCTGATTTAATGTATAAAGTTTTGTGTTTTTTTTCTGAAGTGTATATAAATATCTGGTTTCAGCTATTGTCTTGGTTACAGTTGCTTTCAGTTATTGTCTGGGAAGAAAGCAAAGGAGTAATAAATTAGCCAAGGAAACTAAATTAGGGGGGGGGGGGATAATAGGGGGGAATTTAGCACACATTAAGCTCCGTGTTGCACTAAAATTATTTAATATACATATATTGCTTTTGGAATGGAAATAGAAAAGAAATTGTACAAATGAAACTGGTATCTGATATTGCACTTGGATCTGATTTGAGCTGTGGGAACAGTAGTGTTCTAATGTAATATTGTATTATAATTACTGTCAGTTACTACACCATAATGTAATCGTCACAGAGAAGAGTTGTATAATTTTATGGCCATTGGGAGAAAAGATCTCCAATGGAGCTTTGTGCAACACTTTGTAGTAATCAGTCTGCTGAATTTGCTCCTCTGGTCAGAGAGAACACTGTATAGCGGGTGAGAAGGAAGCTCCATGGTTAGCACAGATCTGGCCCTTTTAATTACCTTGTCCAGTCTATTTCCGTCTGCTATTTTCATGTTTCAACCCCAACCCTCTAAGCACTTTTAACATTAGTGTACAGCAGGTCTAGTGTCCTATCCCCAGTATGTGGCAATCCATGTATGTGGCAAAAGAGTCTTGGTCAGGGATGTGTGGTTGAAATCACTGAAGATCAGTCACACTTTATCATGTCTTTATACAGTGACTTGTGCATTACAGTACATGTATAGTCAAACAAAACCTGTTATTTAACAGATAGAATCATAATGGTTGTGCTGATGGTTCCTGTGCTTAGATGCTTAATATTTATGAAACATTTATGGAGTCTTATGCATCAGTGTTTTCTTCATATGATAGCTTTTAATATATTGCAATTGGAAAGGAATGTAGATTAAGACGGATTGTCATTTACAGTTTCTCAGTAACATGCTAACATGTTTCAAGTGTGAAGAACTGATGCTATTAAAAAAGAACAGCTGTTTTTAGTTCTTTTTAATAGCATCTGTTTAGTGTGAAGAACAGATGCTATTAAAAAGAACTAAAACGGCTGTTCTTTTTTAATAGCATCAGTTTTTCACACTTGAAGTGCAAATTAAAACAGAGGCGAACATGTTAGCATGTTACTGAGAAACTGTAAATGACAATCTGTCTTAATCTACATTCCTTTCCAGTTGCAATGAATTAAAAGATATTCTATGCCATCAATGCCAACAACTAATTTGTGTTTGTCACACAACATTAAACATGGATATAAATGGTAAAACATTGTGGCAGGTTCTTTAATAAAGCATTGTAACTGCTGAAATATTGCTGTGGTGTAAGAGCAATAAAACATTTCAGGATATGCTGTCATTGGAAAACAACTATGAAACACAAATTTTGTTCCTGCATAGTATACTATTTTGCCAACATTATTCGCTTCTCTGCCTTCACATGCATATGAGCTTAAGTAAATACTTTTGACATTATAGTGAACTGTATGTGTTATTTTTTTAATTGCTTATGTGTAAAAGTTTAGAAAATGGTCTTTATTCTCTTCAAACTTTGCTTTGGTGACATGGATAATGGACTTTTAAAAATGTACCTTGACAACTATACACATTCTTATTTACTAAAGGTCCAAGAAAACAGCATATGAATCAAGATTTACAAGTATTTATACTTATAATAAAGGGAACAAATGTTTTTAGAAGTGAGTAGTTTATTATTATTTAGAAATTCGTAGCAGTAATGTAAATCACTTTTAGCTATCGGCCCCAAATATAATGTATCATTATGTTTTCATTATACACTCCTTGGTAGCTCTAAAAGCTAAATCTGTACAAAAACTAGCATATCTTGCTGGAATTGCTCACATGTCTCCTCTGAGTATACTCCTGTGTTCTTTTTGAATTTATCAAGATGAGCATCAAGGATATGGACTTTCTTCACCAGTTGATTAATGTAGATGAAGACAGATTGTCCTTTGCAGTTATTCAGTAACATGCCAACATGTTTGTTTTTGTATTGTTTGCAAGTGTGAAGACTGAATGCTGTTAAAAGCGAACAACTACTTTTAGTTGCCGTAGATGCCAACAACAAATTTTTGTTTTGTGGCTGTCACATAACATTATGTTGTAAAAGTTTAGAAAATGGCCATTACTCCTTTCAAACCATTTCCATAGTTCTTCAACAGAGCTTCAACCAGTTTCACATAATTTCTGGCCATGTTATCGACAACAAGCCCCAACCACTGTGAAAAGGCAATGTTTTTCCTTCCTACTGAGCCTTTTGGAAAATTCTGTGCAATCCAGGATCATCGTTATTTGTGGTGAAATCAAGACACCAGCTTTGACCTTAAGACAGATTAGGGATGGAGTCTCAAAAGTACTTGAAGGCTGCAACTCCTTATCAAGAGCTGTGACAAATTGTTTCATATGACCCAGTTTTATGAGCAATGATGGTAATTTCTGTGCTTTCACTAGTGGCTCACACTTGACGTTGTGCCTCCCTACAGAGAACTCAATCCATTATGGTCAGTGCTTCCTGTCATAGTGCTCTGCAGTGTGTCTGCTGTCCCAAAACAAAAATAACAGAGAAACTTGTTAAAGCCTCCTTGAAGACCCACCAGGAATGACACCAAACTCATCTAATTTCAAGGATTCTAGCAAGGGATGCTTTTTGTTTTCCTTTTTGAGGTACACCAGTTCCCATGCTTATGGGCAGTGGTGGCTCAGAGGGCTAAGGCACTGAGTTACTGATCGGAAGATCGGCGGTTCGATTCCTAGCTCAGCCAGGTGGCCATTGTTGGGCCCTTGAGCAAGGCCCTTAACCCTAATCTGCTCCAGGGGCGCTGTACCATGGCTGACCCTGTGCTCTGACCCCAGTTACGCTGGGATATGCGAAGAAGGAATTTCTGTAATGTATATGTGACAAAATAAAGGCTTTACTTTACCAAATGAGCCAGGGGAAGAGAAGGTTAGTTATTCCTTTTATGGAGCAGCACAGCTTTGAGGATTCTGGATAACCTATCAATGAAGAGGTGCCACTCCTTCAGGTTACCAGCAATTATAATTTCTTCACAGAGACCACATCTATTGTGGCAGAAGCAGAGACCAACTTGATGAGTGAAGAAGCTTGAAAAATGTGGATGACAACTTGTACTGTACACTTTCACCAAGCAAACCCTTTCCTTAATCCTAAATGCCTGACAGTCAACTTTGTTATATGTCTGATTTAGGTCAACTGTAATCTTCAATGCCTCCCTCTCTTCTGATTTGCTTTTTTTTTCTTTTGTGAACGACTGAGTTGTCTGAGGGCAATGTTGCACTGGGGCGATTGATGATGTAAGGACCTTCTACCTCAATCACAAAAGCAAAGTTTGAAGAGAAAAAAAAGATGGTCTTTCCATTTACTTTCAGTGTCAGCAATTGGAAAATTACTATTTCTGGCCAAGAACATGAAAAAGTAAATATTTTGTAACATAATGATAATCAGAATGGTCACAGTAAAACTAGCTTACATATCATTGTTTTCTTACATGTGATTTCTTCTGTTTCTCTCCCTACTTTTAGTGCTGATTGGACTCATCCACTGCATACTCACAGGTGATTCTTGTATTTTTTTTTCCCTACCCGCTAAAATAAAACTAATTAATTAATAGATTATTAACACAAATGGCCCAAATTAGTAAACTCATATGTAATAATATACACATTCCTTATTTGAGTTTATTTCACACTTAAATTGAATTAACATTAAATGTTAATTAATAGATTAAAACATATAGATTTAGTGACAAACTTAACTTAAACTTAAACAAGCTTTTATTCTTCACTCACACTGCTATATATATGTGTATATAAAGAGAGCAAGAGAGAGTTCTCAGTGATAGTATGTGAGCCTTATGGAATTTCATAGTTTTCTGCATTAATTTGTCATAAAATGTGATCTGATCATCTAAGTGAAGGGTACTGACAAAAATGTATCTAAAATATTAACATAAAATATTTCTGATCTTTCATGTCTTTATTGAACACACTTATTCAATATACTAAATTGTAGTGCCTTGTCAGCAATAACCTCAACCAGGCATTTCCTGTAGCTGTAGATCAGACCTGCACATCATTCAGGAGGAATTTTAGCCCATTCTTCTATGTAGACATTTTCACATTTTCCTGAAGAATTTATTTGATACACTTGGGAATTTATCTTCCTCTCCTTGAATTGAAGCTGGCCAGGCTCTGATGCAGCAAAGCAGGACCAAATCATGATGTTTTCTCCATCATACTTTATGGTTGGGTGGTAGAGTGGGCCCACATAAGCAGTGGCTCCTGCATGCTCCTTAAAGTGGCTCCTCTGGTTTACCGAGACAGCAAGAGGAGCCACTTTAAGGAGCGTGCAGGAGCCACTACAGACGTAGATAGGAGTCCAACATGACATCCGGCCCCTGGGCGGCTTTATTGGCTGGGAACAGGGGCTTTAACGCAGTAAACAACGACTTGCTAAATTCCATGTTTAGTGTTGATGTGGTCAGGGGTAGAGCAAATCCATTAAATTGTATAAATCCAGATGAATCCAGTCCTGTGCACTAAATTAACAACACTTTACTAGACAGATATTGGGTTCAGAGATAAAATAGTTCAATTCAACAAAACTATTAAATATCACTATTGTCTATGGGTAAATCTGACCCTGTGCACATATACAGATATCTATCTACCTCTCTCTCTCTCTCTGTCTCTCTCTCTCTGTCTCTCTCTCTTTCTCTCTATATATATATGTGTATGTGTATATATATATATATATATATATATATATATACACACACATACATATATACTGCTCAAATAAATAACGGGAACACTTAAACAAACTCCAAGTCAATCACACTTCTGCGAATTCAAACCGCCCACTTAGGAAGCAACACTGATTGACAAACTATTTCACATGCTGTTGTGGAGATGGAATAGACAACAGGTAGAAATTATAGGCAATTAGCAAGACACCCCCAATAAAGGAGTGGTTCTGCAGGTGGTGACCACAGACCACTTCTCAGTTCCCATGCTTTCTGGCTGATGTTTTGGTCAGTTTTGAATGCTGGCAGTGCTTTCACTCTAGTGGTAGCATGACATGGAGTCTACAACCCACACAAGTGGCTCAGGTAGTGCAGCTCATCCAGGTTGGCACATCAATGCGAGCTATGGCAAGAAGGTTTGCTGCATCTTTGCGTAGTGTCCAGAGCATAGAGATGTTACCAGGAGACAGGCCAGTACATCAGGAGATGTGGGTGAGGCCGTAGGAGGGCAACAACCCAGCAGCAGGACCGCTACCTCTGCCTTTGTGCAGGGAGGAACAGGAGGAGCACTGCCAAAGCCCTGCAAAATGCCCTTCAGCAGGCCACAAATGTGCATGTGTCTGCTCAAACGGTCAGAAACAGACTCCATGAGGGTGGTATGAGGGTCCCCAATGTCCACAGGTGGGGATTGTGCTGAGAGCCCAACACCGTGCAGGACGTTTGGCATTTGCCAGAGAACAGATTGGCAAATTCGCTACTGGCGCCCTTTGGCGCCATTTTTTGTATGATTTTGTTATTAGCAAATTCAACTATGAAAACAAAGTATTTAATAAGAATATTTAATTCATTCAGATATAGGATATGTTTCGTTTGTTAAATGTCAGAATTGAGTGAGAGAAGCTTTATGTATTTTTTTTTTTATCATTTTCTTCAATGTCTCATTTTTCACACTGATTCTGTTGTTGGGTGTAGCTCTCATTTTGAGGGCTGAAGAGTATGTGGTCTTCACAAACTGCATAGAATCCAAAGGCCGACCCGAAATGAGATGGCACCGGACGTTGGTTAACATCATGTAACTCTTAACCAAGCTATAAGAAAAACTGTCTCTCATAGAGACAATTATAATTTTTTTGTTTATATATTTTATTTTAGTAATATATGTACTTTTAATATCCTACACTAATACATCCTACACTGCATATGGTTACAGAAGACTTGGTGTATACGAGAATGTTTCTAATGCACTCAAACATTTGGTGTTTATAGTGCACACCAGAAATGAATAAACTGTTTCACACTGCTACTCGTATCTTTAGGTATACAGTAGGCACCACCAACAAGAGAAGGATTAGCTAAGGGCAAAGTCAGTAGCATGTCCACGCAGAGTGCCAATAGCCCGATTATCATTGATTAGCAGCAGCGACAGGCTGAAGTTGAAGGCATTGAGTTCAAAGCTGCGACAGGCTGGCAAGGTAGGCATGGCCATAATGGCAAACTCAATGGCAGCCGGCAGCGACATCTCCGGAATCTAATAGCAGGAAACAGACCATGCTGGTGCATTCCTGTGCCTGGGAACTGGGCACAATAACTGGAGCAATAACTGGCCCTGACTGAAAGCAGAAGTGCTGGAGCAGTGATCTCAGTCCATTAGCAGTTGACCCTCAGCAAGCTGCTCAGTGTCGAAGAACACTGCTCAACATTCAGACCAAATTGCGGCCTTTTGTGGGGAAAAAGCTCACATTCTTAACGGCCACATTTGTAATTTACTGTTTTTATTTGTCAGTGATGTAATACTAAGGCATGTTTTTTTTTTTTTTTTTTTTAGAATTGCCATTGCCGTATTTCCTTTATTGGATTTATTATTTATTTATTTATTTTTAATTATTATTATTATTATTATTATTATTATTATTATTATTTTTATACAGCACACCACAAAACATATTCTGATATATAAATCATCCACATTATGAAAGCCCAGTTTGTGCTCAATGTACAGATGTGGCCATTAAGAATGTACGTTCACATGTAAGGCTGCTAAATCCCGCAAGCACATTTTGTGCTTCACAGAATATCCGCCACATGGCACATGGAAGGCTTTAAAATTCTTAATAAAATGTTGATTCTTTTTTATTATGTCTTAACAGAGACAAAACAATGAATGACATTTTAATGCCTCGGTTTAAATTGTCTTATTAATTAATTAATTAATTAATTAATTAAATTTCCTGATAGAAGGTTATCTGATATCTGTGTTAAATATGCAGATGTTGTGATTCGTTAATATCTCAAAAACAAGACATGAATGAAGAAACAAACAAAAAAAAGTCTATATTTTCAAGTAAATATTCTTATATGCACATAGAATCTATAAGAATACTAAAAAATCTTTCCCCAAGAAAATTATTTCGCATGAATCCACATGAAGCACTTCTGGCTTTTTATAATAGTAATCATCATGCTTTTTTGCTGTTTGCATCCAGCATTGAATGATTATTTCATCCATCATTTGACCACAGCTGGAAATATTGGCTGCAATGAGGCTGTGAATAAGCCTTTTAATGAATGTAAAATGTTCATGTAAACCCTCGGCGCTCACTTTCACTTTACAAAAGGTAGCGTTTTGATCAAAAGGCTGACAAACGTATGCGCAGATATGATCAGATTTATCGACAAACATAAAATAAAAACTGAGCTGATTTGCAATCATGTGATTTTAACCCCCTCCACACACACCCGTGACGCAAGCAAGCTGCACTACAGAGATGAAGATGACAGTTTAATGGCCTTTTATTCAGGGTAAGTGGTGACATTTCTTATGAAATATGTTTGGGTTAGATTACAGTTTAGTTCCCAGTTTAGTTTTTTTTTTTTTTTTTTTTTGAAAATTACTGGCAGCACCAGCAGCGGTCAGATGTGACATTAGGTAACTTAATACTCTGTTTACCAAGTCTGGAGTTAACATTACAGTTTACTGTCAGTGTCACAAACTCACAATATCACTCTTCTTTCCCTCAAAAAGACACTAAAGCCTCAGGAATACTATTAATATCTCTATTACAAAGGCTTCACTACCCGAGAAACTGATTAATATATATATATATATATTAATTTTTTTTTAGCTTAGGGTATTTTTCATAAGAAGTGTCTGACCGAGTGTTCTCTGGTGTGCTGTTACAATTGTAACATTGTATAATAATACAATTTATTTTAGTGTATTTAGCACACCGTAGTGGCTGTTCTAGGTATAAGTGATATCACAGGATGGAGGCTTATACAGAGTAGATGACCACATAGTAGCTTCGATTGCCATCTCCAGCTATCTGTAGACATCTTACCTGTACTGTAGCATTGTCCATATGTATTGTATTTCTTATTGGTTAATTGATTTATATGTATCCATTTGGTTATTTATAACATTCATAAGAATTTAATGTTGACTGTCTTTGATCACATGGCATAGTTACATAAACTTTAAATCTAAATACAACATGCTTCGTTGTTGATATAAGATTATTATTATTTTTTTTCAGTTTCACCCGTTCATAAAGTCAATAAACCTGTGGAATAGCATCTAATGTCTTAAGAGATGTTGTTGAAGGAAGGATGTTTATCTGGCTTAGTGCACTATTTACAGTGTAAACAGGGATGTCAGTAGGGATGTGTGAAATCCAGTACATCTGGATTTAGATAACTTCAGCATTTATTTATTTTTTGGATAAAAGATAATCTGCAGGTTATTTTTGTGACTGGAATACATCTATCTTTTCCCCAGTCTGGCTGTGACTTTTACACGGTAACGCGAGTGCGTAGTTAACAAAAGTTGGATTAGAAAACCTGAAGTGTTTAACAGTTAGTAAGAGTAGGTAAGCAGTAGGGCCGCTTCAATACTCAAAGTTATAGTTTGGCTTCAGAGTTGCACTAATGCTCATATACGAGTGTTATATCGCTTAACTTATTTGTATGAAAACCGCAGTAAGTAAATTCCCGCATTAATGCAGACGTTAATACAGACAGACAGTGGCTAATGCTAACAAAGTTCAATACTTTATTTACATTCCAGGATTTGAAAACAGTATTTTACACACTCTGGTGGTATATAGGCTTATTAATGTATTTTATTTTTATCACAAATTGATATTCTGTAAAGTTTATTCATCTTTGTCTTTAGTAAATTCTCTTGTTCTCTTTAACCAGAGCCCTGCAGTGGAGGATTGGCTCAGAGGGATGACAGCTGGACTTTTGGAGCTGCTGGAGGGATGAACAAGCTGTTGAGGGTGGTGGAGTCCCTGAGGGCCTGGGTGACTGTGCAACAGCTTTAGTAGTGATGTTTGGTCAGGTCTATACATTAGGGGGAAACATACTTGAACTGTTCCATCTTTGACCGTTTTTAAAAATGGATACTTCAATATAATAGATGGAGACTGATAAGCAGATATTTGTAATCCAGGTTATTCAGGTGTTATCCGGATATTTTACTGACCTTTAAGCAAAATACAACTTGTATTCACCTGTTTTATACAAATTACTGTTTTAACTTTGTCTAGTTTGGGAAGGATAAAGTTTTTAAAGTCATATTTGTGTGTTTTAAATTTTGGGGTATTGTTAGGCCAATTTGTTTCTATAACAACAACAAAACAACAACAAAAACATTTACTTGAACCAACTACATCAATGGGCTAAAATGGGAGAGACTTTTGTTACAAATAGTCAAAGAGTTGGGCTATTATTATTATTATTATTATTATTATTAGTCATAGAAACAAATGAAAACAACCATTAAACACTTAATCATATGTGCCTGTGCTAAGTATAAATAAATGTTTTGGGTTTTAAGAACTACATCAAAGGAACAAAGACAAATTTAGGAGGAGTGGAAGGTGAGAAACCCCAACAGAGACTATTACATTGTGCTAATTGCTCTGTTTTTTGTGGGGCGGGGGGATGGGGGGGGGGGTTCTTTCGTCTCGACGGCACTCAAATGCGTTTGTGTTAAAGCCAACTGATAAACGCAGGAGTGTACACAGACATACCTCCCCATCGACAAACACACACCATGGCACTTTATCTTTGTCTTGTAAATAGTTGATTAAACACAGCTGTTCAGAAGCAGTCCTAAACACAAGCGCATGGTCTGTTTTTGTCCTTAATGGACATACATCAATACACTAATAACCTACATGATAAAAGGAGTGCAGAAGGATCTGAAGAGGCTTGTCTCTATTACACTAAGACTTTGATACGTTCAAAGTAAATTGGCGATAGACATTGTTTATTTTGCTAAAAAGTGGATAGTTAATAAGCAATATTAAAAAAAAAAAAAAAAAAAACAGGAAGTACAGTATGTCACAAAAGTGAGTACACCCCTCACATCTCTGCAAATATTTATTTATATCTTTTCATAGTACAACACTGCATAAATGACTCTTTGACACAATGAAAAGTAGTCAGTGTAAAGTTTGTATAGCAGTGTAAATTTATTGCCCCCTCAAAATAACTAAAAATGCAGCCAATAATTATGGAATGATATCCCGGACATTTTTCAAAAGGAATTGCAAATTGCATTTGCAATTGCGTTTCCCATATGTGGACGCATAAAGTGTGACATAATTCAAATGCAATTGCAAACTTTACATTACCGCTTGCTTTGTCATCTTCGCGAACGCACACTGACTGCCAAATTTCAAATGAAAAAGCAAAGTCCATTTGCAGGTGTATTTTCCATGTCTTACAAGTCATGAGCCTGTCATATTTAAATAGTCAAATCATTTACCACGTCTGCTTTTTCACTTTCTCTGCGTCGCGCATGTAGCCTGCCAAAACTCAAACGCAATCGCTAACCATTTGCAATTGCATTTCCAACGCGTTACACGGAAACCTGTCAATCAGCGTTACTGTGTCTCAATCTGTGGCAGGGAGGCATTTTAGCGCATAACACCGACGGTTTATAGCGATGGAGTCACTAAGGGACCGTCTAAAAAGTGCATGACCAAGACCCAACCATTTGTTGGATACAGATAATTTGTTAAATGAGAGTCGTGGTGTTTTTTTATTATAAAATAATAATAATAATAATAATAATAATAATAATAATTGTACTGTACTATAATTTACTCTATCCTTGCTAATAACTACAACCATTCCCTTTGCGATATTCAGTTTAATAATGTTTTTTTTAAATATATTTTTACAAAAAAAAATTCTAAAACTTTTTCGTTATGTGGATTACACGTGTAAAACCAGTAGTACTATAATCCACTCTATCACTGCTAATAACTACAACCTTTTTCTCATTCAGTTTGATTTCATTTTTCTTTTTTTTTTTTGTTGCAAAAAAAATAATTAAAAAAATAACAATTGAATTAATATCAAACTGAATATTGCAAAGGGAAGGGTTGTAGTTATTAGCAAGGATAGAGTGTATTATAGTACAGTTGGTTTTACATTTGAAATTTCTATAGCAAAAATGTTATTGAATTTTGTTGATTTGTCATTTTTTGCAACTCAGAATATACTGTACCAAAGTGCATTCATTTTCATACATATATTTACAATAATTATTATTTTTTAAATAATAAAACACCCCAACTCTCATGTAACAAATTATCTGTTTCACTGCCACAAGAATTGTCTGTGTAATATTTTTTTAAATGTACATTAAAACGATTATTAATCAATTAAACAAACAAATAAATAAACTAATAATCCATACTGTGGTCTAACAGTGTAATATGTTTGATGTCCTGTGAGGTATTTCTCTGTAATCTTGTTTATTCTTCTGTAAACAAACAGTTGGGTAATGCACTTTTTAGACGGTCCCTTAGTGACGGTCGCTATAAAGCGGCAGTAAGCAGATTTTCTGACAGATTTAGCTCCAGCAGGCTGTAACAGGAGAAGATCTAAAAATATATTTATTTGTAATAGCTTCTCTGTCCGCTACAGAGTAAGAAAATAGGCGATTTGTCATTTTTGTGTGCTTATTTCTTGATAAACAGATGAGATAATCTCGGTTCACATCCATTTGCTCAAATGTCCCCCTCTTGGTCGGCGACTGTGAGTGACGTCACTCCCCATACAATCACGCCCCACAGTATAGACCCACCCCTGACGCTGATTGACAGGTTTCCGTGTAACGTGTTGGAAATACAATTGCAAATGTATTAGCGATTGCGTTTGAGTTTTGGCAGGCTCCATGCGCGACCCCTGGCAACAAAAGTGAGTACACCCCTAAGTGAAAATTGTGGAATGTCAATATTTTGTGTGGCCACCAGGGGCGGATCTACCGGGGTGGCACAGGGTGGCAATTGCCACCCTAAGAAAAAGCGTTGCCACCCCATTTGCCACGCCAGCACTAGTGTCCTAGTGTTCTAAAAATAAAAGAGTTTCCTCGACCGATTTACAGCAGCGACTCTGTATTTTGATGACATAGTGTGATGTGCGTCCCAATCATCAATCAGCGTCGCTGATAAAAATAAATTGTTCAATAAAACCACTCTCCGGGGTTTGTTCACCTGTATTTCCGTTGTTGCTCTTTATTCCCCGCTACAATACCCATAAATAAAAGAACAAAATCTTGTCTTTTTATTAAAGCATAGTCCGAACAAACGACACTTATGAACTGCTTTGTTTTAGTTAATCAAAGATATTTAGTGCAGCGAGATCATCACACACACACACACACACACACACAAATGACTCAATCGTCAATCGTCAATCCCAGGATGCTATGAAAAGAAAGGTTGACATCCAGAGTTTTTTTAAACCAAAAAGAAAAGGAAAATTAGAATCAGATACTGTGGGAGTGGAAGGTGCAGATAAGATAGAAAATGGTACAAAAGACGTTGTGCAAGACAGAGGAGGGGATGGAGTGTTGGAAGAAAGAAATATAGAAACTGATGACAAAGAGCTAGAAAGAAGTGAAGAAACAGAAGATATCCTGCATGAAGTGAGTGAAGAGGTGGAAGAAAAAAGGTTAAGAGAGGAAGAGAGCTCAGATATTGAAAGAGAGGAGAGAGAGCTTGAAACACCAGCACCCTGTTTGTCAGGTGACCATGGTATGCTGTTCATTGTGCTTTTCAAATATTTTTTTTACATAAAAAAAAAAAATAAGCACAACCTATTTGATTTATTTAACCTATAATCATTTAAAGAACCAGAGCTCCATATATGCTTAACTTTGCTTATCTTGGTTACATTCAGTGTTCTTTAATATATATTGTTGTAATATATATTGTTGAGATATGCCTAAAAAAACCTTTAGACAAAGGTTGCTGCAGTAGTAGCTGTACATGAACGATTAGGTGTTAAATGTTTTGTACTGTAACATTTTAATATAAGTATTACTTTATTTCATTTTTATAGGACAATGTAAAAATGTGCACCCTAGTGTATACACCGAATAAGAATAGCGTTCCTTGAATCCACAAAAACCATGCAAGGATGCTTGCTTCAGTGTTGCCACCCCTCATAATTTTAATGCCACCCCCTTGCCATCCCATGAATAATTTTCTAGATCCGCCCCTGGTGGCCACCATCATTTTCCAGCACGGCTTGAATTCTCTTGGCCATGGAGTTCACCAGAGCTTCACATTTATGCAGTGTTGTCCTATGAAAAGATATAGCTAAATATTTGCAGAGATGTGAGGGGTGTACTCACTTTTGTGACATACTGTAAGTATTTGATGCATTACAGTACTATGTATTAACAAATGCCCTAACAAACATAGCTACAGTGTAAACAAACGTAGAATGTTTGCGCTGGTGGGGATTGGAAGATTTTCCAATGTGCCCCCATTGTTTTTCACTATCATTCTTAGTATGTTATGACGTCCAGTGATTAAAATGGTATGTGTGTGTAACCACCCCAATATATGCAAAAAATGCAACATTTACAAGGTAAAAGACGGTCAAAGTTGTGAATGCACGTCTCTGTTTTGTTAAACCCTGCAAAAAGAGAATACGTTTTTGGTTGCGGTGTGTCTGTGTGTGTTCGTGCTTTAGATTCAATCTGTCTGAATCTGTATAAACACAGAGTTCATCATGTTTCAATCATGTTTAACAAAATGACATTCTGTATCTGGCAAGTTAGGAAATTCTCTGGTGTAAACATGTTTGAGCTTGGAAGTGACATTGCAGAGCTCCACGTCCTTTACTGAGGAATCTCAGAGAGTGTTTCTTTCTCCAAAGTGTGGAGAGTGTTTCTCCAGAGTGTTTCTTTCCAAGCCCTCAGCTTGTTCATCAGGGACACTCAAAATGACAGGGATCATTTTGATTTATTCATATTTCCTCACACATTTCATTCTCTTTTTTAAAAATTTCTTTTAATTCTGTAAAACTGTTTTGCGATAGTAACCCTAGTTAAAAGTGCTATATAAATAAAACCGAGTTGAATGATACAGTTAATCCAGAGTCCGAGTTCGATCCTCGGCCAGGCTCAATTCCCGTCTCTGTGTGCATGGAGCTTGAATGTTCACCCTGTGCTTGGTGGGTTCCCTCCGGGTACTCCGGTTTCCTCCCATGGTCCAAAAACATGCAGATTAGGCTAATTGGCATTCCCAAATTGCCCGTAGTGTGTGAATGAGTGTGTGTCTCTGTGCCCTGCGATGGATTGGCACCCTGTCCAGGTGTACTCTGCCTTGCGCCCTAAGACTTCTGGGATAGGCTCCAGGCCCTGAGTGAGTGAGTGAGGAAAGTGGTGGTTTATTACTAAACAAATCTGAGAAACTGTAACAGTGCGAAAAACTAAACGAGAATGCCACAGTCCTTGCTCTTTCCTTTCCTGTGTGTGTGTGTGTGTGCCTACATGTGTGTGTGTGTGTGTGAGAGAGAGAGAGAGAGAGAGAGAGAGATCTCCTCTACGACATGAACAGCCTACAATATGGGATATAATATAATTGACCAATTTCTGTAACATGCAGTATACTACATGACATAAGAGTGATATATGAATAAAAATGAACTGCCATAAAATGGGGATCACCTGCCTTCAGTGCAGCGGCTTTAACCATTTCACCACAATTCAAGCTGTGGGAGCAGGTGACCGAAATCTTCTTTTCACCCCCACCAATGTACTGTACATGAAGAATACAACATTCACAAGATAAAAGAGAGCCAAAAGTGTGAATGTGTGTCTCTTTGTCCACAGGTGTGACTTTGCATAGTGTTAATATACAGTATGTCACTATACATGGTAACACACTATGTAAAAAATAAAAAGACTCTTAATTACACATGACACCTCATGAGCATGACATTTCTAAAGCCCATACTTATGAGTTATGTATTTATGCAAAACTATAATGCTGGTAAAGTATAGCCTTTATTTTGTCACATATACATTACAGCACAGTGAAATTCCTTCTTCGCATATCCCAGCGTAACTGGGGTCAGAGCGCAGGGTCAGCCATGGTACAGCGCCCCTGGAGCAGTTAGGGTTAAGGGCCTTCCTCAAGGGCCCAACAATGGCAACCTGGCTGAGCTGGGAATCGAGCCGCCGATCTTCCGATCAGTAACTCAGTGCTTTAGTCCACTGAGCCACCACTGCAGTATTATTTACTTATTACTTCATAAACATATATTTTCAACAATTTAATTTTTTTATATTATTATTTTGAAAGTGTATGCGTGTGACAGAGCAATATGACATCCTTGATGTAATGATGAAAATATGTAAATAATGCAGTGACTTTCAGTGGCCCGATGTCGTATGCATGAAAGGTCTAACCATTAAAGCATACTTAGTAACTGGAACTGAGACACTGATACTGTATATATTTCCAAAACGACAAGCTTTATTTAATCATAAAAATATGTGTCAATGCAAGAATTGCTGTTAACTAAAGCAGTCACTGCCCCTCTCCCATGGCAGGATTATACAGTATTGCAACCAGGTTATTAGAACAGAAGGTCTAACTGAAAGTACAACCCAGAGGATCTGAAAAAATGTTTCTACATCACATTTTAAACAGCATTCACATTTTTTTCGTTAGGGATTAAAGTTATGAACCAGACATATACAATGATCTATGTGGAGGGATGGTGTGCTCGAAGATGGGTGAACATCACTTCACTCTGTCATACTGCTGCATATGAATGTGTGGTGCCAGTCCCTGAGTCTAACAGGCGGGCAGGAGATGCACATGCACAGGAGATTTTCTGTTAGAGTGCTTTTTTTAATTATTATTAAGCAAATGTACACCGTATGATAATCATCAATTTCCATACAACAGCATACCCTATTAACAGGTAAAGACTGTATCATTTAAATATATTAAAAGGACAATGTGTAAATCAAGTGTTACTGTTGTGTTCCAATGCTAAGTTTGTAGCAATGCTAATGCTATTGGAATGTTTGGGGAAAATTCTGAGCTGAGGGTAAATGACAGTCATTAAAAGGGATAGCGAAGTTGCATTTTTATGACTACTTAGTGTCATCAAGGGAAAACAAAATAAATAAAGGGAAATTATCTGATTACTGTTTTTACAAGTTTTTTGATGATTTAGCTAAAAGAGTCTGTATGTATCTGTGTAAATGTTGCTATGTTGTGACCCTGATGTAAACAATTACTGTAGCTCCATAGTATTTTTGTAACCAAACATGTATATATGAGCAAACTAGTACAATTCCCTAAATATTAAATTTAATATAGTAAATTTAGTAAATTAATCACTGTAAGTTCAAAAACTTTCCTGTCAGTGTAGCTCCTTTGAGATCTGATGTGAGTTCAGATTTATTTGTTCTATAAATAAAAATGAAACAGTTGTCAAGTTGTCTTTGTCAATGCCAGTGATTAAGGACAAATTTCAAAATAAATCATCACAGAAAACAGGTCACAGGGAAAGCGATAGATCAAAACAATGAAAATTAAAGTTTATAAAATGATGAACAGAACTGTTTAGACTAAGTGCTACTTTTTAATATACAGTACATTATTAATATTATATGTTTTCTTAAGCTTTTAAACTGTTATTGTGTTTATATTATTGAGACACACTGAGAGCTGTGGTGTTTTTCAGATGGAGCTCCATGTGGTGGAAATCTGATTCAGCCACAAGGGAAATTTTTTAGCCCAAATTATCCCATGAACTATCCCAGTAATGCACGCTGCACATGGACTCTGCGAGCTAGAGAACGGGAGGTGGTTTTGTTGGACTTCAATAATGTCGAGTAAGAACTCACATCCATGTTTTTCCACCTGCTAATGAATGACACCTGGTTTGTTTTGTATCTTTATTATTTAGGAATATATGTTTTTATGAATAAATGTTTGATTACTTTGTGCTGAGATCATTTTATTTCCTTTTGATTTTTTCTCAGTTTGGAGTCATGCTGTGACCATGTCCAAGTGTATGATGGTCCGAGTGCCCAGTATCCACTTATGTGTTCTGTGACTGGTCAGAATCAGCGATCTTCATTCATCTCCAGCGGTAGATACATGACTGTCGTTTTCACCACTGACAGCAGCGTGACTGGACAAGGATTTCAGGCTGAATGGGCTTTCAAACGTATGTATTTGTCTTACTTATTTCAACTAAATTCCTGTTTGGGCTTGTAGAGTAGAACTAATCTATCCAAATATTCTGCACACATTACCCTACTACTTTTATGGTACATTATTTTGCATAATTTTACATAATGTACATATCTTCATTTTTTAAATAAGTAAGTATAGACTGAAGGTTTTCTGACATTATGTGAACTTTCCCATGTCTCTGTCTTTTACCACTCTTTGTCCTCTGGCATATGTCTATAAAACAACCCCCTCATTGTGCTTCCTCATTCCCTATATGGTAATAATGTACAACCATGCACCATAATTTATGATTAATATTAAATATAATTACAGTTGTGAATATTGTTGGACTGATATTTTTTAGACACATAAACGTGTTTGAACAGGTTTCAGAAGTGTCTGACTGTCCGGCAAAAAAGTCTGTTGCTGAAATTGAGCCTGAACTCAAATCTTCCTCCTGGTCTAAAAAAGGGAAATTGCTGTAGTGGTGATTTTCATTAGGTTTCATGTCTTCCCTCAGACAGCTTTATTCCAAAATGGATTAAATTCATTATTTTCCTCAAAATTCTACAAACAATACCCCATAATGACAACGTGAAAGAAGTTTGCTTGAAATGTTTGCAAATTTGTTAGTAATAAAAAACTGAATTTTTTTTTACAGAAAAACATATGTACATTAGTGATGGGTCATTCATTAAAGATTTGCTCTTTTTGAACAAGTCTTTAACGTGACTCAGAAGAACGAGTCTCAGAGAGTGATTCATTCATTTTCTACTGGGTACGCAGGCACAAAACATTGCAAAACCTCCATAGGTTATGTACAGGAAACAGTAATGAGTAGTTACCTCTGAAGTATTCTGGTCCGAATCGTTCATTCTTTTGTCACGTGACTCCCATAGATGCTATGCAGTGCATTACACAAGAAACAGAATTGAGCAGTTCTTCTCTTGAGTTTCCTCGTCTGCATCGTTTGTTCTTTTTGCTATGCCAACGATTTGGACTCAGAAGTTTCTTAAGCTGTGAATGGAATCATCTCGAGTTTTCTTTTTGTTTAAAGACACAATAAACTTTGATGGAAGTGATATTCTGAGCTCGATTCGGACATTTAACAAATGCAAAAAAATATGTTAGTATTTATTGATCTAAACCAGAAAAAGTTTACTCTGATTTAATGTTTGACAGTAAAGAAAAAAGGGTTTTGTGGTTTTTTTTTTTTTTCTGGTGTATGTAAATATCTGGTTTTAACTGTAAATATTCACAGCCTTTGACATGACACACAAAAATGATCTCAAAAGCATTCTGTTTCCACTGATCATACTTTAGGTATTTCTACAACTTGATTGGAGTCCATTTGTCTTTATAAGGTCCCACAGTTAACAGTCTATGTCAGAACACAAACCTAGCCATGAAGTCCAAGGAATTGTCTGTAGACCTCCAAGACGGGATTGTATCGAGGCACAGATCTGGGGAAAGATAAATAAATAAAAAAATCTGCACTATTGAAGGTCTCAATGAGCACAGCGGCCTCTATCATCCATAAATTGAAGAAGTTTGGAACCACAAGGAATCTTTGTAGAGCGGGCCACCTGGCCAAACTGAGCAATTGGGAGAGAATGGCCTTTGTCAGAGAGTTGACCAACCCAATGGTCACTCTGAAAGACATCTAGCATTTCTCTATGGAGAGAGGAGAACCTTCTAGAAGAACAACCATCTTTGCAGTACTCCACCAATCAGGCCTGTATAGTAGAGAAAGCAACTCCTCAATAAAAGTCCTATGACAGCCCATCTGGATTTTGCCAAAAGACACCTGAAGGTCTCTCAGACCATGAGAGACAATTCTTTTTTTTTTTTTTTTTTGAAACACCTTTGGCACCAATTACAGCCTCAAGTCTTTTTGAGTATGATGCTAAAAGATGGTTGTGCTTCTGGAAGGTTTTCCTCTCTCCATAGAGAAATGCTGGAGCTCTTTCAGAGTGACCATCAGGTTCTTGGACACCTGACTATATCCCGATTGCTCAGTTTGACCAGACGGCTCACTCTAGGAAGTGTCCTGGTCCTTCCAAACTTCTTTCATTTATGGATGATGGAGCGCACTGTGGTCATTGAGACCTTCAATGCTGGAAAAAAAAAAGTGTCTCGATACAATCCTGTCTCAGAGATCTACAGATAATTCCTTGGACTTCATTGCTTGGTTTGTGCTCTGACACGCACTGTTAATTGTGGGACCTGTGGAATGCACCTGACCTTCTTTCACATTGTCATTATAGGGTATTGTTTGTAGAATTTTGAGAAAAATATTTTTTATACATTTTGGAATAAGGCTGTAACATATAATGTGGAACAAGTGAATTGTTGTGAATACTTTCCAGATGCACTGTGTGACAAACTAAAAACCAGCTGAAATAGCTGATGTAATGAGACAAATAATATATGGAATTATTCATGTGAACGTTTGGAATTTCATGGTTCTCTGCCTTAATTTTTCAAAATGTGATGCGATCTTCATCTACGTCAGGGATATTGACAAATATAATGTGACGAAAATAATAAACTTTCTGGTCTTCCACGTTGGTTGTTCCATTTCTGATCTTTTCATGATGATATGCAATGCCCTTTTTACACCAGATGTAATGCTGAGTGTTCTTTCATAGTTAAATGTTAGTTTCATCAGTGCACAAAACATTTTGCCAATAGCGCTGTGGAGTGTCAGTGTGCTCTTTGACAAAATTCAGGCATGCAGCAATGTTCTTTTTAGTAAGCAGTAGCTTCCTTTGTGGTGTCCTGCCATGGACACCCTACTTGGTCAATGTTTTACATACTGTAGACTCATGAACACAGATGTTAGCCAGTTTCAATGATGCCTTCAAATCTTTGGATGTCAGTGTTAGAGGATAGCTTTATCACATTTTAAACAGCGCTCTGGTTATTTTGTGTTTTAAATTTTATTTCCTTTTATGTTCCTAATTACTAATCCCACGCTATCTCCAAACGAGAAGGTCTTCCTGTGCCTGTCATAAGCACTCTCACCACCTCCTATTTTGTTGACCCCCTTTAAAGCCCTGCGTCAGGGCTCTTATCATTAAAACATCTTGTAATGCGGCTTTCCATACCGCACCACACGTAACATCTACAGTATGAGCTACTCAGCTCTGAATCTACCTGGAATGTCCTTCTAAATGGGTACATTTGACGAATATTTCATCAAGTCTGAAGAGGGAAAACAGGTCTTTTCTATCTATTTTAAGCATAAGCAATTGGGAAATAACACCTTCTGCCGAGGAAAAATAAAGAGTAAATGATGTTACTACATTGTGATGATCAGCGGTGTCCCCAGTAATTCCTCTTCACATTAGGGAACATCACTATTCTCTTACAACAGGAATCCTTCCCATGATTTTGTTGTATATTATCTTCTGTTTATTTTCCTACTTTTAGTGCTGATGGGACACAACCACTGCGACCCAGGTAATTATTTATTCCTTTATTTATTAATATTCATAGATTCATAGATGATAAAGACAAGGGGCTCAAATTAGAAAACTCAAATGTAATTAAAAAAATAATAATTTTAATATATCTCAAATTTAAGTTTATTTCTGCCTGATTTACACGTATGTACTGTATACACATTTAGTGACATCTAAGACCAAGAGCTTTTACTACAAATGCATAAATACAACACACACCAGTCTGGTATGGTTCTTGTTCTGCTTCATCTCTCGCATTTTTACACAATCTCGCATTTTTACACAGTTTATTCATTTACACAGTTACGCTGTGTTACTTCTTTACACATGCATTTTAATAGCTGCAGGTCTTTTTACATTTTGTGATTAAACCAGAAGCTCTGTGTTCACAAATTGTGCCTACAGTGATGTGTATATGTGTGTGTGTGTGTGTGTGTGTGTGTGTGTGTGTGTGTGTGTGTGTGTGTGTGTGTGTGTGTGTGTGTGTGTGTGTGCGCGCAAGAGAGAGATTGCTGAATACACCATGTAACAAGTCTGTTCAATCCCAAATGTCCGTTAAAAAAACCATAACCATAAGACCATTTAATTATTCTGGAAAGTCCTTTATGAGACTCAAAGTAAGTTTCAATCTACTTCTAAGTTTAAAATCCAATACTTCAACAACATCTTATACTTTTATATTGAACCTGTTCTGACTTAATTCCTTGAACAAATTGATATAAAACAAATTCGGAAAATATTTCTGTGACACACTGTGTGTGTCTTATTTGGCTTTTAACTCTAAAATTGTCAGGGGGAAATGTAATGTGACATCTTCGTCATAATAAGAAAAAATGTAATGAGCTGCTCAAATAATTTAGCTAATTCTGTTATTTAAAATTAATATGATTTATGATCAATGTAAAACACATTTAAACAAATGCAAACATAGAAATAATGTCAGATTGTTTCAATTAAATAGATAAAATGTTTTATGAGACAATTTTTTGCAAATCAGAACTAAAACTGCTCCCTTAGCTGAGACACCTTTCTGGTTAAATTGAAATAAACAATATTGGATTGGTCCTATATTGGTCCGATGTCATTTTTTGTTGTTGTTGTTGTTGTTTTTTTTTTTTAAGTGTTTTGCACACAGCTTTGCTCAGATTTTACACTTGATGCCCTTCCTGACACAACCCTCCCATTTTTCTGTCCAGGATTGGGACTGATTCTCCTGCCAACTACCTCACTTTCATAACCGTATTCAGTGTCTTAAATGCACGAGCACATGACTTTGGTTTCATTCAAATTTCCATCTAGAAGCTTTTTATAATGAAACTTCAGCACACTTGGTGATGTTTCCTCAGTCATCATATTATCTGCGATAAACACACATTCCCGTTATCACACAGCCGGGTAACCACGCTGCGATTATGGGAAGCCATTAGGGTCAAACTTGGTCATATGATTAATGTGGGTTAAAAAATAGTAAAGTATACACACACGAAAAAGTATGTGAACGTTTGTAATTTCATGATTTTCTGCATTAATTTGTCAAAATGTGATCTGATCTTCATCTATGTCAAGGTTATTGACAAATATAATGTGACTAAAATAATACAATTTCTGATCTTTCATGTCTTAATTGGACACGCTTACTCAACATTTGAAATGGTAATGGAAAAAGTAAGCCGAAATCATGTTTCCTCCACCATACTTTATGGTTGGGATGATGTTTTCATGATGATATGCAGTGCGCTTTTTACACCAGATGTAGTGCTGAGTGTTCTTTCCAAATAGTTAAATGTTAGTTTCATCAGTGCACAAAACATTTAGTATAAAGTATAGTACATGTGCATAATGTACAAAGACAAATAAACTGAACCCCAAACCGACTACAACAGAAACTAGTTAGAGTTCAGATAGTAACTAGAGGACACCAGTACACGAACAAATGTGAGACACTGACTGATGAAACAGGAGAGATTAACATCTTATTCAAATCAGGGCAGTGAACTATATGGAAGCAAGTTAGCATCATAATTACTTTAATTATATCCGCCTTTGAAAAATACATTTTGAAATTTAATCACTGTTGAATTGTTAATTTTGAAATTTAAATACTACTGAATTTATTAAACTGAAATATTTGACTTTAAAAAGGAACATCTTTGAATTTAAGTGCTCTGAATGTCACACGAAATTTTCAACAATCCATTTCAACTGTGAAATTCAGATAGAAAATTCAAGCTTGGAAATTCAAGTACAAATTCAAGCACAAATTCAATACAGGTAAAGCAATCGAGCCAGAACGGAATCCGTTCGTCAGTCACGTGACCCAGGCAAGCGGCCGTCTTCGATACCGGCTCCCAGTGAGTCTCGCTACATGGCGGAGGGCAGCGGCTCGGTAAGTGCACCTGTAGTGTGTTACACTCATTATATATTGTCAGATATTTTAATTTTAATGTGATATAGGAATTTAGTCAAAGTTTAGTTAAAGTGGGGCTAGTGAGCGTGAGACACAGACTGATGTTTGTTACACACACACGAGAGAGAGAGATACACAGTGGTGGGCAAAAGTATTAATACAGCACGTGCCATGTATTAGTTCTCTCTGTACAGAACAGGTGACGTCACCAGTTAGTTCAGGTCCGGCTGAAGAGTTGTGTTCATTAAAATCAGCTGCTTTAGTTAATTGATGGAACAGATAAGTGGCAGGACTTGTACTTCCTGAAGCCAGGGTGTCCACCTCTGTACAAAGTGCCTAACACTCTCAAGTGAATTGTGAACTTATGTGAAAAATGTGTGTACATGATGTTCATGTTCATACACATCCTGCCAAATCTTTCCTACCTTTTAATTTCTGGCAAAATAATGACAATAACAGGTGAGAAAGGTCATAAATGTAGTCTGGCAAAAATGGAGAATCTGCTACTAAAGTGACTAAAAAAGGGATGATTCTGAAACGAGTCACCTTCAAATAAATCTGGCTATTGCAAGTATATATGGAACAGTTAAATTATATTCAGTACCTCCAAAAGTCGGTAAATTGATGGCACTTGTGGTAAAAAAAAAAAAAAACTGTAATTGTGGAGGAAATGACACTTGAGTTTGTCAGTGTGCTCTGACTATGTGCAGTTGCAGGAAAACTAGCTGTGATCTTACAGTAACTTAGATTAAATGTTTACATTAACTTAAAACCGTTATAAGATTTGGGTTGGGCCTCATAAATAATGGGAAAAAATGGCTGACAAGTAGTTGCATGGCCAGGTGTAGCATGACTCAGCAAGTAAATAAAAGTAAAGCATGCTATTCACTAAAGGAAGAACAAAGACTGAAAGCAGGAAGAGTCACAAGTCTGGCAAAGCATCTAGAGAGAGGAAACTCAGCATTGGTCATGTCCATGGGTTTCAGACTTCAGGCAGTTATTGACTGCAAAGAATGTTTATTCAAGTATTAAAGGCAATCCTTAAGTTTAATTGTTTTTCCCCATTATTTATGAACCCCCAAAATAAGTGTGTGTGTATGTGAACATGTCTGTAATTCCTGAATGGTTAAAGACACACTTTTTTTTCGATTTCACTGGCATATTGAGTGTTTCATTTGAAATGAGATGTGGTGATGTACAGAGGCCAAATGCCAAAACATTATAAAATTTATACTGGGTGTATGTTCTATTGTTATCGCATGTGTGATGTTCAATTAACTTATTCTGCATTATTTTTCCCCCTGCTTTTAAGGCTCTCAACAATCTGCTGATTGGGAGGACCGTAAAAAACCTCTTTCTGACCACTCCAGTGCTGTGTCCCAAGTCTGGGAATCCCCCTCATCAATGGTCAATTTTACAACATTAAGAGGCTGTACATCCAAGGGCTGCATCCCAGTGCTTTGGGTGTGACATTTACATTGCTGCATTTCAATCTTATGAATCTTTTGAACAATGAGTAATATTTATGACTGTTTGATCCTGTTCATACTTAAAATGGTATTTACAATTACTGTAAAATACTGTAGCTGCTGTTTTATGATCATAATATTCCTGATTAATGCTATTAATTATTGGGAGCCAATGCTCCCATTTATAAATTTTGTACTAAATGAGCACAGTGAAATGGTTGCATGTGTGATACAACAGTTTGTTTTAACTAGAATGTGAATGGACGTGTGTCTACAATACAGAGTTGAAAAAGGTTTTGTGATCAGAAAATGTTTAATGTTCTAGCACCTCTGATCAGTGCTTGAATGAAGTATTGCTCCCAAATACTGTATGAATATGCAATATTTTAACCATAACTAACCACTGTATGTCTACATTCTTCCCATATATGATCTGTATATTTACTACACGTACTTTCAATCTCATTTCAAAAGGATATATATTTACAAATGCAGGCAGTGTGGGGTTATATATTAAAAAGTAGCACATTACAAATAAATATATACAACTAATTACAGTAATGGAGTAATGTATTACTATTCCTAAATTCAGTATTTACATTACAGTTAATAATCAAGGAACTTGTTTTACATAGCTTCAGTTATCTGCATAATGATCTCTGCTGAGCACTGGGTGAATTGATTTCTTACCACAATGGGCTGTAGGATGCAGCACTTCAGTGAGAATGACTTACTTGCTTTAGAGGATGAGAATACAGCTTCTCTCAAATGCGACACTGAGGTGACTAAATATTAAAAGTCATATGGAGATCCTGAGCCATTTCCCTACAGTAAGTTTATATCCATGGAAATCAGCCGTAAGAGGAACCAAAGAGGAACAGTTTGTCTGACAAACAATTAGACAAACTCCTCCTCATGAGATGTAACCACTGCGTATCAAATAACCTAGACTAATTTAGTATAAATACATGCTCTGGTGACTAAGCAAAGTGATTGTGCATTTATTTTGCAATTTCGTTTTAAGTTGGACAGCATCTAGATGAGAATACAGCTTCTCTTCCATCTACTGCTGGTCATTTTTATGAGTAACAACCCAGAACTGCTCACTGGACATGTCTTTTAATATGTTTAAGTAATATCAACTCACATTTACATAAAGTATAGCATATTACAAAAAAAGAAAATCTACATAAATCACATAAAATCTTTGATGAACTGACGATTGATAGCCTGACATGCGCATCAAGTGAACAACCATCATCCTCATCTCCATTGTGAGGTCAGGTGATGTGCTGGAGAACAACCTGTACTGAAAGCAAAAACAAAAAGATCAGGGACTAAATCAAAGTTCAACATAATTATATCTAGCTTTATAATAATATATATATACAGTGGTGGACAAAAGTGAAAGTCGTTGCTTTCATATCAACCTCAAACATTTAAATAATGACTATACAGAAAAAACGTATTTTATGCTACTAAAGTGCCAAACAACTATCAGTATTTAGTTTGAAGTCATTTTCTTCTAAAGCTGAAGATTTTGTACAGAGGTGGACACCCTGCCTTCAGAAAGTACAAGTCCTGCCAATTATCTGTTCCATCAATTAACTAAAGCAGCTGATTTTAATGAACACAACTCTTCAGCCGGACCTGAACTAACTGGTGACGTCACCTGTTCTGTACAGAGAGAACTAATACATGGCACGTGCTGTCTTAACACTTTTGCCCACCACTGTGTATCTCTCTCTCTCGTGCGTGTGTAACAAACATCAGTCTGTGTCTCACGCTCACTAGCCCCACTTTAACTAAACTTTGACTAAAGTCCTATATCACATTAAAATGACTAAAATATCTGACAATATATAATGAGTGTAACACACTGCAGGTGCACTTACCGAGCCGCTGCCCTCCGCCATGTAGCGAGACTCACTGGGAGCCGGTATCGAAGACGGCCGCTTGCCTGGGTCACGTGACTGACGAACTGATTCCGTTCTGGCTCGATTGCTTTACCTCTATTGAATTTGTGCTTGAATTTGTACTTGAATTTCCAAGCTAGAATTTTCTATCTGAATTTTACAGCTTGAATTTTCTATCTGAATTTCACAGTTGAAATGGATTGTTGAAAATTTCGTGTGACATTCAGAGCACTTGAATTCAAAGATGTTGCTTTTTAAAGTCAAATATTTCAGTTTAAAAAATTCAGTAGTATTTAAATTTCAAAATTAATTTAACAGTGATTAAATTTCAAAATGTATTTTTCAAAGGCTGATATAATTCAAGTAATTATGATGCTAATTTGCTTCCATAGAACTAGGTGCGGGTGAAAATTATTGAGAAGTGCAACATGGGAAATTAAGTCCAACTGTGAGAAAGTCTCTGAACACAAGGCGCCCTCTAGGGGTTATTCTCTGACACATGGTCTAAGTCATGATATAATGTTGTTGATGTCTTCATTTGAAATGAACTATAGCCTTATATTTAAGTAAGCGGGTGGTAATTAAAGGGACATTAATTTCTGACACTATATAGTGTACCTGTCTGGTGAGAATGGATACAGGGACTCTTTAAGAGATGCTTGGTGATGTCATCACATGCGCGTGTAGCGCGGTGCACATGAGAGTGGAAAGGGTATCAGACTTGCAGTGCTCTCCAGGTAAAAGATCTAGTATCATTCATTCATAAAATACAGATGGTACTCAAGCGGTATTCTAATTTCACCGCCATGCCTCACGGCGACAGCATTTGGGTTTGTGAGTTTGCTGGCTTTTACCGCTGAGTGGCACTATATAACTATAGACCAATGCCTCAAGCTTTAGTTCATTCTTTCAAGGATTGATGAGCCGCATCAATCCTTGAAAGCAGCTGATTTTAATGAACACAACTCTTCAGCCGGACCTGAACTAACTGGTGACGTCACCTGTTCTGTGCACAGAGAGAACTAATACATGGCACGTGCTGTCTTAACACTTTTGGCCACCACTGTGTATCTCTCTCTCTCTTGTGCGTGTGTAACAAACATCAGTCTGTGTCTCACGCTCACTAGCCCCACTTTAACTAAACTTTGACTAAATTCCTATATCACATTAAAATGACTAAAATATCTGACAATATATAATGAGTGTAACACACTGCAGGTGCACTTACCGAGCCGCTGCCCTCCGCCATGTAGCGAGACTCACTGGGAGCCGGTAGTCCTTTAGAGCTAGGCTCTTTAGAGCTAGGCTCTAAAGTAGCAGATAACTCTTTAAAGTGAAACATCGTAGTGAAACATTGTAGTTAAATTAATTCCTAATCACAGTACTAAAATTACAATACAAATTTAGAATTTAAATTAGATTAAATATTATTAGGATCGTATTCAAGCAGAGTAAATATTAACATAGTGAGCCTTTAGATTTTATCATGTCTAAGTAGAAAAGCTACGCGTGTAGGGTTTTGTGTCACCTTATATTTTGTGTTCTTTAAATTTGTAGTAGATTTTTTAACTGAAATAATTAAAACTAAATGACCATAAAATTTAAACATTGTCAGGAAGTTCTACTGCATCAGATGTCAATGTGCTTTTTGCATTATTATGAGAATTAAATGCAGTAGTGTTAAGATCATCATACTTTTCTTAAATAAATAAAGAAAACGTTTTAACAAATTAAATTTTTACATCACAGTAGCACCCCTGTTGCTCTGTGCCACCGTGGGCAAAACCTTATAAAATACAAGTGAAACATTAAACAAATTTACAATCACAGCACTGAAATTACAGTACAAATTTAGAATTTAAATATAGGTGTTTCTTATCTGTCGAATTTTAGCAAAGTAAATGTTAACACAGTGAGCCTGTATATTTTATCATGTGTAACACTCACATAGCCAAAAAACTCTGGGTGTGTATCAGACAAATTGGGTGTGCCACAGTTGTCAGATTAATGGTTATTATTATCATGCTTTTTTGCTGTTTGTGTTCAGCGTTGAATGATTATTTGAAACTGCATTTCGTGTGGATTCATGTCATGAGTCATTTTCCTTATCATAACATGCCTTGTATTGTTTTAAATCTAATTGTTTTTAGGCTATTTTACAAATGTAAAATACAAATGGAATTAAAGATGGTAACAATGTCAATTTTAGAATATAGAATCCAGAAGATTTGAAATTTATGCAAATTTAAGAAGAGGCCTGAGGCACTGCAGGTCTTTAGAAAGGCCTCAGGTCCATGAGGGTCTTAAAGTGCATTTTAGTTTCTCTGAATGTATAGGTGAGAACAGCTGATTCACATCTGGGGAGGAGTGAATTATTTGCATGTGAATGTTGTCTGACATTGTAAAGCACACAGTAACACTAAAACAAAAACAACCTACAACAAATAGGAATAAGAAGCTCTGATTATACTGCATAAATACTATTCAGTACAACAAAATTCTTCCGTGCTCTCGAAAAGCGCTGATTAGACTACGTAGGAAATTAAAGAGGAGAATTACGATGCCGGCTTAACACTCTGAGCCCAAACCTCATTTTAAAAAATATTGTAAGTAAACAACAATAGCCCAAAATTAATAAAGCATTTTCATTTAAACTATAAAATGTCACGAACCAGCTAGATCAACCTAGCACATCCAGATCCTAAGACTCCACTCCAGCTCTTCTTCCTGCACACCTACCTGTCACTAGCGCACACCTGAATCTGCTCACTAATCATTCCCCAGCTTTATAAGCACTCTGAGAAAACCGTTCAGCGCCGCAGTATCTTACTCGTGTGCCTCGCATTCTGTTTTTTCTGTGAAGTGATTAATTGTTTATCCTACCCTGCTTTCGACCCTGCCTGTTCCATGGATTTCTCTCTCTCGTCTACATCCCCTGGTACTTTTGTTGTGATCGGACTGATTAATGTGTATGACCTCGCATGCTCTCAAGACTTCGGATTTGGACTCACGATTTAGATTTGTTTGCCCTCGTCGCTGGATCACCGGTTATCGACCCTTGCATGGTAAAGACGATCCTTCTATTCTTTTGCTTCTCCTTCTTTGCAAGTCGGCTTTTTCCACGGCACGAGCACTTCCGCGGCACGAGCACTTCCGTGTTTGAGCTCTTCCGCGTTTACGGAGCTCCGGACAGAACGTCTGCGCAGCGCACCAACTTCTGTTATCACAAGGGAAATCAGCCGCTACATTCCATCTTACAAACACTGCGTGCTAAGTGGATTAGAAGCAAAGATTCGATAGCAAGAACCCGAGAGACTTCCTCGCGCACAGCTTCCGGGATTGTGGAGATTCCTTCGCGTCATAGCCCCGCCCCCTTTCTCGTCACAAGGAGTCTCCCCACTCTCAGTCACCAAGCACATACACTCACTGCTTCTCTCCTCTGCTCCTGCTGCGCTTGTTCAACCAAGCCACAGTGTGTCCAATAAAAATTCTACACAGCTTAATCACCGATTGTCTGCTATTGGGTTCACTCCAGTTCAGTCACTCAGGCCTCTGACAGTATACTGTGGCCATGATGGACCCAGCAGACACTTCTCGCTCCAGGCCTAGCCTCCAAACAATTCTCCAGCTCAGGTCCAGTACCCGTTCTGACACCCGGCTGCGTCAGACTGTCGCCCAGCAAGGTGCTCTGATTAGTTCTCATCAACAAGACCTCCAGCAGTCAACACAGTTTCAACAATTGTGCTCCGCTCTCCCCACTGCTCTTCCTTCCACTCCGACACCTTTGGCTCGGCACGAACCCCGTCTGCCCAACCCTCAACCATACAATGGTGACCCTGGAACTTGTCGTTCGTTCTTGTTTCAGTGCTCTCTGTCACTTGAGCTTCAGCCCTCAACTTTCCCCACCGAGCGCTCTAAGGTGGCTTATGTCATCACTCTCCTGACGGATAGGGCCCGTGAATGGGGAACTGCCGTCTGGGACGCCAATGACCCGTGCTGCGCTACCTTTAGCACGTTTAACGAAGAGATGAGGAGGGTCTTTGACCGCTCCCACGTCGGTAGGGCGGCCGCTACTCAGTGGGATACCCAGACCCTGTACGACACCTTCCTGAATGGATTTTCAGAGCCAGTCAAGGATCAGTTAGTTTCCCAGCAGCTCCCGGAGGACTTAAATGCTTTGATGGATCTTGCAGGGCGAGTAGACGCACACCTCAGAGAAAGGCGCCGTGCACCCAGCCAACCCCAGCTCAGAACCAGCACCTCTCCAAGGCCAACCACTTCTGTTAATCCCCCGGTTGAATCCATGCAGATCGGGCGAACCCGGATCTCATCGGAGAAGCTACAGCGTCGGGTTCAGGCTGGTGCATGTTTCTACTGTGGACAGACCGGGCATCTGCGCCTTCAGTGCCCATTAAAAGCAAGGCCCCCCCAGTGAACCTAGGCACACTGGAGGGGGCGACCCAAGCGCAGCCGCCTAGAGACTGCTCACTTATGCCCGTCGTACTCCTCTGGGAGAACCAGTCTTGTGTTCTTCACGCACTTGTCGATTCTGGTTTGGATCAAAATTTAATTTGTGCTGCAATGGTTAAGGAACTCAATGCACTAACCCTTCCCCTGGAACCACCACTGTCAGTCCGGGCCCTCGATGGAAGGATTCTTCCTCCAATTACACGGCGAACCGCTCCTGTCACCCTGCGCACCTCTGGGAACCATTCGGTTGGAACCATATCGTTTTTGGTCATGCAGAAGGCTCAATCCCAGCTGGTTCTTGGACGTTCGTGGCTCATCCAACATAACCCACAGATTGACTGGCGGAACAATGCCATTCTCGGTTGGAGTCCCCTCTGCCTGGCTTCTTGCCTCAAGTCTGCGCTCTGTCCCCCTCCAGTAATAACCGTCTCTGAGGAATTTCCAGATCTTTCTGCAATCCCACATAATTACGCTGATCTCAGGACGGTGTTCAGTAAGTCCCGCGCTACCTCTCTCCTCCCCCACCGACCCTACGACTGTGCAATTGACCTCCTCCCTGGCACAGCGCCACCCAAGGGACGTCTCTACTCACTTTCTCAGCACGAACGACAAGCCATGGATAAATACATCTCTGAATCGTTAGCAGCCGGCATCATCAGACCGTCATCGTCACCCGCAGGGGCGGGCTTTTTCTTTGTGGCCAAAAAGGACGGGTCCCTTCGTCCCTGTATTGATTACAGAGGACTTAATGACATCACCATAAAGAACCGCTATCCTCTGCCACTGATGTCCTCCGCCTTTGACCTCCTGCAGGGGACCCAAATCTTCACCAAGTTGGACCTCCGGAGTGCTTACCACCTAGTTAGGATCAGAGAGGCGGACGAGTGGAAGACCGCCTTCAATACGCCCTCAGGTCACTATGAATATCTAGTCATGCCCTTTGGGCTAGCTAATGCCCCGGCAGTCTTCCAGGCTCTCATCAATGATGTCCTCAGGGACTTCGTCAATGTCTTTGCATTCGTATACCTAGACAACATACTCATCTTCTCCCGCTCCCTAGAAGAGCATACAATACATGTCCGCCAGGTATTTCAGCAACTCCTTGAAAACCAGCTCTTTGTCAAAGCCGAGAAGTGTGAGTTACACCAAAGTGAATTTTTATTCCTGGGTTTCATCGTTGCCCCGTCTAGCATCCAGATGGATCCCGTCAAGCTCAGAGCAGTAACTGACTGGCCTGTTCCAACCACCCGAAAGGACCTCCAGCGTTTCCTGGGTTTCGCTAATTTTTACAGACGGTTCATTCGTAATTATAGCTTGGTAGCCGCCCCACTCACTTCCCTGACCTCAGTTAAGATGCCATTTTCCTGGACTGAGCAGGCAGCTAGGGCGTTCTGTGAACTAAAGAAACGGTTTACCTCAGCCCATATTCTCCAACAGCCTGACCCTTCCCTCCAGTTCGTAGTCGAGGTGGATGCTTCAGACTCGAGAGTAGGGGCGATACTTTCACAGAGGTCACCGAAGGATAACACCCATGCTGCTTTCTTTCTCACCAACTCTCGCAGAAAGAAATTACAACATTGGCGATCGAAAGCTATTGGCAGTTAAGCTCGCGCTGGAGGAGTGGAGACATTGGCTAGAGGGGACTGAGGTCCCGTTCCTGGTCTGGACAGATCATAAAAACCTGGAGTACCTCAGAACAGCTAAGCGTCTCAATTCCCGACAAGTGAGGTGGTCACTATTCTTTTCACGCTTTAATTTCTCCCTGTCCAATCGCCCGGGCTCCAAGAATGGCAAACCGGATGCGCTTTCTCGTCAGTTCTCTCGTCAGTTTTCCGCGGCACGAGCACTTCCGCGTTTGAGCTCTTCCGCGTTTACGGAGCTCCGGACAGAACGTCTGTGCAGAGCACCGACTTCTGTTGTCACAAGGGAAATCAGCCGCTTCATTCCACCTTACAACCATTGCGTGCTAAGTAGATTAGAAGCAAAGATTTGATAGGAAGAACCCAAGAGACTTCCGTGATTGTGGAGATTCCTTCGCGTCATAGCCCCGCCCCCTTTCTCGTCACAAGGAGTCTCCCCACTCTCAGTCACCAAGCACATACACTCACTGCTTCTCTCCTCTGCTCCTACTGCGCCTGTTCAACCAAGCCACAGTGTGTCCAATAAAAATTCTACACAGCTTAATGACCGATTGTCTGCTATTGGGTTCACTCCAGTTCAGTCACTCAGGCCTCTGACATAAAAATAATCTTGCATCTATTTTTAGGCATGCCAGCTGCCACTTTTTATTTAGAAGTTGTTAATACAAATCTTATAATGCCCAAATGACATCAAACATTCCCCATCTTAATATTTTAACTATTTATTTTAACTATTTAAACCATTAAACTATTTATTTTACTATTTTAACTCTTATTTTTTAATTTCCTTCAAAATATATTTAAGAACAAGAACAATCAAACATTTTCTTAAATATTATTGATTAAATATGGGCTGAAAAAACACAATTTAACAGATTAGAACTCATGTCCATCAATCTGATATACAGTATGTTCTAGAAACTCCCAGGTGGGAAAACACTGCTTTGTGTAGTTAACATCAAACACACACAAAAAAATCTTTAAAACAAACATCAACAGCCTCCACAAAAGAATCTGGAACTCAGAGTACAGGATGCGTCACACAGCCGCAACATATTATACTATAACCATACTATACCAAAGAATACCAGTTAGGAATACCCAAAATAAAATACTTTTGCTGTTTTAACAATTACAGAGACATCACAGCCAGCTGCAGTTTTCAGAAATAATTTCTACAGTGAGGCTGCATGAGGTGGGTACATGAGGTGCCCATGGGCATTGCCAAATCTTCAAAAACGTTGGGTTTTTTTAAATAGACGCTATCTTTAATAACCGGTGGAGGTTTTGAGCTGTACACACATGCATTCTCACCTAAACAATTCTAAACTACATTTTGTGACACAATAACAGTTATATTTCCAACATTTTGCAGGCTGTTTGGAGAAACCAAAGAATAAAGAATAAACCAGTTGTTGGGTCAAAATAACCCAACCAGGTGTTTACAGAAACAACACAGCATTATTTAGAGTACATTTTTTGAGTTATTCTAATGTTCTATTCTGAAAGTCTATTTTTCCAGTTATTTCTATATTTAAAGTATGATGTCTTTAAATGTAACATTTTTTAAAATAATAACAGAGCCTATACATTATAACAGGTTATTCCTTGTAAAAAAAATAAAATTGTTAGCTAGTGAACTTGTCTGTCTAAACAACATTTAACCATTTTTTTAACTCATTATTGTACAGTAAATGTCAATAGCTCTGGTTCAGATTTTTCATGTTTGTTGTATAAAGTACTCGAATGTGGAAATTACCATTACTAGTATTTCTTTGATACACCATATGACGTTTTTATGACTTAAGCTCAAATCATATTTGAAAACTTCATCGAATGAAAATGTCATGTCTAAGTCATGTCTAAGTCATGAATGACATGAAATGCGACGGATCTATTTTGGCAGTTCCCGTTTTGCCACGACAGAGAGCATGGCAGTAATAGACATCACCCTTAACTGTCTACTTTAAATTTAAATGTTTAGATAGGATTGCAGATTTGTTTGCAGTAAGTTTAGCTGCAAAAAAGTCCTGTAAAATGTTTTCGAGGTGCAACTGTTAGTATAGTGTGAGTTAATGTATCAGGTCAGTGCTCTCAGATGTGTATTAGTTTTAAACTAAAAATACAAATACAATTTTAATATTTGTATTTATAGTAAGTAAGACTGAGGTTGGAGAGTAAGTAAACTGCACCATAGGATCTTAGATGTTTGTAACAAAGGGGTTTTTAGTTTTGTCAGTAACAAGAAACTGGTCAGAAGGACATCAAGCCGTTATCCTTTTTAGAGCTTCTCTTTAAGTTTTCAAAGAATATTTATCTCACAATGTCAGCACCAGATGATAACTATAGCCAAATTACCCCACCAGAACAAATAAGCAAGTTACTAAATAGGCATGATGAAGCCATGACTGCCATTCCTGCATTAAATCAGAGGTTTTATGTTTATGTCCCAAGAGAAAGGGACATTTCGCCATATTGTGGTGATGCTGAAAGAGACAGCAGGTCAGTCGATAATTTTATAGAGCAGGTGCATGTTATATGTGTGTTTTTTTTTCCTTTCCCAGAATTGCCACTGCTGTATTTTTATTTATTTATTTTTATTTTTTTATATTTATGTAATGATTAACATTTTAATGTTTTTTGGAATGTTTTTTGGAATGAGTCCATACATATGTTTTTTTTTTTTTTGACCATTCAGGGCTGCGTTTCCTGATAACGATTGATCTTAGCACTTAGAGCGTTTTCTACGAGTCATTTTGCGAACGTTTGCTATTATTTCACGTGCGTTTCACAAAAATGCACTTAACACAATTGCACATAGCCCTGCTTTAAGTACTACTTAGGTTGAGCGCACACAGAATCGAGAAGTCGCGCGTGCGCGGAGAACATGTTGAGCAAGCAAGGGAGACATTGTACGCGCAGAATCGAGCTGTTGAGCGCCCAGTGGAGACACTGCACGCACATAGAGTGCTTTGTCTGCTCTCAAAATGTCAAACCACGGGCTCAGAATTGTGGCAGGAATATAACGCCATACTGGTCAAGTGCTGAAATGTCACGCTGTAGAATGACTCGTAATTGTTGCACATGCTATTATAGCAATCCATCTAATTTTTCATTTCCGTTTCTTCTTCTACTTGTGTGAATGTATATTCATCTCGAATAACGCAAAAAGTTCCGTAATTTCTTCTTGAGCAAGTTTAAAAACATAAATTAACTGGAAATGTTGTACTGTAAAAACACATTTTTTTCTTGCTCCAATCTCGCATAAAACAAATTCTAGCAGCCATTGTCGGAAATTACATCAGCATCATTTTTGATATTTATTTGAATCCTTAATTATTTAAGTAGAATAATGTATCAATTTCTTTATCAACAATTGCTTATCTCACATCAAAATAAATAAGTAAATAAATAAGCTTTTACATTTATTTTTGAAAAGTTTATCCTAATTATCTTCACCTGATATGCATTTGCTAATAGGAGAAACATTTAAATAAGCACATGCCTAGGGGTGGAAACACTAGCAAAATGGCTGAAACCAAAAAACAAAGAAAATATATTTTTCAAAAAGAGGAAATTAATATTATTTTAAAGGAGGTGGAGCTACAAAAACATATAATTTTTAGCAGGTTTAAGGGCAGTCATACAAATAAACAAAAACAAAAAATCTGGGACGATATTCTTATATTGAATTTGAAGTTGAGATGAGATTTCATGATGATCAACCAAGACATGTTCAATACATGGCTGGGTTTCATGCATGCCAGTAAATCATTTACACATTTTTTGAGTTCCTCCTTTATTTGTGTCATCTTTAAAGCACATTAAATATTTTCTGTTAAATACAAAATTTGTACTACCCTCGAAATGTCCATATACAACAGTGTACTTTTTTCATTCTAACATTTATTATGTCATTTTTATTTAGTTTCTTTATTCGTTATTAATTCTATATCAAATTGTGTAATGAGTAGAAAATAGAAACCAATATACGTCCAAATAAAATGAAAAATCACTTTAATCACAATTTTAGGTGCAATTTGCCGGTTGTCCAGTAGGTCCACTCATAACTCTCTCTCCTTCCGATGCACGTAAGGCTTTATGATTACTCCAGAGCACTCGTAGATCTACGAAGATTTTCAAGTGCTATTTAAGGTACGATGTTTTTGGGAAACAGACCGTAATATTAAGATCAGTCGTACAATAATTTTTACAAACTTCTTAGGCTTACGATGCTTTTGGAAAATGCAGCCCAGTTCAGTTCAATTTTATTAGTATAGCGTTTTTAACAATTGTCATTGTCGCAAATGAAAAAAAAGCTTTTTCACATCCAAAGAATTTATGGAAGTTAATATGAAATGTGAAGGTGTATGAATCAAACTGATCAGATAGTCTCTGATGAACAAGCCAAGGGTGTCAGTGGCAAGGCAAAACTCCCTGAGATGGCAATAGAAAAAACCTTGAGAGGAACTGGACTCAACAGAGAACCCAGCCTTATTTGGGTGAAACAGAAAGCAGGAACTGATCTGCATTCATACTGTATGTTAGGCTGCAGGCAGTTCAGTATAACAGTTGATTTCTTTAAGTTTATATGGAGTCCAGTTAGTTATTGGAGGCTTAGGAAGACAAGTAGAAAATTCCAATCCTGAACTATCGAGTGACTGCAGTTAAGTCAAGAACAGCTGTCAACATCAGCCGAGGCCAGGACTGTCTTTATGGTCACCACATGCATCCCAAACCGTCCCCAGTCACCACATGCATCCCAAATAGACCACAAGGGGCATCCATGCGAACGAGATCTCCAACTAGAAGCGGGACATCAGGATGAGTCAGACATGTCGTTCTACATGTGTAGAACGACATAGAGACAAGGAGGGGGAAAGAGAGAGAGAGAGAGAGAAGAGGAGGGGAAGAGCAGAAGAGGAGAGATAACAGTTACTGTAGGTATGGTCACAGTCAAATAATGTAAGCAGTGAACATATGTTTAGTGCAGAGTGCAAGCAGGGACTCCGGCAGGACTAACTACAGTATAACAGCATAACTAAAAGGGAGAGCCAGAAGGAAACACAGACATGAGGGCTCCCTGAGATGTAAATCGATCAATCACTTTACCGTCAACAAACCTGAGTGATCAATGAAAGTGGGGAGGACAGCATCTAAACATACCAGTTCACCATAATACTCTACGTTCATGAGTCCCCCAGATCTGCTCCTTTACCTAAGGCAAATTTATTTACAAAAATGCTTGGCTAAATAAATAGGTTTTAGCCTAAACTTAAACACTGAGACTGTGTCTGAGTCCCGAACATTAATTGGAAGGCTATTCCATAACTTTGGGGCTTTGTAAGAAAAAGCTCTGCCCTCAGCTGTAGTCTTCAGTACTGACAAGCAGCCTGCATCCCTTGATTAAAGTAGGCGTGGCGGATCGTAAGACACTAGCAGTTCATTTAGATACTGTGGCGCAAGACCATTTAATGCTTTATACAACAAAAAGTAGTATTTTAAAATCAATGCAGAATTTCACAGGGAGCCAATGAAGTGTAGATAAGATAGGGGTGATGTGCTCGTATCTTCTGGTTCTAGTGAGTTCTACTAGTTCTACTCTCGCTGCTGCATTCTGAACTAACTGAAGCTTGTTTATGCACCTAGTTGAAAAACCAGACAGTAAGGCGTTACAATAGTCCAACCTAGAGGTGATAAAATTTTTATTTGTATCTTTTAGTGACAATATATTCCTTAACTTGGCAATATTTCTGAGGTGAAAGAAAGCTATTCTGGTGATATTATCTACATGTGCTTCAAATGAAAGACTGGAATCTAGGATCACACCAAGGTCTTTTACTGTTGCACTAGATAGAACAGAAAGGCCATCTAAAGTTACAGTGTGATCAAAAATCTTGCTTCTAGTTGCTTGTGGTCCTATGACTAGAACCTCTGTCTTATCAGGATTAAGCAGGGGGAAGTTAATTAGCATCCAATCTTTTATATCCTTTACACATTGCTTAACTTTATTAAGCTGTTTTTTTCTCATCTGGACAGTGTCTGCTGGATATCAGCCTACAACTGTAACAGGTCAGTGACAGTTTATTACTTTGTTATGAAACATAAAGTATTGCAGCACCTTCAGCTTTCAGATTTGTTAATTTGTTTATCAAAGAGCTACACTATCTGTTTCTCATTATAGAAACTTTATAGTTTTGTTTGTATATACACACGCACATATACCTGTTTTTTTTTTTTTCCCAGTGGAAAGGTGCAATTCGTCTCCCGCAGTTCAGCCATATCCCACAAGCAACATATTAGAATTGAAATAAATGTGTTGTGCTTCACAGAATATCTGCCAGATGTAATATGTAAAGTGCAGGTTAATTAGTTTTATTTTCACTTTATATTTTCTATTAATAATTTTTATATGAATATTTTTGGGTTGTGGAACGAATCATTGGACTTTCCATTATTTTCTATGGGAAAATTCTCTCTGAGACAAAATCGCTTCTGGGATTTCCTTCGCAATTTAAAGGGGCAGAGACAACATTTTACTGTGAAATTCATTTTGTTTTTGGCCACATGGAAAGTTGGGAAAGGGGACAGATTTAGTTGGCATATAAGACTCACTTTGTCTGACCTACGAACAAAACTGACCTACGAACGTGCTCCTGGAACGGAATTCATTTGTAAGTAGTAGACTACCTGTATTTAAAGTGTTTCTTTCTTTTATTTTTGATGATTACAGCAAACGCAAAATTTATCATCTCAGAAAATCTTTATTTTAATTAAGACCAACAAAAAACATGTTCGACTACTGAAAGGTATGAACATGTACAGCACTCAATACTTGGTCAGGCTATGCGACAAAATGGACTGAAATGTTGCTCAGTGGGCCAAAGTCCATTTTTATTTGGAAATCAAGGTACCAGAGTCTGGAGGAAGAGTCCTCTGACCAAGTATTGAGTGCTGTACATGTTCATACTTTTCAGGTGTCCGGCGTTTCTGTGTTAAAAATCTTTTTTTATTGCTCTTAAGTAATATTACATTTTTCTGAGATACTGAATTTTGGGTTTTCATTAGCTGTAAGCAATAATCATCAAAAATAAAATAAATAAACACTTGAAATATATCCATCTGTGTGTAATGAAGCTCTACAATTTATGAGTTTAACTTAAATTGAATTAGTGAAATAAATAAACTTTTTGAAGATATACTAATTTATTGAGATGCATCTGTATATCACAATACCTTTTTTTTTTCATATTAGTTGATGTCGACAAATATTGATTTTTTTTATCAGCTATTACAAGGTTATTTTTTAAAATAAGCAGCAGAAAACAAAACAGTTACCTAAAAGTAGCTAATCACTATTACTGTAAATGTTCCTCATGGCTTCATTCAGACATACTACTCATGTGGACATGTGATATTTACATTTTCACAAGATTCTACAGTACTTAATGTGTGTGTACTACAGTATGAGGTAGGGTACTGGACAGGGTGCCAATCCATTGCAGGGTGCACACACGTACACTCTCTGTATCAGGTGAGTGTGTGAGTGGTTTAATTATACATGGAACATTTATCACTAGTTTTTGATTTTCTTCTATATTTTATCGTATGACAAAGCAAGTCTCATTGTTATGATTATACAGCTCTCTTTTCTTTTTTTTCTTTTTTTTTTCTTTTTTTGTTATTATACTTTATACTTATCAGTGTGACACATTATTCCTTAGCTTTTATTTAAACCATCAGGAAATAACAGACATTACAGAGAACCAATTCCTCTTCATCTAATAGTCAAGCTGATTTTACTCTCATGATTTTACATGTTAAAAACAATGTGTGTTTTTACAGTATAGAGTTAAATGAGGCAGCTTTTAAATTACACAAATGTAGGCAGCATGATTCAGAATGTAAGATTTAATTTATTAACCATAATTTGAAAAAAGCTAATTCACAGGTACAATCATACATACTGTACACTTCAGCTCAGTCATTAATGTTATGTGGGAGAAAACATACAGTACATAAATTATGTACAAAATAAATTACATCACTGTAACAGTTACAACAAACAGTAACTCTAAATGCTTTCTTAGGCTAATGTTAGGCACAATAAACCACAGATGGAGAGCATACATGTTACATGATCTGTGCTCAGAATATTTAGAGCTGATGATGTCACAGATACACGCAGACAGGGACTTTGGTGTCTGGCGTTGATTGATGGAGTTTTTTATTCGCTGCTGAACATCTGGAATTTCCTTCAGAATCAATCAAGTATCTATCTATCTATTTATCAGGGAGCAGGAAGCACACTGGGGCATGGATAGCAGTAATCGACACGCCACTGCTCTTTCAATGATATCCCGGATGTGAAGACCTGAATTTTAGCAACCTGAATTTTAGCAACCTGAATTTTGTCGACCTGAATTTGTAAGACTAAAAAATAACGAAGATTGTATTTTTAACACTTGAAAAAATGGAATATTTTTGCTTTGAATTTTAAATGCTTGAATTACATTTTCATTTGAAATATGCAACCACAATAAATTGTAGTGGCAAAAATTTCAAACATTGTAAATGCTCTAAGGATTTTTTTTCAATTCAGATCAAATTGCAATGCAAAAAAATTCAAACATTTTTATTGCAACAAGTTTTTTTTTTCAGTTCATGTAATTCAACCTGCTATTTTGCTTTGAGCAATTTTGACACTATTATACTTCCATAGTTGTGCTTCACAGAATATCTGCCAGATGGCACATGGAAGGACTTTATCTGAAAGCCAGACCAAACTTTCCATTCACTGCTAAAATTGTTAAATATGAGCTGTAGATATGTAGGTTAAAAGTATCTGATAAATTATAAACTGCATGAAATGTTGTAAAATATGATTGTTTTAATCATATTTTACAACATTTCATGCAGTTTATAATTTATCGGATAAATAAATATTAAAAGACCAAGAAAATAACACTCAGTTAGGTTTTTGTATCATTATTGTTAATCTTTTATTTTTAGTTCCCATGCAGACGCTTGGTGTTCCTAAGGATGAATAGCCAGGAAAAGAGAACAGCAAACACACTCTACCTCCGACATGAGCCAATAGTGACAAAGATCTAAAAATCTCAGAATAGTAGCTTGATTAATTTTGGCACTGAGTCAGTTTTCATTAGTCATTAGTAGTGATTGTTGAAATGACTCAGTCCACATGTGAGCAGATACTGTATCACATTTTAATGTTACTACATGTTTAAATAATGCTGTTTTCATACATATGTATTTGACAGGGTCTCCTAACCGTACGTCTAAGTCTGTAACAGGTGAGTGACAGTTTTTTACAAGATTTGATTTGTTTATTTGTTTATCAAAGAGCTACACTCTAACTGTGTCTTATTATAGAAACTTTATAATTTGTTTCTGTTTAATTTTAATTCAAACATTTTTCAATCTTAAAGTCCCTGATTCCCTTAATTTCTGATTTCTGTGACATGGCAACATTACCCAGTTTTATTAATATTTAGGCAATTTTTCATAAAAGATCATTTCAAAAGTTTCCAAATATGCTTCAAATAAAGATAATATGTGTAGTTTAACATTTTATATTCCACAAAATGTTATACATTCATTAATCTAAATTGATGTAGATAGAGATTGGAGACTTGTGTGTGAGAGAAATGAGTCGGCCTCAACGGTTTCAATGAATCAGTCCAGATGCACGATCTTTACAGTCTGTCCAATGGAGAATAATCCTAATTTTGGGAAAATACAATACAGAGTTCACAGTACAATACAGTGGTAAAAGAAATTACAGAATGGTCTCCGGGATGCTCCTTGCAAACTTAGTTTGCAGTTTAAGTAAAGTCATCCGCGTGTGTGTGTGTGTGTGTGTGTGTGTGTGTGTGTGTGTGTGTGTGTGTGTGTGTGTGTGTGTGTGTGTGTGTGTGTGTGTGTGTGTGTAAAAGTTGTCTTACACAATAAACCACTTCCTCCTTCTCTCCTGTCGGGAGTTATTATTTTCAAAGGTAAAGTGCAGGTTAATTAGTTTAATTTATATTTTCTATTAATCATTTTTACCTGAATATATTTCCATTATTTCATATGGGAAAATTTTCTATGAGACAAAATGGCGTCTGGGATTCTCAGTGCGATTTAAATTGGCAGAGACAACATTTTAACTTTTTTTAGGCACGGTTACAGTTTTTACTGTAAAAACCCTTGCTGAGTGTAAGCGGCGACAAATGGGGCGAATTGTTAAGCCGAGAGTTGCAAACTGTGTCAGTGGATGCCGAGGTCCTGTCTCAGCTGCAACACAATACTTTGGCTCCGATTTAATTTAGACGATCAATCGGCTAGTCAAGACAACTCCTGGAAATCTTACAGGTTACCAGAAAGCGTTGGCTGAGGGTCAATTAATTAATGTAAACATTTGTTTTGCTCTCTCAAGTATATCATCTCTATATCTTTGATGCATACCCGTTGGAAGCCCGCAGCTCTGAGCATCCCCTTGTTGGACTTCAAGGTGAGTGAAGAGTAGAGATGATGAAACAAAAAAACTCACAAAACAAAATTATCGCATCAAGATTTGATCTGTGACCTAGGGAATAACTACAACTTTCCCTCAAAAATAATAACTGGAATCTCTGGCTCGCGAAGTGCCCTTCTCTAAACTATTCCCATTTGCTATACAGAGAGGTATTACTCATATAGCGAAGACAGTAAAGAATATTAAGAAGCTAAGATCTGGCCAAGCTGTAAATCTAAGCTGAAAACCTATTACATACTGTACAAGGGTGCATGCCACTGTAGCTATAAAAGCTGTTAATCACCCAACTCTGAATAACAGTAAAGGAGTAAATCATACCAGGGAATTAGAGGATATGGAGGAAAATGAAATAACTGCAGAACTGAAGTTTCAAGATGTGATAGATGTCAAGAGAATCACAATTACGGAAGACCGCATTATCAACACTGGTACTTACATCTTAACCTTCAACAGACTCCAACATCCAGAAAAGATTCAACTAGGATACTTAAGTGGTCCGGTTGATATGTTTATATCTAACATTCTAAGATGCTTCAATAGCCAGAAATTCAGACATGGATCAGCTAGTTGTAAAACCCATCTGCTGTAACTGTGGAGAGGAAAAGCTGGGAGAAGATTGCAACATACTACCTAAATGCAGTAGCTGTGCAGGGAACCACCCAGCTTCCTTAAAAGATTCCCCTTCTTGGATTAAAGAGAAAGAAATCCTAAAGTTGAAAATCACAAAGAAAATAAACTATAAGGAAGCACAGAAATTAGTTGAAAGAGTTCACACCTTCAAACTAGAGAAAACTTTTGCAGCTGTTGTAAAGCCACAACTACAGACAGTTTAATTCCAAACAAACTTAACCTTGATAAGTGATAAAGCTCAAAGGTTTTAGGAAACCAAGACTCCAATCTCAGCAAAATGCAAGACCCTAAATGACCAAAGCCACACAATAACACAACAGACCTACCAACTGCACAAAAATAAAAAATGACCCAAGAACGTAAAGATAAGAAGACTGATCCTCTAAAGATATATAATTGACAGAGAATACGTACTCTTGAAGCCAGAGCCCCTCTCCAAATGTTTGAAGCAAGGGCCACCCTCTTGTTTTTTCTCGCATGAAACTGGATAGACACATAATACAGTGTAACTTACTGTATGTAGCCTGAATGCCAATTTTGCAGCACTACAACACATAACTTCAGTAGTCAACCCTCTGGCTTTCTGCCTTCAGTTGATCCATCTCTCCCCAAATTGCAAAATGTCCCTAAGACAGTTTACTTCCCTAAATGCACTTGGCCCAAATATTCAACGCCCATCAGGCGGCACAACTATATTGGGAAGGAATGATTTCATTCACAGTCACATCAAAATAAATACCAACCTACAGGCAGTAGCAGCTCGTCTGTCCTTACATTAAACAATTGCTTTGTTTCCATACCAAAAATACGTCATTAAAAAAGAACATGTGGTAGCTGTTCTTTTTGACTAGGAAAAAGCATACGAAACCTGGAAATATTGGATTCTGCATAAAATGCCTATCTTCATTTCCAGGTTCTTATCCAACAGAAACTTTCGAGTTAAAATAGGAGACTGTCAGGCTTGCATATTCAAGAATAAGAAGTACCTTAGAGCAACATCCTCTCTTTCACACTGTTCATGATTAAAATAAATAGCATTGTAAATGCTATTGATCCAAATGTGCTGCAAGGATATCGAGGATATCTGTTGAGGATATCTGTATATGTTAAAGGGGAAAAACCATGAGCAATTAAAAGACGCTTACAATTATGCATAAACAAAGTACACGAATGGTCAATATTATGAACATTATTAAGTTACTAGCAAAAACGAAATGGGACTCACAGTGCTGCTGCGACTATACAGACTATTGTTCTGCTCTAGGTTGGATTAAGGGAGTATCGTTTATGGATCCATCAGAAAATCATAATTGCAAATGCTAGACATTGTCCACCATTATGGACTGAGAATCGCACTGGGAGCCCTCGCCGGTACAAAACCTATACGCAGAATAAGACACTTGAAATTAGCTCTCCAATATGCAACTAAGATAAAGACAAATACACATAATACAAATACACATAACCCAGCTCATAACCCAGTCTTTTACTCACAACATTTGCATCTGTATGAGGCCAGACCAGATTATATCAGACCTATTGGAATATGCAACAGACCTCACATGGAAAATTTTGTCATAAATCTTGACATCCTAAATCAGGCACACTTCCTTCCTCCCTTGGAGCTTTGAAAAGTCATACATCAGCTTGGAACTGACTTACAATAAGAGGGCTGAAACTCGCCACCAAGTCATTGAAATAAGAAGCATTTTCCCCACAATAAACCCATATACACTGATGGATGAAAAATGGACAACCACATATCTGCAGCAACAGTAACAGACCACTAACACTACGGAATCCATATCAAAGACCAAAGTTCTTCCTTCATAGCAGAAGACTCTGGGCTCTGTTACTTGCTCTGGAACATGTCAAAAAGTTAAGGGAACAGGCCGTTTTAGTATTTCCTGTCTCTATATCCTGCCTACAAGGTTTGGAATCTATGAAAACGAATCATCCAATAATTACTGATTTATTAGTCAAAGCAAACCAATTACAGAAAATCAATCACAATAATTGTTTTCTGCTGGATCCCAGGACATAGTGGAATCACAGGAAATGAACAAACAGACATGGCAGCGAAACAAGCCCTTACAGAAAGAATTAGAGAATCTCAAATCCCACCCTTGGACCTCAACCCATTAATCAATCAGTATACGTGTATATTAAACAAATGGCAAGTAGAATGGAAAGAATGCCAAAACAAATTATTTGAAATAAGCCAAGTGGAGGGGAAAAAGACGCTTTCACCCCTTCAGAACCAGACACGATCAAGTTGTATATACAAGGTGCTGCATAGGCCATACCAGTTTGATCCATGCATTCTTATTGAAGGACAAGGAAACTCCAAAATCTCATCACTGTAACACTAATCTGACTGAAGTATATACTTTTGACCGGCCCAAGTTTTAATGCCATAAGACAGCTTATTCTACAAGATGAAACCAGAAAAACTTTTACAATTTCTAGGAAAAGCACATTAAAATAACCTTGTATAAAATATTGTCCTTCTAGCCAAAGTGATGTGATAAGCTGATATTTATTTATTTATACATTTGTTTAATTTGCTTTACTACCTCTTAAATCCCTTACATCATATCTATAACTTTATACTATATTGGTTTGTTTAAAATTTTGAATGTTTAATATGCATTTGCCATGAAATAGCCTAGGAAGCTGATATGGCAATAAACTCTAATGCAAACAAACACACACCTCGGCATTACCACAGATCGCCTTAATGCCACACTGCATTGCTGCAGTGATTCATGTGAAGGGAGCCCCAACCAAGTATTGTATTGATTGCTGTACATGTTCATAATTTTCAGTTGTAAAAATCTTTTTTTTTTATTTGTCTTAAGTAAAATTCAAATTTTTTGTGAATTTTTGGTTTTCATTAGCTGTAAGCCGTAATCATCAAAATTAAAATAAATTATTATATTTATTAACATTTTCTTTCGTGCTTTCTGCAATCATCTACTCTCTCGTGTTCGACACTGCTTCTTCTGTTGGGTGTAGTTTATTTTGATGGCGAAAGAGTATGTGGTCTCCCCGCTGACTCAAAGGCCGAACCAAAATCTGGTCTGGTCTACAGCACCGAACTGACTTTGGTTAATGTCATGTAACACTTAATCAAGTTCTTTATGCTATATACTCTCTATTTAAAAAAAAAAATCATACTTCTTGTGGCTGTGGCAGCAGTCCAGAACTGGGGGTTTGAAGTCAAGGCAGTGGCCAATACCTTTATGGCGGCAGAGTTGCAATAACTGGCCCTGACTGAAAGCAAAAGTACAGTGAAATCAAAAATAAATAAGAAAGCAGTGAACTCAATCCATTAGCAGATGACCCTCAGCAAGCTGCTCAATGGCAAAGAACACTCCTCACGGCACTCACAGCACACCATTTCCTAGTACTTTACTGTTTTTTTTTTCTTCAAGCCCAAACTGATCTTCTTGCCTCCTTTTATAAAAAAGAGAATATCCATATTGCAGTATCAGCCGTGTCATGTTCAGTAGTCCCACCTTCTCACATTCCTGCTGGTGAGGAGGCCATAATGGCATATGAGACTGACAGTTTCAGGGTGCAGATTGTCACGATTACTGCTTGCCGGACGAAAGAGAGACATGATAGCAGAGGTGAAAATGATCAAAAGGATTTATTGAAACACAAAAGAACCAAAAGAACAGACATGAACTGAAACCAGGATAAACTAAACATGGAGCTACACTGAACTAGACATTACAAACAGACAGAGAGACAGGCTAGGAGACAGACAAAGGCCATGAGAACACGGAGTCAGGAGAACATGGAGCCAGGAAGAACATGGAGCCAGGGAGAACACAGAGAACCAGAAAGGACACTGAGCTAGGAACAGAGAACAAGGAGAACACAGAACAAGGAGAACAAGGAGAACACAGGGCTAGGAAGAACACAGGGCTGAACAACATACCATAACAAACAGTAACCTAGACGAACAGATGCAAGACAAGACTAAACTGAACTCAGGAATATTTATAACAAAACTAACGAGCACAGCTAATTAGCAACCTCAGCCCAGGTGAGCGCCACATCACCTGACCGAGGTGCATTCTGGGGATTAGAGTCCTTCACAGAAAAGAACACAAACAACACAGAAAAAACAAAAGGAAGACTCTGGGCGCTTTGGCGCCCTCTAGGGGTAATCCCTGACATTACCTCCCCCCAAAAGGCGCACCACCGGGGCGCCAAAGGAGGACCTGGACACCCTCCCCAAGGTCCCAGTACCGTCCTCCCCACAGCGAGGCTGCAAGGGATCTCCTCTTGGAGTGGAAAGGAGATTACTCCAAGGTTGTTGCCAAGGTCGGACGGCGGAGCGGGCACGGCGTCCTGGAGCCCGTGCGGAGGCAGGAGCACGGCGTCCTGGAGCCCGTGCGGAGGCAGGAGCACGGCGTCCTGGAGCCCGTGCGGAGGCAGGAGCACGGCGTCCTGGAGCCCGTGCGGAGGCAGGAGCACGGCGTCCTGGAGCCCGTGCGGAGGCAGGAGCACGGCGTCCTGGAGCCCGTGCGGAGGCAGGAGCACGGCGTCCTGGAGCCCGTGCGGAGGCAGGAGCACGGCGTCCTGGAGCCCGTGCGGAGGCAGGAGCACGGCGTCCTGGAGCCCGTGCGGAGGCAGGAGCACGGCGTCCTGGAGCCCGTGCGGAGGCAGGAGCACGGCGTCCTGGAGCCCGTGCGGAGGCAGGAGCACGGCGTCCTGGAGCCCGTGCGGAGGCAGGAGCACGGCGTCCTGGAGCCCGTGCGGAGGCAGGAGCACGGCGTCCTGGAGCCCGTGCGGAGGCAGGAGCACGGCGTCCTGGAGCACGGCATTCTCGGCGGCGCGGAGGGTCTGGGCCTCCACTGAGGCTGGCTGGAGGGTCTGGGCCTCCACTGAGGCTGGCTGGAGGGTCTGGGCCTCCACTGAGGCTGGCTGGAGGGTCTGGGCCTCCACTGAGGCTGGCTGGAGACTGGGTGCAGGCCTTGACGTCAGCTGCCTCTTTGTTGGCCTTGGCCAGCTGTTCCTGCACCACTGCCCCCAGCTCCAGCAGGGTTTGCATTTGTCCCCGATCTCCCGTCGAGCGACAAATGTTTATCTGCTGGATAAGCACCCCGGCTAGTTGGTGGAGCCCCAGCCTCCGCTGTTGAAGCTCCACGTGATCTGCCCTCTGAACGCCAGCAGACACATGTTCGCCCTCTCCAGCTTCTTGCTGAGGCGCTCCACCGGCAGTCGCTCCGGCGCGCCCCAAGTTGTTCCGCCGGCTGGCAAGCCGACTCCCCAGGAAGGTCGCTTGCCCCGGCGTCACAGTCACAGCCCCCCCAAAAAAATTTCCCAGGGGAGATTCCTCTACTATCTTACTTTTTAGGTCTTGCATTCTGTCATGATTACTGCTTGCCGGACGAAAGAGAGACATGATAGCAGAGGTGAAAATGATCAAAAGGATTTATTGAAACACAAAAGAACCAAAAGAACAGACATGAACTGAAACCAGGATAAACTAAACATGGAGCTACACTGAACTAGACATTACAAACAGACAGAGACAGACAGGCTAGGAGACAGACAAAGGCCATGAGAACACGGAGTCAGGAGAACATGGAGCCAGGAAGAACATGGAGCCAGGGAGAACACAGAGAACCAGAAAGGACACTGAGCTAGGAACAGAGAACAAGGAGAACACAGAACAAGGAGAACAAGGAGAACACAGGGCTAGGAAGAACACAGGGCTAGGAAGAACACAGGGCTGAACAACATACCATAACAAACAGTAACCTAGACGAACAGATGCAAGACAAGACTAAACTGAACTCAGGAACATTTATAACAAAACTAACGAGCACAGCTAATTAGCAACCTCAGCCCAGGTGAGCGCCACATCACCTGACCGAGGTGCATTCTGGGGATTAGAGTCCTTCACAGAAAAGAACACAAAGAACACAGAAAAAACAAAGGAAGACTCTGGGCGCTTTGGCGCCCTCTAGGGGTAATCCCTGACACAGATTGAGTGAATGGAGAAATATTTTAGGCACCTGCCCATCACTGGAGAAACTGTGACAGAAGAGCAGTGATATCCTGGTGTCAAAATGAGACTGAGGGTTCCCTCTTGTTTACTACATAAGTACAGAATGTAATATTCACACTAGCAATATGTCAGTAACCATAACATGATTCAGTAACAAATTGGTATCAAAATTGAGCTTATTGAAACAGGAATCTGAAAATATGCATAAGTTAATTCACCCAAAGTGTGGTTTAAAACCTGATTTGATCTGTGGGTTGAACAGTTCTCTGATAACCACACATAATGTTAGAAACTGTTTGAAACACAGTTTGTATTGTTAGAAACTTTACAGCCAACAAGCTCACTTCATTAACACTTAATTAACAACACTGTTACCTAAACTAAATACACAGTACAATACTAATACAACTTCAATGTGTTTACCCATAGGACAGGGATGAAAAATGCAGAAAGTGTTTAGATATTTTAATTTAAACATTTTTTTTGCAGGTAAACTAAAGTGTTAGAGCTCAATGTGAGCTATGATATCTTTTGAGATTTGAGAACAGAATTTTACAAATATAATGTTGGAAAGGAAAAACTCCCCAAGGTGGCAATAGTAATAAACCTTAAGAATAACCAGACTCAGCAGGGAACCCATCCTCATTTGGGTGATAACAAGAATTATATAAAGGCATCATGTGTGTTAGGCAGCTGGAGGTTCAATATAACAGAATTTGTCTAAGATAACATGTAGTTCAGTTCAGCACCAAAATGAGGTCTGGATCACTAAGAGGATCACTCAGGACCAGTATGTGTAGCTCCAAACCATCATGAAGCAGAATCCAACTGGAGCTGGTCCTTCTCTGGGTGCCTCAGGATCCTTGCAGGATTGGTCTTTGTCTGCTGGAGTTGGCCATTGTTTTTTCTCTCTTACTTTTTGTTTAGTTTATTTGGGTTTTGTACAAATTTTACATTTCACTAAATGCTAATTAGGTTAGCACGATACCAATCACTAGTGAAAATGCATTCAGTTTATATTTTTAGTTGCAACTATTATATTTTACATAATCTGCAACTGTATTTATTTTGATGAAAAGCACTACAATTGTGTGTTTCGGTTTTACAGCATATTCCTTCAGTAAAAATCCTAATCTGTGAGACTTGCTTGCTGGGATTTGTTAGCCAACTGTCAAGCTAAGATCTGCCTACTTCACCCCCAAGCGAGGACAGATTAGCTACAATAATATTAATACAACAGTATAAAAATATGTAGCTTATTGTTTAGCTGAGACCAGGATCATCACAGAGACAGTAAACATAATTCTCTTAGAGCTGATTAATAAGTAAAGATTGTGTTACTCCTGAAATGTAAATTCCCCACAAGGTACTTCAGGCTGATCAGAAAGTACCTGGAGAGAAGATGTGTTTCAATCAGCCTGAGGTGCCCTCCGAAGTATACTGAACAGAGTATTCAGTTATGTTAGGTGTGATTCTAAACTATAAGGAAGTAACAGCTCAGTTTAAAGAGAACTGCAAACGGTGTAGGGAACAACTCAACAATGGGTCTTCACTTCACCGGAAACAAGAATAAGAAATTTCCCATCAGTCAGTGCATCTCGCTGGAGCATGAAAGAAAATGAAGCTTGAAAAAGAATTTATATATTTATTATCATTATTGACAATATTAGTAGGACACAATAATTTTATCAAGAATTCCTTAGTATTATATAGGGTATTAATCTGTCAATAAATAAATACATCTCTGTACATTTATTTATTAATCAAAATTTATTTACAAGTTATACATGTTTATTTATGTTTGTTAATTGTATCAGTTTTCATTTGAATAAATATTCAATACTTCAATGCTGGTTGTTCAGAATAGTGGAATTTTGTTGAGGGACGTTCGCTTCCAGTAACCGACATTACCTGCACACAGAGCAGGGACCTGGGAGAACGCTAGGAAGTACACTTCTAAAGAGAGAGCTGCACCCTGAGCCACATACTCACATACCCTAACACATGCACGTGTGTTACCATAGTGGGAGCGGCCCTCCGAGATCCCTGATTGGCTGACTGATTATAGGCAGGTCACATGACAAATCTACAGGTTTAGAGTTGGAGTGTAAATGCTCTACACTTACAGAGATATTTCTAAAGATATGAACCCAAATTTTAGCAACACAGCTGCTGACACAGGTGTTTGTGTGTGTGAAGCAGAGAGTGACCACTGAATAATACACAGCAGTGAGTTGCTGCTCTAACAGTTCAAATAATAATCAGAATCACATTACCTAGAATTAATTTTCTCCGTCTAATCAAGGAAGTTTCAAAGCATTTCAGTGTTTATGAATAAATGGCTTGGTATTTTGAAAATTCCCTGATTATCTGAATGTGAGAGATATTTGCGCTGATAAACACTCCATATAAGGCTTCTGTGTGCTTATCAATAGATGAGTAAATAACACCATCTGAAAGGAAATAACATCAGAGTTTAGTCTTAGTCAAGGCATAACAATGGTGTCAGAGTTGGTGGAATGCAGGCAAGGCATATTTGCAGATGTTAAGACTTTAAGAAACAAAGTACAAAGACAACGAAACTGGGGCCCATTCTTCGTACGTCGCTAACTCAGTTAGCTGGATTTGATTGTTGTGGATTTGTCCTGATCTTGGATTGTTTCGTTCTTCGAAGCTCATCTCGCGCTTGCTGTCATAGCAACATGTCTGTAAGCTTAAACCTGCTCGGGAGTAGGTTTATTTCATGTAAACAGGATTTAGGCTGTGCTCCTGGCGGGTTATGATTGGTTGAAATGGCGAGGTCACATCTGATTGGTTAAAGAGCATGACTGACACGGACTGACTGCCTCCGCGGGGAAAAGAAAAGTATCTTGCATGAATATATGGATGTATTTGAACATAAATACAGTATATGTATACAAGTGTGTGACTGTGGTCATCATTCGTGTTTTAATCTCTGTGTGGGTCTAATCATATGTAACATTCTATCCCCCGATTGCGTCTATATAAGTGGAGGTTATTTTCTCAAATCTGTCGCAGCCATGTCTTGTCCGTTTATGAGACAGCAACCGGTTACTGAAGGTGTGAGGATTATTCACAGAGTTTTTCAAATTCCTCGTGTATTGCATGATAGACAGGATCATTTAGCACAGCATGACAATATACTTCTTACTATACTTGTTTTTCTACTTCACTTTTACACTGTAAACCCGATTAAGTTGGCAAAACTCAAAATATTTGAGGTAATCAGTTACATAATTTTTTTAAAGTAATTTTAAGTAAACAGAACTATCAATATTTGAATTTGTTGCAAATAAAGTAAATTCAATCCAGCGCGGGAATCGAACCCAGGTCTTTCATGTGGCAGGCAAGACACCTACCACTGAGCCACCAGAGCTCTGTAGATTTAAATTACTGGAACTTTGAGGTGACACTTACTGTTACTTAAGTACTTATGATTACTTAAATTATCAAATTTGTTCAGCTAACTTTAAATTAATATAAATAGGATTTGAGAGTGTATATATACATACACACATATAACATGTAACACGGGCAGCACTCACGTATTTAATAAATTTATTTTAAATTATCTTTATTAAAGTTTGAAATTCTCCATAACCCTTTAATAAAAGCTTTTGCTCCGCTTGAGGAAAAAAAAGGAGCTGCTCTTTTGGCATTTCGTCAACCAATCGCAGCAGTTGTGATCAGTGTTTCTACTGTCGATGCATATCGCCTTTTAAACAAACGCACGAACGCGCAATAATCCTAGACAATTCAATCCAGCTACAGTATACTAATCATCAACAACAGGTGTGCTCGAAGAACCGAATTAGCCGCGTCGTAATTGCGCGATGATCTCATCTTAGATCTGTCAATTCATCTCTGATGTTTCAAGCGACGTATGAAGAATGGACCCCTGAACCCCAAACCAACTACAACAGAAACAAGTTAGAGTTAAGACAATAACAAGAGGACACCAGTACACAAACAGATGTGAGACACTAACTGATGAAACAGGAGAGATTAACAGCTTATATAAACCAGAGCAGTGAACTAGGTGCAGGTGAAAACCATTGAGAAGTGCAACATGGGAAATGAAGTCTATTTGTTAGCCAGAAATACAGAGCGTCTCAGGGAGCAAGGCGCCCTCTAGGGGTTATTCCCTGACACATGGCCTAAGTCACCATATAATTTTGGTGATATCTTCATTTGAAATAAACTACAGTATGGTCTTATATTTAAGTAGCTGGGTGGTAGTTAAAAGGAGAATTAATTCCTGCACCTTACCTGTCTGGTGAGAATGGATGCAGGGGCTCTTTAAGAGATGATTGGTGATGTCATCACAAGAGAATGCAAATGGGGATAGGCTACACACATAGTGCTCTCCAGGTAAAAGATTCAGTTCATAAATTAAATTGAAATGTTTGGATAGGATTGCAGATTTCTTGTAATCGTGTTTTTCCTGGATGTTGATGTTTGTTTGCAGTATTTTGTGGGGGTGCAAGTTTTTAATTGTGCAATTGTTAGTATAGTGTGAGTTAATGTATCAGGTCAGTGCTCTCAGATGTGTATTAGTTTTAAAATGCAACAAATGTAATGTTTGCATTTATAGTACTTATGACTAAAGTTGGAGACTAAGTGAACTGCACCATAGGATTTTAGGGGTGTAATTTACTGTTTTTAGTTTTGTCAGATTTGTCACTAACAAGGAACTGGTCGGAAGGACCTTAAGCCTTTATCCTTTTTAGAGCTTCTCTTTAAGTTTTCAAAAAACTTTTATCTCACAATGTCAGAACCAGACGAACCCATAGTGAAATTAGCTTGCCAGAACAAATAAGGAAGTTACTGAATAGGCATGATGAAGCCATGACTGCCATTCCTGCAAAGAATCAGAGGTCTTATGTTTATGTCCCAAGAGAAAGGGACATCTTGCTATATTGAGGTGACGTTGAGAGAGACAGCAGGTCAGTCGATAATTTTATAGAGGAGGTGCATGTTATATGTGGGGTTTTTTTTTCAGTATTGCCACTGTCATGTTTATTTATTTATTTTTATTTATTCTTTTTTTTACTGGATGTTTTTTTTTTATTTTTATATTTTTATATTTATGTAATGTGTTACTACATGTTTAAAGAATGTTTGTTTGTTTTTTTAGAATCAGTTCATACATATGTAATAATTTTTTTTTTTTGTGTGTGTGACAGCGTTTACTGACCCAATTTCTACGATCGTAACAAGTGAGTGACAGTTTATTACTTAAGTTTTTATAACACAAAGTACTGGAGCAACTTCAGCTTTCAGATTTGTTCATTTGTTTATCAAAGACCTACGCTCTAATTGTTTCTCATTATAGAAACTTTATTATTTGTTTCTGTTTAATTCTAATTGTCATATTTTTTTTAATTATAAAGACTCTGATTCCCCTAATTTCTGTGAACTGTTCTGCAACTGTTAGGAACCTCCACTAGAGGTCACTGTTCATGTCTGTCTGTCTGTGTAGTTCATGTTGGTTGACTCAGTTTCCCAGAAGGCACCTCAGTCAGGTGATGAGTGCTCACCTGGACTGAGGTGCCTCATTAAAGTTTCTATAAATAGCCGTTTGTTCTGGGAAACTGGGTCGAGCATTGTTTGTCTGTTTGGTATGTTTGTCTGGTATGTTTGTTTGTTTGTTTTTGTAACTACGGTCATGTGGGCATTCCTTTTTGTTTGTTTAAGTTTATATTTTAGTTATATTGTTTTACCTTTGTTTGTCTAGGGCTCTACTGTTTGTTCTCTTTATGTTCCTTGTGTTGCTGGATTCATGGAGCTATCCTGTTTCATGTTTAGCTAGGCTGTGTCTCCTCCTGTGTAAGTACTGTTCTGTCTTCTGGTCTAGTTCTTTGTCTGTTTAAGTTTTGTGTAGCCACATGAGGGTCTAGCCGCTAGCAGGGTTAGCCGCTACTAGGCCTTGATTGCTAGTAGGGTTAGCCCCTAGTTTGGAATAGCCTCATGTGTGCCTTTCCTTTGTGTTCAGTTCCCCCTATTAGGTCAGTACTAACCCGGTTAGCCACTAACTCCATTAGATACTAACCTGGTTAGGTCAGCATCCAGTGTCCCCAGCATTCCATGTAGCTACTAACCCAACTAACCACTAACCCAGCCAGTCTAGTCTCCCGTCTCCCGTCTCTAGCCCGTGTCCTGTGTCTCTAGCCCGTGTCCTGTGTCTCTAGCCCGTGTCCTGTGTCTCTAGCCCGTGTCCTGTGTCTCTAGCCCGTGTCCTGTGTCTCTAGCCCGTGTCCTGTGTCTCTAGCCCGTGTCCTGTGTCTCTAGCCCGTGTCCTGTGTCTCTAGCCCGTGTCCTGTGTCTCCAGTCTCCTGTCTCCCGTCTCTCGTTCCCCTATGTGTCTTAGTTAGCTTCAGCTCCATGTTTCCTCATCCCCAGTTCTCTGTCGGTTCCCATGTCAGCTCCTGGTTCCCATGTCAGCTCCTGGTTCCCATGTCAGCTCCTGGTTCCCATGTCAGCTCCTGGTTCCCATGTCAGCTCCTGTCCCTGTGTTAGCGCGCCGTCCCTGTGTTTTTCCTGAGCCCTAGTTTTAGTTTGAGTTTGTTTTGGTTCCTTTGTTTGGTTGTGTCTGTTTTTGAGTTCTGTTAAATAAAGACTTTGTTTGCACACCCCTCTGCCTTCATGCCTACCCATATGCCCACGACACCATCAGCCGGGACTAGCCAGCACCACCAGGCTAGACCCATGACAGCAACAGTACTTAGTTTTTAAAAAATATTTATATTTCAATAGCACTAATTAAATTCAAAAGGTAAAACTCATGGTATATTGATTCAAGCACAACATAGAAGTGTTTATTTCTTTTAATTTCATTGATTATTTAAAAGTTGACATTTAAGAGCATTTTAGTTCATTGCTCATCACAGTTTATTGTATAAAATGTGATCATGAGTGTGCAATTGTGGTTTAAAATGTACTAGAGAGTTAAAGTATGTCTGTCGATTTGCAATGACTATACAATTCTAAAATTCCACGTAAATGAAGTCACAGGCACAGCTAGTAATATATAAATCCCTCATCAGACGAGTGACTATGCTCAAAGTCACATTTCACCTTACAGTAACATTAAACATTAAAGAGAATGGATGCAGGGGCTCTTTAAGAGATGATTGGTGATGTCTTCACAAGAGAATGCAAATGGGGATAGGCTACACACATAGTGCTCTCCAGGTAAAAGATTCAGTTCATAAATTAAATTGAAATGTTTGGATAGGATTGCAGATTTCTTGTAATCGTGTTTTTCCTGGATGTTGATGTTTGTTTGCAGTATTTTGTGGGGGTGCAAGTTTTTAATTGTGCAATTGTTAGTATAGTGTGAGTTAATGTATCAGGTCAGTGCTCTCAGATGTGTATTAGTTTTAAAATGCAACAAATGTAATGTTTGCATTTATAGTACTTAAGACTAAAGTTGGAGAGTAAGTGAACTGCACCATAGGATTTTAGGGGTGTAATTTACTGTTTTTAGTTTTGTCAGATTTGTCACTAACAAGGAACTGGTCGGAAGGACCTTAAGCCTTTATCCTTTTTAGAGCTTCTCTTTAAGTTTTCAAAAAACTTTTATCTCACAATGTCAGAACCAGACGAACCCATAGTGAAATTAGCTTGCCAGAACAAATAAGGAAGTTACTGAATAGGCATGATGAAGCCATGACTGCCATTCCTGCAAAGAATCAGAGGTCTTATGTTTGTCCCAAGAGAAAGGGACATCTTCCTATATTGAGGTGACGCTGAGAGAGACAGCAGGTCAGCCGATAATTTTATAGAGGAGGTGCATATGTGTTTTTTTTTTTTTTTTTTTTTTTTTTTTTTTCAGAATTGCCACTGTCTGGATGTTATTTTTATTTTTTTATATTTATGTAAGGTGTTACTACATGTTTAAAGAATGATTTTTTTTTTTTTTTTTAGAATCAAAAAAGAATTTTTTTGTGACAGCGTCTACTGACCCAATTTCTACGAACGTAAAAAGTGAGTGACAGTTTATTACTTTAGTTTTTATAACACAAAGTACTGGAGCAACTTCAGCTTTCAGATTTGTTCATTTGTTTATTTACATATCGTGTGTGTGTGTGTCTGTGTGTGTGTGTGTATGAGAGACAGAGAGAAAGAAAGAGATGTAGTGGAGTATTCCATTTTATTTCTATTAACAATGGTCATTGTCTCAAAACAGCTTCACAATGAACAAAATGAAAATGACAAAATGAAACAAAATCAAAAGAAAAATTATGGATGTGTGTATGTGTGAGAAAAATGTGTCTAAATAATTATATTGTCCCTGATGAGCAAGCCAAGGGTGACGGTAACAGTGGCAAGGAAAAACTCTGAGATGGCAATAGGAAGAAACCTTGAGAGGAACCAGACTCAACAGGGAACCCATCCTCATCTGGGTGATAACGGATAACAGAGATTATATAACATTGTGTGTGTTCTACAGCTGAAAGTTCAATATAGCAGAAGTAATTTAAATTAACATGAAATCCAGTTCAGCACAGGGATGAGTCAGCAGGTGCAGAGGGCAGATGGGGGTCTCGATTACTGGGAGCTCAGGACCGGTATGTGTAGCTCCAAGCCATCATGAAGCAGAATCCAGCTGGAGCTGGTCCTTCTCTGGATGCCTCAGGGTGCTCGCAGGATTGGCCTCTGTCTACTGAAGCTGGCAAAATCTCCAGATGCCTCAGGATGGGTAGAGAAAGGAAGAACAGGTGCAAAGAATTAGCATAGTTGCCATTCAGGATAGATGTACTGGAGTATGTGGTATTCATTATGTTGATGAATTATGTGTATGCCAGATTAAAGAGATGTGTCTTGAGTCTACTCTTAAACTGGGAAACTGTGTCTGAGCCCTGAACACTATCAGGAAGGCTATTCCAAAAATTTTGGAGCTAAATATGAAATGCCCTACCTCCTTGTGTAGATTTTAATATTCTGGGAACTACCAGAAGTCCGGAGTGCTGCGATCTTAAGGAGCATGGTGGATTGTAACATGTCAGAAGACTGGCTAGATATGTGGGAGCTAAACCATTTAGAGCCTTGTATGTAAGTAATGCTATTTTGTAATTAATTCTAAACTGAACAGTGCAGGGATGATAGTATTGGGGTTATATGATCATATTTTATAGATCTAGTGAGAACCCTGGCGGCTTTAGCTTGTTTATTGAGGATGCAGGACAACCACCCAGTAATGCATTACAGTAGTCCAGTCTGGAGGACATGAATGCATGAACTAACTTTTCTGCATCAGATACAGATAAAACGTTCCTAAGCTTGGCAATATTTCTAAGGTGGAAAAAGGCTGTTTTTGTGATATTGGAAATATGATTTTCAAAGGATAAGTTACTGTCTAATATTACGCCCAGGTCTTTCACTGTCGAGCTGGTAGTAATAGTACATCCTGCTAAACGCAAGCTGAATTGTGAGAGCTGGTGTGAACTGGTTTTTGAGACAATAAGTAATATCTCTGAATATCTTATCTGAATTTAGTAGAAGAAAATTATCGGTCATCCAATCTTTTATATCTTGAACACACTCAGTTAGTCTAGACAACTTGGGTATTTCGTCTGGTTTTGTGGAGATATATAACTGGGTATCATCAGCATAACAATGGAAACTAATCACATGTCTTCTAATGATGTTACCCAAGGGAAGCATGTATATTGAGAACAGCAGAGGTCCTAAAACTGACCCTTGTTGGACCCCATATTTCACTGGCATTACACCAGACAGTTCTCCATTTAAATCTACAAAATGGTATTGATCAGACACGTAGGATCTAAACCATTTTAAAGCCTGTCCCTGAATACCTATGTGAATTTGTAAACGATCTATGAGAATCTTATGATATATAGTGTCGACTGCAGCACTAAGATCAAATAGGACTAGTATTGAGATGCAGCCTTGGTCCGAAGCTAAAAACAAGTCATTTGCAATTTCAACTAGTGCAGTTTCTGTACTATGATGGGCCCTGAAACCTGATGAAATTCTTCAAGGATATTGTTTTTCTGCAAGAATGTACATATTTGGGCTGATACTACCTTTTCTAATATTTTTTTTAATATAAACTGAAGGTTTGAAATCGGTCTGTAATTTGTTATTTCAATGGGGTCTAAATTAGACTTTTTAAGAAGAGGCTTAATAACTGCCAACTTGAAAGATTTAGGGATGTGACCTAGATATAAAGAAGAGTTAATAATGTTTAAAAGTGGCTCTCCGGCCATATGTATCACTTCTTTTAAAAATCTGGTTGGGATTGGATCTAGCAAGCATGTTGTTGATTTAGCCGAGGTCATGAGTTTATACAGCTCTTCCTGTTCTATACCTGTAAAGCACTGTAAATCTAATTGTGAAGCTTTAGACTGCACTGCATCATGAGATGCTGTTAGAGGTTGAACTTCCATTATTTTCTTCCTGATACTATCGATTTTTTTTCATTGAAGAAGTTCATGAAGTCTTCACTTCTAAGCTGTGATGGTATACTTCCTGCAGATATCTTAGGTTTTGTTAGGCTAGCCACTGTACTAAATAAGAACCTGGGATTATTTTGGTTTCTTGCTATTAGTTGGCTCAGATGCTCGGCCCTATAGCTGCACATACTATCTTTATACGTGATTCTAAAAACTTCTAATTTAGTTTTTCTCCATTTTTTTTTTCTTGAGTTTACGGGTTGCTCTCTTTAAGGCACGAATATGACTATTGAACCATGGTGCAGGTGTTTTATCTCTGACTTTTTTAAATCTGATTGGCGCAACAGTGTCTAATGTATAGGTAAAAACAGTGCCCATGCTGCTAGTCACTTCATATAGATCGTCTGCATTTAGGGGTCTAATAAGAAATTAGGACAGGTCCAGCAAATTGCTTATGAATCTGTCGTTAGTAGTCGGATTACTATTTCTACCAAATTGATGATGTGGGGAGACACAGCTAATCTGTTCTACAGGTAGAGTATATATCAGGAGGTGATGGTCTGTGATATCATCACTTTGAGGTAGATTGTCTATATTAGAGACATCTATACCATGGGATTTAATTAAATCTAGCGTATGATTAAAGCGGTGAGTTGGTACATTTATTTTGTTTAACCCCAAAGGAATTTAGCAAATCCGTAAATGCGAGTGCTAAAGCGTCATTAGCATCGTCTACATGAATGTTAGTCACCTACTATCATCACTTTGTCAGAGTTAATCAATAGGTCTGACAGCAGATGTCCAAACTTTAAGAAAATCAGCATAGGGCCCTGGGGGTCTGTACACAGTTGTCAGGGCAAAAAATAGCAAGTGCTTATTATGTATTTCACTGAGTGCAACATTAATGATAAGCACTTCAAACAAGTTGAACCTGGGCCTTGTTTTCTGAGTAACAGTGAGTACATCATGCTTATAGAAATATCCTGATGGAGTAGACTCATTCAGACTAATATATTCATTTGGTCTAAGCCAGGTTTTGGTGAGGCAGAGTGCGTCGAGACAATAATCTGAGATAATTCCATTAACAACAAGTGCTTTAGGCGCAAGCGATCTAATGTTCAGAAGCCCAAACTTTAGAGGTAGATTTCGATTACTTATTTGGCCTTTTTCTGGTTTTAAGGTTATTGGATTGTTTCAAGCGATTTTAACGAATTTATTCTTTTTTCTCACTATTCGGGGAACAGACACAGTTTCTACAGGACGAGCAATGTGTGTGCGTCTATCAGTATGGTGAGTTGTAATGTGGCTATTATGATTGGAATCTAAGGCATGACTTACCGCCAGTCAGATGGTTCGTATTGTCCTGGAGATGTTGTCTGAGAGGACTGCTGCTCCAGCTCTGCTAGGGTGCAAGCTATGAATGTGATAGAGCCTAGGATGCTCCCAGAAAACATTCAAGTTATCAACAAAGGGTAATTTCTGTTGTGGACACCAAGATTGTAACCATTCATTAAAAGCAAATAATCTACTGAACCTCTCGATTCCTCGCTGAAATGTGGGGAGCGGTCCGGATACGATGACACTTGTTGTGGGTGATGTGCTGCGGACCTTCTCAACCAGGCTCCTGAAGTCCTTCTTTAGGATCTCCATCTGCCTCAGCCTGTTTTCGTTCATGCCAGCATGAAGGACCACAACTCCTTTCCTTTAGCAGTGGTAGCATGGACGTGCCAGATGATGGAGTCTCCGATGATCAGCGTGTTTGGGTCGAGATCTTGAAGATGGGTGGCAGCGGAGGGGGAGAGGTCCTCGCCTGGGGCCTAGCGCGCGTCTTCCGCTGCTGCTGTATCCAGGCTCCGTGGTATCCCAGTACCGGAGTGAACGAAATCTGGGCGGGCCGCGTCCTTGGTGTGTTGAACCTTAACAGAGATACATGCGGGGTTGAGGTTGTCGGAGGATTCGTGTCATGCCGAGAATTTTCCTGGGACAGGTGAGCGTCGGTCCGTGATGATTCCAGCGGGGCTTTCCGCTGTCGTAGATGGGCCAGCTTCACTTGTAGGTCGCGGATCTGCTTTTCCAAGGTCTCCATCTCCAAATTTGAGTGCAGCTCCAATGTATCCTCACCTGCAATCAGCGGCAGACGCACAACCGACATGGTGTGAAAAAACGGCGTGAAAAAAGCATAGGCAAACTTGTGATAGCAGGGCTAATGGGCTAGCGATTCTAATGGAATAGCCGGCTAGAAGCAGTGTGCTGCAAAATAATTAAAACTTAACGATATAACAGGTGTTTCGAGTGAATATATTTGAAAATACTTATCTGTTATATGTTCACTCTTCATAAGAGGACAAAGTTTGAACGTAAAGCTGGATTAAGCTGGTAAATCTGTCAGCCTGCCGGAGCTCGGAAAAAGCTGGGTGTGTGTAGAAAGCACCACTCTCATCTGTACCACTGATGATTGACTGAAGAGTAATAAATAAGGTTGTGTACATCAGAATTATTTTCTAGCACTATATAGTTAAACCTTGGATTGTGAGCATGATTCATTCCATAAATGTGCTACTAATCAAAAGCACTCTTGTATCAAAGCAAATTTACACATAAGAAAAAATGATCGTACAGCAGAGACATTGACGATCTGTAAACGATGACTCAAGACATATCTGTTTCTCCAATACTTGGACTGTTTCTCCAATACTTTTTTTTTTTTTCTCCAAAAAAAAAAAAAAAAAACTCTTCTCAGTTGTATTTGACTGATGGCACTTAGTTAGTAACCTAGTAACCTAAAGATCTACAAATTTCAGAATAGTAACTTGATTAATTAAGGCACTGAATCAGTTTTCCACATTGTACTTCATTAGTAGTGATTGGTGAAATGACGCAGTCCACCTATGAACCTGTTTCACATTTTAATGTCTTACTACATCTTTAAATAATGACTTTTGATATGAGTTCATAAATATATATATATTTTTTTGTGACAGATACATCTATACCTCCGTCTATGCCTGTACCAGGTGAGTGACAGTTTATTACTTTTGTTTTTATAATACATGAAGTATTGCAGCAACTTTAGCTTTCAGATTTGTTAATTTATTAAAAAAACGCGATTTTGTCTCAGAGAGAATTTTCCCAGTTTGCAGTAAAGTCAACATCCGTGTGTGTGCATGTGTGTGTAAAAGTCGTCTTACATTCCTCCTCGTCCTCTCCTGTTGGAAGTGATTATTTTTAAAGGTAAAGTGCAGGTTAATTAGTTTTATTTTCACTTTATATTTTCTATTAATTTTTATATGAATATTTTTGGGTTGTGGAACGCATCATTGGACTTTCCATTATTTTCTATGGGAAAATTCTCTCTGAGACCTTCGCAATTTAAAGGGGCAGAGACAACATTTTACTGTGAAATTCATTTTGTTTTTGGCCACATGGAAAGTTGGGAAAGGGGACAGATTTAGTTGGCATATAAAACTCACTTCGTCTGACCTACGAACAAAACTGACCTACGAACGTGCTCCTGGAACGGAATTCATTTGTAAGTAGTAGACTACCTGTATTTAAAGTGTTTCTTTCTTTTATTTTTGATGATTACAGCAAACGCAAAATTTATCATCTCAGAAGATTTTTATTTTAATTAAGACCAATAAAAAACATGTTCGACTACTGAAAGGTATGAACATGTACAGCACTCAATACTTGGTCGGGCTATGCGTCAAAATGGACTGAAATGTTGCTCAGTGGGCCAAAGTCCATTTTTATTTGGAAATCAAGGTACCAGAGTCTGGAGGAAGAGTCCTCTGACCAAGTATTGAGTGCTGTACATGTTCATACTTTTCAGGTGTCCGGCATATCTGTGTTAAAAATCTTTTTTTATTGCTCTTAAGTAATATTACATTTTTCTGAGATACTGAATTTTGGGTTTTCATTAGCTGTAAGCAATAATCATCAAAAATAAAATAAACACTTGAAATATATCCATCTGTGTGTAATGAAGCTCTACAATTTATGAGTTTAACTTAAATTAAATTAGTGAAATAAATAAACTTTTTGAAGATATACTAATTTATTGAGATGCATCTGTATATCACAATACCTTTTTTTTTTCATATTAGTTGATGTCGACAAATACTGATTATTTTTATCAGCTATTACAAGGTTATTTTTAAAAATAAGCAGCAGAAAACAAAAGTTACCTAAAAGTAGCTAATCACTATTACTGTAAATGTTCCTCATGGCTTCATTCAGACATACTACTCATGTGGACATGTGATATTTACATTTTCACAAGACTCTACAGTACTTAATGTGTGTGTACTACAGTATGAGGTAGGGTACTGGACAGGGTGCCAATCCATTGCAGGGTGCGCACACGTACACTCTCTGTATCAGGTGAGTGTGTGAGTGGTTTAATTATACATGGAACATTTATCACTAGTTTTTGATTTTCTTCTATATTTTATCGTATGACAAACCAAATCTCATTATGATTATACAGCTCTCTTTTCTTTTTTTTCTTTTTATTTATTTTTTTGTTGTTATACTTTATACTGATCAGTGTGACACATTATTCCTTAGCTTTTATTTAAACCATCAGGAAATAACAGACATTACAGAGAACCAATTCCTCTTCATCTAATAGTCAAGCTGATTTTACTCTCATGATTTTACATGTTAAAAACAATGTGTGTTTTTACAGTATAGAGTTAAATGAGGCAGCTTTTAAATTACACAAATGTAGGCAGCATGATTCAGAATGTAAGATTTAATTTATTAACCATAATTTGAAAAAAGCTAATTCACAGGTACAATCATACATACTGTACACTTCAGCTCAGTCATTAATGTTATGTGGGAGAAAACATACAGTACATAAATTATGTACAAGATAAATTACATCACTGTAACAGTTACAACAAACAGTAACTCTAAATGCTTTCTTAGGCTAATGTTAGGCACAATAAGCCACAGATGGAGAGCATACATGTTACATGATCTGTGCTCAGAATATTTAGAGCTGATGATGTCACAGATACACGCAGACAGGGACTTTGGTGTCTGGCATTGATTGATGGAGTTTTCTATCACATCTTCACTGAGACTTTACTGACGCCTATTTTGGGCGTCTCTGAGCTCCTGCAGGTGAAGGAGGCCAGTTATTATCTACTAAGATGGAATGAGCATTGACTAAATTGTAAAGTAACAATGGGTTTAAGAAAAAGAGAAATCACTTTTCACTTGAATAAACTGCAGTTGAATAGTGACATTACAAACACTGAGGTTCTAGGAAAGTGTGTGAATCTTGTACTCAGAACGTACTTTTCTAACAGAGGGTGTATTTGATGTAAACACGATCAGAACACACACATGCTTTTTTCACAGCTCTAGTGAGAAAACATGAAATAATGCCTAGTTAAATGTGTAATTATTGAGGTGATGCATAATTATTGATAGGGACGTTTACCTGTGGGGTGTGAATAAGAACCAAAAAAAAAAAAAAAAAAACAGATCAAAGATTCACAAATCATTTCATTTACTGATAACTGATTTTTATCACATTTTCTGCAGCAAATGATCAGGATGTGGAGTGCTTTAGAATAAAAAATAAAGATTTAATAGTTTAGTAATCGAGTATTCTACCAAAAATTTACTTTTGCTCAATTAAACAACAATGTAAAATACATAAGAGAAACAAAGATTAATTGGTTTTCTTTTTAGAAAAATCAACTTTTATTTTTTAAATGCATAGAGCATTTTATCAAAAATAAACATTGCCATTATTCACAATACAAGGAATAGCGGTTTGACTCGCAGTGAGATACGGTGTTAGGCACCATGAAGCTGCTGCGACTGCCCGCCGACATTCCACAAACTTCTGCAATGTCCGCCAAAAAAATTAAACACGTTTAACCATGTTTTTAAGGCGGCTTAAACATGTTGTTTAAAACCTTCCTCTTGTATTAGGGTCGGCACCGACCCGTTTTACTAGCATAAAACTACTACCTAATTTTGTTCATTGCATCATGGCTTTTTGACTTTGTCAGGAATCTGTATTTAATTAAAATAAAACAATTGTACTAAATTATAAAATGCTCTGGTGAAAATTATTACCTTTGTGTTGGTGGGGTCAGTTTTGACACAGTTTCAATTTAAGGTTATAAAACAATAGTTAGGGTCAAAACAACAATCATAAACACACTTTGAGGGGCTTTTCTCTTTGTGTGTTTCCTTACCTGAACAAAAAAAACAAACAAACAAAGACAGACATGTTCAGACCTGTAAGGCTTGCATAAGACAAGTTTAGTTTAGCGTTGGTGACTTGCAGAGTACACATCGCCTGTTTGCAGCAGTCAAAAATGAGAAGAAGATTTACAGGAAGCCAAGCTCTGGATCATATCTTTTCTGAAAATGAGGCAGAGGACACAGAACAGCATAGTGACATTGTAGAGTATCTACCAGAAGCACTGACGCATCTGATGAGGTCACCGATGCTGAAGCTGCACTCACTCCTGCTGAAACGTTCAAATCCAAATGTGGTAATATCTGTTGGAGCTCAGTACCTCCTGACCTTGTGTTGTCTGTTGTCTGACTTACATGGCAGTGCAGCTGCTGCAAAATCATCAAAATGACCCCTGGAATCACAAGGTTTGCTGTGACGAGCGTAAGTGACATCAAGACATGTTTTTTGCAACTGTTTATGCCATTGTCACTATAGAAAGTCATGATTGCTATGACAAACCTTGAAGGAAAAAAAGGTTCATGGTGACATGTGGAATGACATTGATGACGAATAACTGGAAGCTTATATTGGTGTTCTTCTTCTTCTTGCTGGTGTTTACAAATCCAGCAATGAGGCCACTGATGCATTATATTATGCAGAAATATTTTCCGGGCAACAATGTCACTTCAGTCATTTCGAATGATATCAAGAGCCCTTAGATTTGACAACAGAGAAACTAGAGAAAAATCTGACAAGCTTGCTCCCATCAGGGATGTCTGAGAAAGGTGGGTGCAGTTCCTTCCACTGATGTTCAACCCAGGGCCAGAGGTAACAGTAGATGAACGTTTTGTCCCTTTCCGTGGAAAATGCCCTTTCCGGCGGTACATGCCTAGTAAGCCAGGGAACTACGGCATAAAACATTTGGGCAGCCTGTGATGCCAAAACCAGCTTTGCATGGAATCTGCAGATTTACACAGGCAAACATGCAAGAGGCATTCCTGAGAAAAATCAAGGAAAACATGTAGTCCTCGATATGACTACTGGACTGCGGGGTCCTAATAATATCACATGTGACAATTTCTTTACCAGCTATGACCTTGGACAAGAACTTCTCAGGTAGAAACTTACCATGGTGGGTACAGTAAAAAAATAAATAAATAAACCTGAGCTGCCTGCCGAAATTTTGCAGGTGAAGGTCAGGGCTCCACTTTCTTCAAAATTTGCTTTTACAGACACCACCACAGTTGTTTCATATTTTCCAAAAAAACACTGGAGTGTGATACTTATGTCCACAAAGATGCAGCTGTGTCATCAGCAAGTGACAAAAAGCCCATAATTATCTTAGACTATAATAAAAACAAAGGTAGAGTAGACAACCTGGAGCTGACTGCCACCTACACTTGAGAATGACCAGAAGATGGCCAATGGTTGTGTTTTATAACATTCTAGATGTGTCTGCATACAATGCATTTGTGTTGTGGACCCACATTCACCTAGGGTAGAACTCAACCAGAAAAAACAAGCTGAGAATGTTTCTTAAGGAGTTAGGAAGATCCCTTGTCAAGGCACACATTGAGCAAAGGGAACAGGTGCCCCAGGACCCAGCCGCTGCAGAGCGGTCAGATAGCTGCAAAGCTCACGTAGCACTCCTTCCACACCATCAGCAACACAAAGAGCATCAGTGCCAGCATCCTCTTCGGCCAGCACTGCCTCAACTCAACCTACACAGCCACAGCCCCACTGAGGCCACCTGATTCTAAAAGAAAGAGGTGTCTGGTCTGCCCTAGCAATAAAGACAGAAAGACAAACGTACTCTGCTCCTACTGCAAAAAATATATTTGCAAAGAACATACTAAAAGAGTCACTTTTTGCCACACATGCATCTAAATCCACATACATGTTCTTGCACACAAAGATGTTTTTTGGAACTAGTGCCTTATTTCTATTGATTTGATTTGCTTGATTGTTCATTGTTTGTTTGACCTTGCAAATCCACATTTTGAGATTTACTTGTTTAGCTTTCCATTTATGTTAGTTATTTTTTGAAAATACTTTTTTGCCTTTTTCTTTGAAATAAATATATATGGGTCAAATTTGACCTGTAACACCATAGATATTACTATAGTAATTAATATTATAATAAAAAAAATGTATATAACAAATGTATTTAAGAGATGTGTTTTACTACCCCTCAGTAATAGTCAGGTAACATAACCTTTTATTTATTTAAATAATTCTCTTGAGGTTAATTTAATCTTTTTTTTTTTAATTGAAAACGAGAGGTATGCTGTTAAAGTAAAAGCTCATGAGGTCACAGCAAAAATATTTAAAACATTCTTTTAATGGACAAGGAAGCGTAACAAAGTAAACAAGAGTTAAGGAAAAAAATGGAAGATAAATAATTTTGAGGGTAATATGGCTGATTAAAGACACGGGTCAAAACCGACCCATTAACATAAGAGATAGTAACAGAAAGCTAACATAAGAGGATGGTTCATTTTTTGTGCGGAAAGATGGAAACGTAATCGCAGCGCCAAAACTCATGGTGAATCATGATGCATGGTACATCCGGCCACCGCGTGAAACCGCATAGGGATATTAGGGATATTAAAGTTGCCTGAGATGAATTAAGTGCATTACAGTGCCATACATTCTTATTTTAAAGCCTTTTCTCGGGTGTAAAAACTAAAAAGAAAGGTATTTCAAATGACTTGAAGGATCAAAAAAACAAAGGCATACATTGAAATAAATTATTATACAAAAACACTAAGGTGTGCAACTAAACGTTCAGAACTAAAAGTTTCCAAATCTACATCTCAGGCATAACATACAAGCCTTTACTGACGATTTCTGTCATTTTCTCTTGCTGGTTTCTTTTTCTCTTGGCTTGCTGATATTTTTATCTCTACCTTCCATTTTGCAGCCTGCAAAATTAATACCCAGCTAACTGTTTGCGTCTCCTTCCGCTTTGTGGGTGACGTAAGCACTTCTTCTTCGTTGGTGTTTACTGGCAGCTTGCATCCTAACGATCACTTTGTCAAAAGCACGCTGTCAACGAATAATTGCGCAAAAACATAACACAAGCTTTTAAAATTAATTAAACGAAGCTTCGAGGCAGAAGATTTTGCCTCTATCATTTTTTTTGTAATCGAATTACTCGATTTACTCGAGGAATCATTTCAGCTCTAGTTAGATGATTATGTTAAGACCTCTGTCATGATTTTACAGAATAAGAAGAGAAGCTCTTGACAGTTTTATAGATGAACACACATGTACTGTATATATTTGAACCAATATTTATAAACATCATACAGAAAAGAACACACTCTCTCCTGAGTGTGTGCGTTGTCTCTCAAGTGTGTGTCATGACCCTAATTTTAGTTTGTGTAGATTAATTTGTGTGTAACCGCTGTCTTGTGTGTGTGCTCAGTATTATGTAGATTTATTTGTGTGTGTCTGAGTGCTGTAAGATGGCAATGCTACACTGTTTTATTGATGTTTAGGCAAAAGAAAGTAAAAAGTAAAAAAAATAGATTTTTTTAAAAAGTTTCTGTCTTCCAATAAAGATCACAGTGTAACCTTGGATTGCGAGTAACCCAGTTTGCGAGCGTTCTGCAAGACAAGCAACATTTTTAATATATTTTGCCTTAATTAACGAGCATGTCTTTATTTTACGTGTACCAAGTATCATTGAGTATTATATATCACTCGTGCGCTTCTTGTTTGATGCAGAGCGCCACGTGATCACAACTGAGCCAATGGTTCCTCTCTCTCGCGCGCTGCTGAATCATCGGTAATCATCTCCCATGCTCTGTCTCAGTGCGCGTACGTCACTCGTATAGTCAACATCAGTGCACATGTGTACTGTTTATTATAACACAAGTGTGCACACCCGTAAAGCAAATGTCATTAGAGAGTTTCCTTGTTGTGTGCCCCTTCCCTCCTTCTCTTGCCTTCACACACACAAACACACACACACACACTAACGGAAACACTGCTCTGATTCAACACTACTCTGAATAACACTCACGAAGGTAAAATGCAGGTTAATTTGTTTTATTTTTACTTAAAATACAAAAAATCTTACTTAAATAGAAGTTCCTGATGAAGCAGTGTTTCCCTTAGTGTGTGTGTGTGTGTGTGTGTGTGTGTGTGTGTGTGTGTGTGTGTGTGTGTGTGTGTGTGTGTGTGTGTGAAAGTCGTCCCACACAGCAGCCTCAAATAAGAGAGGTGGGAGGGCAACTGTGTAAGACGAGAGGGCAGGTGGAAGTCATCTTTAGCTTCAAATGTATGCACAAACACACAGCACTGGATATACAGTGGAACCTCGGACTGCGAGTAACGCGGTTTGCGAGTGTTCCGCAAGACGAGCAAAGATTTTTAATAAATTTTGACTTGAAAACCGAGCAAGTATTGGTTTACGAGTGCCGAGTATCATGTATCATGCATGCACTCTTGTTCTGATACCGAGCGTCACGTGATCACAACTGAGCCAATGATTTTTCTCTCTCTTGCACTGCGGAATTGTGGGTAATCGTCTCCCCTGCTGGGTCTTAGTGCTCGTCTCTTACTGGTAGAATCAACGTCTCCCTCTCTGTTTCATCGTGTCTCATATGTGTGCGCGCGCTTGTAATTTGACACCGACACACACACACACACACACACACTCTCACCTTTACACCCCCCTCCTCTGCTTCACACACGCACACGCAGACACTCTCTGCTTTACACAGAAAACTCAGGTCTGTCACGATTCTTTTCAAAGGTAAGGTGCTGGATCATTTGTTTTGTTTTTTTACTTTACAGCAACAGTGTTTCCGTTGTGTGTGTGTGTTTGTTGTGAAACTTAAAAAGCGAAGTGGGGACAGGGAGGAGGAGTTTTACTGTGTAAGACGAGGTGAGGGGAGGCTCTAATTCCACATACACACAAATACACGACGCCTGCGTGCACAAATGGAAACACTTATCTGTTGGGATTTTTTTAAAAGGTAAAATGCAGGTTAATTTTTTATTTTTACTTTATATATTGTATCAATTATTTTTATGTATTTATTTATTTCGGCTGTGGAACGAATAATTTGAGTTTTCATTATTTCTTATGGGAAAATTAGATTTTTATTTACAAGTGTTTTGGAATCCGAGCCCACTTCCGGAACGAATTATGCTCGTAATCCAAGGTTCCACTGTACTGCTATGTCAGGGTTAAATTTGACTTTTTTACAATGGTAAAGTGCAGGTAATTTGTTTTATTTTTACTTTATATTTTGTATTCATTATTTTTTAATTAATATTTTTTGGTTGTGGAATAAATCGTCGGAGTTTCCATTATTTCTTATGGGGGAAATTTGCTTTGATTTATGAGTGTTTTGATATATGAGCACGCTTCTGGAACTCATTATGCTCACAATCCAAGGTTCCACTGTATGTGTTTATTTTTGCTTTTCGTGTTCCACTTTTCCAAAATAAATATTACTTTATACACCCATAAAGATAAACTGACAGAGAGGGATGAGAGAGTTGCTTCGTCAAGTAACAGTTATTTTCTCACCCTCATGTTAATATTATTGACGCTTTACATTTAATATCTCTATAGATTTTCATTTACATCATTTGAATAACTAAACATTTATAAACAATGTCACATTAGTCCTGAGGTGTTTAGTGTCATCACTGAGAGAGTAATAGTGTTTTACTGTAGATGTGATTTGTGTAGTAAAGACTACTTCACATTCTGATACTGTTTTTATTTTTTAACAGTCAGACCTAATCTCACATCGAGCCATGAAGGAGCTGTACTGTCAGGAACCTCAGTGACTCTGAACTGTACACTGAATTTGCAGTCTGATGGATGGACGTTTTACTGGACCACACCCTCACAGAGCACTGAGACCAAGACTGAAGGATATTACTCCACTTCATACTATGACTACTACTACTACCCCTACTACTACCACTACTACTCCCACTATAACATCAGCTCAGTTAATGTCTCTGATGGAGGTCAGTACAGGTGCAGAGCTGGAAGAGGACACCCAGTCTACTACACACAGTACAGTAATGCACTCTGGGTAAATGTTATTGGTGAGTAAGAGACTTTCTGTAAGTGGTTGTGCACAACACTGAATGTGTGAGCAGTGTCACAGCACAGCAACATTTACACCACACTGTCCAAACTCCTAGCTAATCATGAGGAAACTTATAAAAGAGAAATCAGATGATCAGTCACTGCTCTCAGATCAGTGTGTTTTACCTTTAGTGTGTTGCAATGCTGTATAATCCTGTCAACTGTATAAACAGTTAGGTATGGTCACAGTCAGGTAATGTACAAAGTGAATGTATATTTAGTGCAAAGTGCAAGCAGGGACTCTGGCAGGACTAACTGTAACAGCATAACTAAAAGGGAGAGCCAGAAAGAAACACAGACATGATGCCTCGATACTAAATCACTTCACCATCAACAAACCGGAGTAATCAATGAGAGTGGGGAAGACAGCATCTAAACATACCAGTTCACCATAATACTCTATGTCCATGAGTCCCCCAGTTCTTCTATTTACAAAAATGCATGACTGAATAAACAGCCTAGACTAAATTAGCCTAGACTTAAACACTGGGACCTGAGTGTGTCTGAGTCCCGAACATTATTTGGAAGGCTATTCCATAACTTTGGGGCTTAAAAAAGCTGTGCATCCTTTGATCGATGTAGGCATGGTGGATCGTAAGACACTACAGATCACTCAGATACTGCGCCCAACACCATTTAATGCTTTATACACCAGAAGCAATTTAAAAAATTTTAAATCAATGCAGAATTTAACAGGGAGTCAATGAAATGTAGTTAAGATGTGTTCGTATCTTCTGGTTCTAGTGAGGACTCTCTCACACATTCTGGACTAACTGAAGCTTGTTTATGGACCTAGTTGAACAACCAGACAGTAAGGCATTTCAATAGTCCAACCTAGAGGTGATAAAAGCATGAACTGTTTCTTTTTTCTGCATCGTTTAGTGAGAATATATTCCTTAACTTGGCAATATTTCTGAGGTGAAAGAAAGCTATCCTGGTAATATTATCTACATGAGCTTCAAATGAAAGACTGGAATCTATAATCACATAAAGGTCTTTTACTGTTGGACTTGGAACAGAAAGGCCATCTAAAGTTACAGTGTGATCAAAAAGCTTACTTCTACCTGTATGTGATCCTATGACTAAGACATCTGACTTGTCAGGATTAAGCAGAATTAAGTTAATTAGTATTTAGTCTCTTATGTCCTTAACACATTGTTCAACTTTATTAAGCTGTTTTTTCTCATGCTGATGACACGGTTATATGATAACACACAGATAACACTCACTCATCACATCTTCTATAGTAGGAGCCATGTCAAACAGCCGCCTGGACCATGGCGGGTCCCATCGCAAACCATGACAAGTCTGCGCACGATCCGTGCATGGAATGTGATCCCCCACGACGACGCAGTTAACGATGCCCCGCCCCATAAATGCCTCCATGCACTTTCTAATAAGATGGTTGCAATGCTGTTTAATCCTGCCAGGTGGAACACTGACTGCTTCAGTTAACTGCAGTGTCCAGGCAGCCTTATACAGTACGTTTATATATAGGCAGTTCTTACATTGTCAACATAGTTTCATAAGTAGATGATATGGTAAAAAAAAAATTATAACAAACCGATTAATAAAACAGATTTTTTTAATCACTCAATACACAACCCATGATGCTTATGCTATTTAAAATAAATTAATTAATTAATAAATAAAACTATTTATTGCAATATTTTTCAAGACATCCTTAATAATCCTTAAAGACATGGTAACGTCTGTAATTTATCTATACCCGTCATGTCTCCCCGAGATGAATCAGACGCAGATGCAGATTCCATGTTCACAAAGTTTATATTTTATTTATTTTCTTACAACACAAAGTCTCTGGACTTGCTCTGCGGTCCTAAACAAACTTCCCAGACTGGGTCTGCAGGTGGGTAAACAAAAACTCTCACACGCGAGGAGAAAAACAGCGAAATGAAACACTTGCAAAGTCCATGCGACTGGTTGAGGATTTCCTTTTCCTCAAAGTATCCCACACCTGCAGACACCGTTCAGACCTGGGAGTGAGAGGGGAAAAGTAGAGACAAACATCAAGATCTTTCAGACAACCGGGTGAAGACGTGAGACGTGCATAACAGTGAACAGGCGAAGCCCTACGGGTTCGACTGGAATAAATAGTCAGACACACAAGGGAATCACAGGTACTCGTGTTTAGTGCTTAAGTGCTGGTAGTACATACATAGACACACTAGGTGGGGACAAAGCATCAACTCAGTAATTTGGGGAACTTGATCTTATTCCCCTGAGCTGTGGAGGTGTAGATGTTACAGTACCCACACCTTCGCCACACCTTCGTCCAGCGGTCCCCGGGTTTAAGAAGAGAGATATGGAAGACAGGATGAATGTGTAAGTGAGAGTGGAATTTAAAAGATACCGGGTTTATTTGAGATTAAATGGGAAAGGGACCTATATAGCGGGGAGTGAGGTTACGGCACGGAAGGTTCAGGTGAAGATCCCTTGTAGAGAGCCATACTCTATCGCCTACCTGGAGCGGAGGACTTTCCCTTCGTTGTCTATCGGCAAATTTCTTAAAGCGACGAACTGCCTGGGAGATTTTAGTGTGTGCATCTTCCCATACTTTTTCCGCCTTTTTGAACCACTCATCCACCATAGGGACTTCGGTGGATGTGGTATCCCAGGGACATAGCGGGGGTTGATGCCCAAGTATACATTGGAAGGGCGTTAGGCCGGTAGCGGAGTGACGTAGCGAGTTCTGTGCATATTCCGCCCAGATTAAACATTCAGCCCATTCGTGCTGACGGCTGCTACAATATGCTCGAAGATATTTTACGAGTTCTTGGACAGTCTGCTCTGCCTGCCCATTAGACTCGGGATGATAGCCCGACGTTAGGCTAACAGTGGTTCCCAACTTCTGAAAGAAAGCTCTCCAGACTCGGGCGATAAATTGGGGACCACGATCGGATACTATATCTTCGGGGATGCCATAGCAACGAAACACAGTTGTAAATAGGGCTTCTGCCACCTGGAAGGCTGACGGGAGAGAGCCGAAGGGGATAAATCTACATCCCTTGGAAAACCGATCTATCACTACTAGAATGGTGGTGTATCCCTTAGAGATGGGCAGATCCGTGACAAAGTCCACAGAGATATGGGACCACGGTCTGTTTGGCGTCGCTAGGGGCATTAATTTACCAACCGGCAGGTGTCAAGGAATTTTAGATGCCGCGCATACCGCACACGATGAAACCACTGTTCTTACTGACCTCCGCATATTAGGCCACCAGTACTTTGGTTCTAATAGCCTATAGGTACGAATTGTTCCGGGGTGCCCGGCTGCTACACTAGTGTGTGCTTGGGTAATTACCTGCTCTCGTAGTGACATCGGCACGTAGGTTCTTCCCGGAGGGCATTGTTGCGGTGCGGCGTGAGACCGTGCCACCTGTGCGATCTCCGAGTCGAGGTCCCACATGATCGGTGCCACCACGAGAGATGATGGTAGGATAGGCTTGGGTTCTGAGGGTTCCTCAGGAGCTGTGTAGCATCGGGATAAAGCGTCCGCTTTTTTATTTTTGGACCCGGGACGATATGTGATAGTGAAGCGGAAGCGAGTAAAGAACAGCGCCCAGCGGGCTTGGCGAGGATTTAATCTTTTCGCTTGTTGGATGTACTCTAAATTGCGCTGATCGGTTAATACTACGAATGGGTGTTCGGCTCCCTCTAGCCAGTGCCGCCACTCCTCTAACGCCGCTTTTACAGCTAGCAGTTCGCGATTGCCGATATCATAGTTGCGCTCGGCAGGTGTTAGTTTACGCGAGAAGAAAGCGCAGGGGTGGAGTTTCCCTGGGTTGCCATGACGCTGCGACAGCACCGCTCCAATCCCTACTTCGGAGGCATCGACTTCGACCAAAAAAGGTTTGGTCGGGTCGGGGATTTTTAGTATCGGTGCCGTAGTGAATGCCGTTTTTAGATATTGAAAGGCTCTGCATGCCTCCGGCGGAAACTCACGCAGACGCTTAGGCTTCCCCTTTAGGAGGGTTGTGAGCGGCGCTGCCAACATACTAAATCCTCGAATAAAGCGTCTGTAAAAGTTAGCGAATCCCAGAAAACTCTGTAGCGTCTTTACCGATTGGGGTTCCGGCCATTGTTGCACCGCCTCCACCTTGGTCGTCTCCATTTCAACCCCCTGTGGCCCTATGCGGTAGCCGAGGAATGCAACCTCCTTCTTGTGGAACTCGCACTTCTCCGCCTTCGCATAGAGCCCGTGTTTGCGCAGTCGATGAAGGACGGCAGTTACATGTTGGACGTGCTCGGAATATGACCGAGAGTATACCAAGATATTATCCAAGTACACTATAACATACCAGCTTAACATATCCCTATATACGGTATACACGTTTTAGCACGTCAGGGGGCCCAGAATAGGAATGCTAGATTTTTCCCAATCAAAATTGGGATTATGAGAACTGAGCCAGGGTAGACCCAGCATGACGGAATGATCAGACCGAGGGAGTACAAAGAATTTTAATTCCTCAGAGTGACCGGGAAAAGTTAATCGAAGTGGCGCAGATATTTGTTTAATAGGCGAGTGTCTAAGGTTGTGACCATCCAGAGCTTTAATTGCGATAGGGGATGGTAGCTTTGACAGGGGAGCCTGTAGCGAGGAAAGAATAGAAGAAGTTATAAAATTTCCAGCCGACCCGGAATCTATAAGGGGGAAAACACACAAAGAACGGTTAACATACGATGATTGTGCCTTTACACAAAATGAATGAAGTGTACGTGGTGGTGTGATGTGGGTTACTTTTTGTAGTAACGGGCAGTGATTTATGAGATGTTTGTCCCGAGCCACAGCTCACAGGCCAGGAGAAACTGCTTGCAGCCCTCCGGATTTCCATCATACCTTTCCAGGGGGTTAGGGCGTGGTGGTAGCGGTGTAGAGCGCGACCCAGGTGCGCAGAGAGAGGGCAATCGGTGCATGAGCTGCTCCATCCCGCGAGCCAGGTCATTCACCGCTCTGGCCAACCTGTCAATTTTGTGTTGTTGGCCCCTTATGTAATATAGAACTGGTGCCTCCTCCTCAGGTAGAGGGGTTCCTGCTGTGTCTGGAATGGCCTGTTCATCTGTCATGTCTCCCCGAGATGAATCAGACGCAGATGCAGATTCCATGTTCACAAAGTTTATATTTTATTTATTTTCTTACAACACAAAGTCTCTGGACTCTGGGTCTGCAGGTGGGTAAACAAAAACTCTCACACGCGAGGAGGAGAAAAACAGTGAAATGAAACACTTGCAAAGTCCATGCGACTGGTTGAGGATTTCCTTTTCCTCAAAGTATCCCACACCTGCAGACACCGTTCAGACCTGGGAGTGAGAGGGGAAAAGTAGACACAAACATCAAGATCTTTTAGACAACCGGGTGAAGATGTGAGACGTGCATAACAGTGAACAGGCGAAGCCCTATGGGTTCGACTGGAATAAATAGTCAGACACACAAGGGAATCACAGGTGCTCGTGCTTAAGTGCTGGTAGTACATACATAGACACACTAGGTGGGAACAAAGCATCAACTCAGTAATCCGGGGAACTTGATCTTATTCCCATGAGCTGTGGAGGTACAGATGTTACAATACCGATCATTGTAGGTACGGAATACAAATGCAGGCTATGTATTTTACATTACGGTGTATTTTATCTATTTTCTTTTAATACACTGATAGGTAATAATTTGCTGCAAATTAAAGCTCAAAATGTATCTTCTGCTTGGGTTTGTTTTCGTTATATTTTTGATGTCTTTTTTTCCGCTGATAGTCACAAATTGGCATAACAAATTGATTAATAGTGCATAATATCTGGAACAAATATCTGCCCATACGGATCAATATTTCTTTAGTCATTTACCCATGCATAACATTCCCCCATCAAAGATCTAATGAAGCATTAATCACTTATAACTGTGAATAGGTGCGGCAGCAGAGACAGATTAAATTCCCATAAACATTCACACTTGAAAACAACACTAAAACAACAAAAAAGTTCCAGAGAAGTTAGCACCTGTTATTGCATCACCTACAGTATACTACTTATTTTTCACTGCTTATATTTTTGCCCTAGTTTAATTTGGTTTTACGCGATTTCATGTACTATTTGTGTGTGCGCGAGAGAGAGAGAGAGCTTATATTGTGATTTATCCAAGGTTACTAAAGCCTGGCTTACTACTACTAACAAAAATTATTTCAATGTAACCCATGAGTCTCAATCACAAAATCAGCCATCAGATGACACAAATTATGTACTCAGAAAATCATGTTTTATTTGAACATTTTAAAAATACATACAAAAACATAAATATAAAAACAATCACCAATTATTTTTAAAGCCAGTCCGTGGCTGTTCAGGGTCAAGTTTACGGGGGCTTCTCAGTCTTTCGTTAATTTTACTTCTGACTCGAAACCCATATAGCTTATTAAAGATGCACTGTTTTATTGTACATGGCTGTTTTGTAATGTTCAGCAAAATAAACACTGTGTACGGCAAATTTACTGTGTTGATGTTTTTGAGGACAAAATAGACCATGTGCCTGTTTAGTATTTCTTTTGAACAGCTGTTCATATGTTTAATCAGCTATTTACAAGACAATGTTGATGCATCGGTTCAAGTGCCACAGGTGTGTGCTCTTGCATTCATCAGGTTTGCCTGAGCTGGCTTTAACACAAACACATTTGCGCGCCGGCAGGTCGAAAAAACCCATCTTGGCAACATCTACCGTAGCAGTCAGTAGTCGCGGGAGGCAGTACATTCTCTATTGAGATTTCTCACCTTACACTCCTCCTAAGTTTGTCTTTGTTCTTTTAATGAAGTTCTTAAAACCCAAAGCATTTTTTTTTAACTGAGAAACAAAAAAATATAGGTCACTTAAGCACAAAATAGCACAGACGCAAATGATCAAGTGTTAATTGTTGTTGTTTTCTCAAACATGATTTCCTCAACTTGGCATTTATAAAGATTTAGCCAGACTGAATTTAAGAATGCACCCCTAGGAACCTAAAACACAAATACACACACACACCGAAGAGAAAAGAGGAGATGCGCATTCACACCTCTGACCGCATTTTGTCTTGTAAATGAGGCATCATTATTCATCTTCCAATCCCCCCCAGCACACATATGCTTTGTGTGAACTGTATACTGTAGCTATGTTTGTTAGGGCACTTGGCTATACACAGTACTATAATGCATGGAACACCTTACTTCCTGGTTTGTTTTGCTTTAAATATTGCTTCTTACCTTATACAGCAAAATAAACAATGTTATCATAATCATAAATTATTAACGTATTGATGTCTTTTAATTAAGGACAAAAATAGACGTAAAATGCGTCTGTGTTTTGGACTGCTTCTGAACAGCTGTGTTCATAGGTTTAATGAACGATTTACAAGACAACAGTTAAAGTGCCACATGCAAGCGTTCAGCTCGCTAGCTCCTGTAAATCTAGCATCAGCTTGTGTCTCTCATGGAATGCATCACAGAAATAACCTGCAGATTAACTCTTACCCAAAGAATAAATAAATTCTGAATTTATCTAAATCCAGACAACACTCAGTCAGATTCTGAAGAAATTTCAGGGAGCAAAAACACTCTTCTTATAGGTTTTTCGAGTAGTGCAGCTTTTGTAATAGTGACTTTAAAAGTATTTTTCGAAGCTTTAGTGTCTCTTTTTGATGGAAAGAGGAATGACATTTTGAGTTTGTGACACTGACAGTAAGCTGTAATGTCAACTCCAGACTTGGTAAACATTAAGTTCTCTAAAGTCACATCTGACCGCTGCTGGTGCTGCCACTGATATTCAAAGCAGCCGATAAAAAAACTAAACTGGGAAATAAACTATAAACTACACCAAACAAATTTTAAAATAAAAGTCACCACTTACCCTGAATAAGGTGCATTAAGCTGCCATCTTCATCTCTGTAGTGCAGTTTGATAGCGTCAGTTCGGCGGGGGTGGGTTGGTTGTTAAAATCACGTGATTGCAACTAAATTGCTGGCTTGTGTTAACGTGTTTTTGAGAACAAATCCAGAGGGCAGCCACACGCCATTCGCACGCCATTCACACAGCCTCGGCTATTTGAGGAGGCTCCTACTGTACACCACTTTATTTTGTATTCAGGGTCGCGGGAGGCCTGGAGCTTATCCCAGGAAACTTGACACAAGGCAGGGTACACCCTGGATAGGCTGCCAATCCATCGCATGCGCACACACATACTCACATACTCATTCACACACTATGGGCAATTTGGGAACACTAATTAGCCTAATCTACATGTCTTTGGATTGTAAAGGGAAACCGGAGTACCCGGAGGAAACCCATCAAGCACGGAGAGAACTCCAGCGGTGCAAACTCCATGCACACACAAACGGGAATCAAGCCTGGCCAGGAATCGAACCTGGACTCATGAGGTGCAAGGCGACAGCGCTAACAACTACACCACCGTGCCGCTTAACCAGATAACAATGAAAACTAATACTATGCTTATGAATAATGTTGCCCAGAGGAAGCATGTAAAGGGAGAAAAGCAGTGGGCCTAAAACTGAACCCTGTGGAACACCAAACTCCACTTGAGAACATGCAGAGTAACCACCATTTAAATCTATATACTGATGACGATCCTGAGCCAGGAGAGGGCTTTTCCCTAATTTCCTACTACATTTTCCAATCTGTGAAGAAGAATATGATGATCAATCATGTCAAAAGCTGCACTGAGGTCGAGTAATACAAGCATATTGACATAACCCTGATCAGAAGCCAGTAGGAGGAGATTTACTATTTTAACAGGTGCTGTCTCTGTTCTATGGTGAGGCCTAAATCCTGAGTGAGACAGGGTTGTTTATGCTATTTATATGTAGATATGAACATAGTTGCTGCACTACTATCTTTTCCCGAATCTTAGAGATAAAGGGACAGCTGAGTGAAGAATTCATTAGTTTCATCCATTATTTCTAGTATTATCTGCTTGAAAAAATGTGTCGGTATAGGATCTAATACATAGGTTGATGATTTTGCAGATGAGATGAGTGAAATTAGTTAATTCTCTTCAAAGGGGGTAAAGTATTTTAGGCTCTGACCTGATATGGCAAGTTTATCATCTTCATCAATTAAATTGTCTTGTTTTAAAGCCTGAATTTTTTTACCTAATATTTACAATTTTGTTATTGAAAAAGTTAATAAAGTCCTCACTACTGTATGTTGTGCTCGACCTCAGTGCAGCTTTTGGCACGATTGATCGTAGTATTCTCCTTCACAGATTGGAAAATGTAATAGGAATTAAGGGAACAGCCCTCTCCTTGCTCAGATTTTATTTGACTGATCGTCATCTGTTTAGCGACCATACCCTGCTGTAAGCTATGTCTCCACGTCAGACATTGCCTTCACTAATTTAAACACTTCTGTAAAGTAAAGTGCTTATTCACCTTTGACTGAACAAGTCATATATCATTAGCTTCAGCATGTATCACTATCTCTGAGAACCTATGCTGTCCTAAAGACCTGAGATTACCTGCTCTGTCCAGTGCCCTGGCTCCCAGGATACACCTAACCACTGCCGCCCCTAAAGGCCTAGCTAATTTCACGTGTCTCAGTATAGAGTCTCCTATAACCAGAGCTCTTTCAAGTTTCTCAGAGGGTGCATCACTGAGGTGAGCAAACCTGTTGGACATGTGAAGTGCAGAGGAGGTGTGTTCCGGTGGACTAGCCTTAGCTTTGGCTGAGCAAGTATGCCACCAAGTCATCACCCATTCGCCCTGCTGTGAGGGCTCTAATGCCGGAGTCGGGGCTGGCTATTTCTGCCTGCGGCACCCAGACTTTCCGGTATGGGGATAACGCTGCTCTTGCACATTCTAACCCTCTCAAAAGTCTGGATGCACTCCTCTAACGCTAATATCTTCTCCGTCAGAGTGCTAAGTAACACACCAATCACAAATAAAATCATCACTAATGACAGAGGAAGAATGTCTAAACATCCTGCACTCCACACACTGAAAAAGCTGCGTATTGACCATTATAGGGTACCTGCATCTGAGTTTTGTTGTTTGGAACTGAATTCCGCTTGTTGTTCTTAGATTAAGGAACTCGCACAGAACTGAAGCTGTTAGAGCTGCAGAGGGGATGGAGCCAACATCATGGAAACTCCTGTGGATTAAGAATTAGATGTTATTCAAGTTCATATGCATGTGAAGGCAGACGAGTGAATATTTTTGGCAATATAGTATAAATAAAGAACAAGTGAAGTGTAATATTTAAAATACAATTTCTATGTACTCTTTTAAAACCTTTAGTGTACACATGAACTAATTTTTTTTACCCCCCCCCCGATTTTCTCCCTAATTTAGTCGTGTCCAATTCCTCCCCGTCACTAGGGGGGTCCCACATTAAGGCTACTACTACCACTCAGCCGGGAGGGCCAAAGACTATCACGTCTTTCCTCCAAACCACGTGACGCCAGCCGACCGCATCTTTTCGAACTGCTCGCTCGCGCACCGTTGGGGGCGGCGTAACACACTCGGAGGACAGCGCTATCTGCTCCTTCCGTTGCGCGAGCTCACAGACGCCCCTGATTGGCTGTAGAGCCGTGATTAATGTGGGAGCACTAAGTACCTCTCATCCCTTCCCTCTGAGAGAGCTCGAGCACTGGTGATAGGGCGAGCACTTTACCACTGCACCACTTGGAGGCGACAGTGTTGGTTAATGTTTTAACATATTAAACAATTCCTATGTTTTGCAGTTGTTAACATGTTCATTTTTCACAGGTATGACAAATTTTTTAATTGGACCAATTTAGCAACCAGTAAAGGTGTTTACAGCAGAATGATTGTTTTCTAGCACAATATTTTTCTTTAACTTATTAAGTAAACCTGTTAAAAGTGTAATCACATCACACACAGTCAGTTATTTCTATCATGATTGTGTCTTTTCTAGCTTTAGTTTCTGTTCTCTTGCTGACACTCAGTGTTTATAAAGATGAAAGATGAACAGGAAAGACAACACACTGTAATTCAGACATGAGTTAATAGTGTAGAAGTGAATTTTTACTTAATTTGTAGTGATTGTACAGAGTTTAATCATTTAGGTGAGCAGATTTACTGTATCTACACTCTGAGTGTTTACATACATTATAGATCCAGTTTTAAAATTTTACTTATTAAAATAATAGTTTGGGAAATGTATTAATATACTTTTTTTTTTCTACAGAGTCTCCCAAATATGTGGTGATTATAAAGCCTGATACACAGGTGTTCAGAGGAGAGAGAGTGACTTTTAGGTGTGACATACAGACAGGAGGAGACACTGAGTGGACATATGAGTGGTATAGAGACGGTTACACATTCTACCCATACAGCACAGCACAGGAGTTTACAGATAGGTATTATTACTCCAGTGGTAAATACACCTGCAGAGGGAGGAGGAGTGACTCTCAGCTCTCACAGATCAGTGATCCTGTTACACTCTCTGTATCAGGTGAGTGTGTGTGTGTTATTACTTATACATGTGACATTTATCACTAGTTTCTGATTTTCTTCCTGATTTTATTGTATGATAAACCAAGTCATTATTCTGATTGTACAGCTCCTTATTTCTGTTTACTCACTTTTCTATTGTAAAGTAACCGAATCATTTGATCTGTAAAGAATCAGCACAATTCATTATCTATACTGACACATTTTTCCTCAGCTTTTATTTACACTGTCAGGAAATAACATACACTAATGAGAAGCAATTCCTGTTCATCTAATAGTCAAGCTGATTTTACTGTCAGGATTTTACATGCCAAAAACAAATATCATGACAACATTTGTCAACTCAAGACATGAGTCGTATTCATCTATTCAACATGTTAGATATTCAACATCAGTGTTTTAAAGTGTGTCCTTATTGAACTTTATTTAAATATGTAATAAATCATTTTCAACTGGATTCCTTCTCATGTTCATCCCTTTTTGTATTTAAACTAAATTATTTTTGTTACTAGTACAGAATGTTTAAAAATAAGCTTTACTTCTGAATGAAACTCTGTGATGCTTACATCTACAGAAGGTGTGTTTGATTCACACTTTCACAACACACATCTGTGTGTCATCTTCACAGTGTCACGGCACGCCAGGTCATGCCCACATCTCAAGTAAGGTCATGATCACCTGTACTCTCCTGATCCATCCCGCTCATCCTGATCTCACCACCTCATTCATCGCTCCAAATACACCAGTTTTAAATTCTAGATCATCACAGCTCTCTAATTAACATGGCTTAAGATAACAGCTCTCTGATTATTGTGCGCTATCCATGCTGATCCATGCTCAGTATTCCAGCGTTTCTTTCTGCTTTGACCTTCCGGATCTCGACAATGTTTTGTTTTCACGACTATGTCTCACGTTACGGATTTCCTGGCTTCCCGGATTTACTGTTGCCGACATTTGGATTTTTTTTTCGATCATGAGTTTTGATTACTGACTTCTCCCGATTCTCCACTACTGACTTCTGCCTGTTCCTCGACCACGAGCTACCCACCCAGTGTCACACAACTCTAGTGATAAAACGAACAAATCTGTCCTGGTAACTGTGTAAGTGTTGGTCAGGTAGTGATGAGTTTCAGAAACAATAAACAGAGGGTTTCACTAATCATTTCATTCACTGATTTTTATTACATTTTCTGTAGCACATGATCAGGCTGTAGACTCTTTTAGAAAAAAACATTTTAAAATTTAATCATTAATTGTCAAGATCTTGGCATCTGAATACAGTTTAAATTTCATCTTGACATTTCATCTTGTATATGTATCTTGTATATAATGTATAGATTTGACACAATGTTTATCATCATATCTAAAGGAAAACTATCAGTAAACACGGAGAAACATCTCAGTTTAATCAGGAACTTCATTATGACGACAACGTGTTACATACAAATTGTTTAGGAGACGTACAGTGGTACAGAAGGTCAAGACACATCTCGCTTGTGTGTGTGTTGTGTCCCTAATTTCTTTTTGTATAGTTCCATTTGCATGTGTGACCGCTTTTCAGTGTGTGCTCAGTATGATGGACATTTATTTGTGTGTTTGAGTGCTGCCAGGTGGCAACACTACACTGTCTTACTGATGTTTAGGCAAAACAAAGTAAAAAAAAAAAAAGGATTATTTCTAAAGTTTCCCAATAAAGATTGTGTATTTTTGCTGTTTGTGTTCCACTTTTCCAAAATAATTTTTACTTTATACACCCTTAAGAACTATGGAAAAAGGCAAAACACAGAAGATACACAACCACTTAACTGAACATATGCAAGACGAAGAAACAGAATTTAAACAGGCTATTTATAACAGAAACTAATGAGCTACCTCGGTTCAGGTGAGCGTTCTCATCACCTGACCGAGGGGCATTCTGGGACTTGGAGTTCAACATAACAGAAACTGCAACAGAAAACAAAAGGAGTCTCTGGGCACTTTGGCACCCTCTAAGGGTTATCCCTGACAATAACGGAACATATATAAACAATGTCACATTAGTCCTGAGGTGTTTAGTGTCATCACTGAGAGAGTAATAGTGATTTGTGTAGTAAAGACTACTTCACATTCTGATACTGTATTTATTTTTAACAGACAATCCTAAACCTCAGCTTACATCGAGCCATAAAGGAGATGCACTGACAGGAAACTCAGTGACTCTGAACTGTACATTGAATCTTTCACCTGCTGGATGGACATTTTACTGGACTACACCCACATCCACATCCACACAGAGCCACACAGAGTCACACAGAGCCACGCAGAGTCACACTATCAGTGCCACTCAGAGCACTGAGAGTGTGACTGCAGGATATAACTCTTCATACGACCACCACTACTACTCCCACTATAACATCAGCTCAGTTAATGTCTCTGATGGAGGTCAGTACAGGTGTAGAGCCGGAAGAGGAAACCCAGTCTACTACACACACTACAGTGATGATCTCTCACTAAGTGTTACTGGTGAGTAAGAGACTTTCTCTAAGTGATTCTGTACAACACTGAACATGTGAGCAGCGTCACAACACAACAACATTTACACACACTGTACACACTCTTATCTAATTATCAAGAAGTTATAAAAAACGAAATCAGATGGTCAGTCACTGCTCACAGATCAGTGTGTTTTATCTTTAGTGTGTTGTTCCCTTGCGGCTCAGAAGGACAAAGGACATGCGTCTCATGTGCTTGGCAAAATGCTGACTGTGAACAGCAGTCATTAAATGGTATAGCGAACACATTTGGTCCATTAAACACAGTGATGTAAACGGTCAGCTCAGTTGTGTCAAACTGTGTCCAAATATGTATTTATAAGCAAACTCTATACTATGCGTTAAATGGTGAGCTTATTAAAGTACATACACTATATTGACAAAAGTGTTCGCCCACCTGCCTTCACATGTATATAAACTTGAGTAACATCCAATTCTTAATCCATAAGGTTTAATATGATGTTGGCCCCGCAACCTTTTGCAGTTATAACAGCTTCAACATCCCTGAGAACTCGAGTGGAGAGTCTGAGTGTGAATGAGTGAAGAGGATGAGGGTCGAGATTTTATACTCTTTTATACTTTATAAGTCCTGAGTGTAAGAGACTGTAGCGTCTGAGACAATGAGAGAGATTAGAGAGAGTGTGTGTGTGTGAAGAGTTATGAGCTAATAACTGATAACTGATAACATGCAGTTATCAGTAAGGATGTACAGAGCAGAATGATTGTTTTCTAGTGCAATATTTTTCTTTAAGTTATTAAGTAAACCTGTTAAAAGTGTCATCAAATCACACACAGTCAGTTATTTCTATGATGATTGTGTCTCTTCTAGCTTTAGTTTCTGTTCTCTTGCTGACACTCAGTGTTTATAAAGATGAAGAGGAAAGACAACACACTGTAATTCAGACATGAGTTAATAGTGTAGAAGTGAATTTTACTTCATCAGTAGTGATTGTATGTAACAGAATTTAATCATTTACACATATGGATTTACTGTATCTACATTCTGAGTGTGTACATTAATTATATTCCAGTTTTAAAATATTACTTTTTAAAATAATAGTTTGGGAAATGTATTAACATATATACTATTTTTTCTTCTCCACAGAGTCTCCCAAACCTGTGGTGATTATAACACCTGATACACAAGTGTTCAGAGGAGAGAGAGTGACTTTCAGGTGTAACATAGAGGGAGGAGGAACCACTGAGTGGACATATGAGTGGTATAGAGACGGTGCCACAGTCTACCCACACAGCACAGCACAGGAGTTTACAGTCACAGATTATTATTACGGGGGTAAATACACCTGCAGAGGGAGGAGGAGAGACTCTCAGCTCTCACTGATCAGTGATCCTGTTACACTCTCTGTATCAGGTGAGTGTTTGTGTGTGTGTGTGTGTGACTTATTACTTATACATGAAACATTTATCACTAGTTTCTGATTTTCTTCCATGATAAATCAAGTCTCATTATTCTGATTGTACAGCTCCTTATTTATGTTTATTCACTTTTCTATCTTAAAGTCACCAAATCATTTGTTTGGTAGAAAATCACCACAATTCATTTTGTGTACTGATCAATGTGAAACATTTCTCCTCAGCTTTTATTTACACTGTCAGGAAATAAATGTCATTAATGAGAACCAATTCCTCTTCATCTAATAGTCAAGCTGATTTTACTGTCAGGAGTTTACATGAAAAAACAAACAAACAAAGAAACAAACAAATAAGTAAATAACGTTTCATGGCTGTGTTATTACAGTAAAGAGTTCAATAATTTAATTGAATTTGATAATAAAAACACAAATGTATTCAGAATGTAAGATTTAATTTATTAACTATAATTTGTAAAAAAGTTAATTCACAGGTACAATCATTCAGACTGCACTGCAGCTCAGTCTTTAATGTCATGCTGGAGAAAACGTACTGTATATAAATTATGTACAACACAGTTACATTTACAATGAACAGTAACTCTAAATGCTTTGTTTCACACACACACACACACACACACACACACACACACACACACACACACACACACACACACACACACATCTCTTCCTCTGTGCTCTCTTCCTTTTTTTCTCTCCTGCCAACACAAAAAGTCACCAGTAAGTAGATATGTAGATACACACAGACAGGGACTTTGGTTTCTGGTGTTGACTGATGCAGTTTTCTATCCCTTCTTCACTGAGACGTAACTGATGCCAGGGTTGGGCGTCTCTGAGCTCTTATAGGTGAAAGAGGGTGTTCACTAACTAGTGAGAGGGAATGAACACTGACTAAAATTTGACAGCAGAATGTGTTTAGAAAAATGAGAAATTAATTTCCACTTTAATAAACTGCAATTTAATAGTCATTTAAAACACTGGGATTCTGGGAAAATTGTTTGTGAATTCATGTCTCAGAATAGAATTTAACAAAAACAGAATCGTGTCTCAGTTACACTCAGTTCTCGCCCTGAACTTAAGTCAACTTTTCTTTCATGATGTCACTAAAACTAAATTATTTTTTTGTTAAATAAAACTGGTAAATGTGTAAGCGTTGGTCAGGTAGTGATGAGAAACAGAACAGAGTTCATTTCATTTACTGATCTTTAATACATTTTCTGTAGCACATGATCAGGCTGTACACTGTTTTAGGATAAAAAGAGAATTAATCATTAATTAAAGTAAACAGAGACGTTTACGCCCGAGTTTAATCAGGAACTTCATTATGACGACATCGTGTTACATACAGATTGTATTGGAGATGTACAGTGGTCCAGAAGGTCAAGGTCAAGGCATATCTGTGTGTGTGTGTGTGTGTGTGTGTGTGTGTGTGTGGTCCCTAATTTCTGTTTGTATAGTTTCATTGGTTTGTGACTGCTCTATTGTTTGTGATCAGTTTGATGTACATTTATTTATGGGTGTGTTTGATGCTGTAAGATGGCAATACTACACTGGTTTATTGATGTTTAGGCACAACAATAAATAATAAATAAAATACTTTATACACCCACAAAGATAAATTGAGAGAAAGATTGGAAACTTCCATCATCACAGCAGTTATTCTCTCACCTTCACTTGATGCTTTACATTAAATATTTCTATAGATTTTCATTCTCATCATTTGAATAACTTAACATTCATAAACAATGTGGCATTAGTCCTGAGGTGTTTAGTGTCAATATTGAAATAGTAATAGTGTTTTACTGTATAGGTCATTTGTGTAGTAAAGACTACGTCACATTCTGATATTGTATTTATTTTTAATAGAAAAACCTAAACCTGATCTCACATCAAGCCATAAAGGAAACGTACTGTCAGGAAACTCAGTGACTCTGACCTGTACACTGAATCTGCAGCCTGCTGGATGGAAGTTTTACTGGTTTAAAGATGGTCAACACCCTGAGACTGAGACTGAAACAAACTCCTATAACATCAGATCAGTTGTTGAATCTAGTAGAGGTGGATATCAGTGCAGAGCTGGAAGAGGAAGCCCAGTCTACTACACACACTACAGTGATGAACTACGGTTAGATGTTACTGGTGAGTAAGAGACTTTCTCTTAATTGATTCTGTACAACACTGAACATATAAACATGTGAGCAGCATCACAATACAGTAACATTTACACAGATACACACAGAGAAGTGTTTCCTGTAGATGATTGTATTAAAGTTAAAGAGAGACAGTGTGAGCACGGCTGAGCAGGGCCGGTGTGAGCTGAGCTGGACATCAAGTGGAACAACACTAGTTTAGATTTAGTGGAAAATGTCACAAAAACCTGTAAAACTCTTTTAATAAGCTGTTGAGAGGCTGTTTAATGGTCTTCATAAAGTGATGCTTGAGGTGAGAGTCTGAGTGTGAATGAGTGAAGAGGACGAGGGTCGAGCTTTTATACTGAAGTCCTGAGTGTAAGAAACTGTACGTAGAGTCTGAGAGAATGAGAGAGATTAAAAAGTACATTGTGCATAAGGAGTTATGGAATAATAACAGGTGTGTGTGTTTGTGTGCGCATATGCATACAGACTTTCAGTGATCAGTATTAACCATACACTATAAAAAATAATAAAAAAAAGCCAAATAATACACCAGATTTAGGTCAGAAAAATAATCACAACTTTAAAAGCAACTTGACTATTATGAAACTAAATGTTTCTCATATATGTGACCGGGGATTTTGAAGTACCACCAGGAACACATGGAGCGGTTCTACATCTTTTGTAGTTTATTCAGTTGGTTCCAAAATAAATTATTTTAGTACAAATTTCTTAAAGCATATAGAAAACAGTGTTGCTCAAAGCTTTCACTGTTACAGGTAAAAAAAAAAAAAAGAAGTTAAATAAGATAAAATGGAAAGAAACACTCACATAACCATGAATCTCTACTTTTCATCTCCTGTTCACTTTACAAAAGGTTGAAATCTTCTCCAGTGAAGTAATATACACACTGTGTAAACAATCACATATTGTGCAAGGCACATTAAAATATTAAACATTTGCACATTTAAGTGTATTCGTCTTTTAAGTTTTACATTTCAACAGGCCTATATCTCACATGACATTATACCATTGGACATCATTGCACATGGTATAAGTTAACAAATATAACCACTCTTGGAAATAAAACAAAAAAATATTCATCCAGGCTTGACACTCAACAAGAATATTTACAGGAAATATCATATTTACCGCCGGATGGCCTCCACTATGACGTGATTTTACCAAGAGCATGCAGCACCTCCTGCTCACTGCACGTCACACAAGATGTCTGACACAAGAACACATGTGCATTCTCCTACATGACACCCACAGCACCACCTTTTGGCCACTTCAGGGAACACACCAGAATTCACTGTTTCTCTTTATGGTATAAATCTTAAACAGCAAAACCATAAAAAAGGAAATTTCTCCATGCAAAGGAAGAAATAAAATGTTTATTTACCACCCGGTTACACTCTCCCCTGCAATAAGTCAACGCCCTCGATGACTCACTCAGTTACAAAGTTAGTTATTCATGGCACCCTGTAGGGCTTTCTCAAATAATGCAGTCCCAATGCTGGTTAACACTTGAGACATCATATCGGTGCTACTTATCGGTCATAAGTGCTAACACTTACAGCGTGACAAGCGGACCTGGGTGCATGGAAGGGATTCGTGTGAACACCTGCCGTTGTTCGCTTGCTTCAGCGCACAGCTGGAATTGGTACTTCTCGTTGTACCATAGGACACGTTTCACTGAACTCCTGAGACTGAGAACACTCATCTGCAGCCTCAATGTTAAGGTCCTCACCATCAGATCCTGCAGTGCTTCCCCCAATGTCCACTGAACCTGGTACTAGGTTACTTTCGTTGCTGTCATCTCCCATGTCCAAGGTACCTGAAACCTCGGCATTAATTGGAGTTTCGGTGGCTACACTCACAGTGGGTGGTACCACCTCCTCTACTACCACTGCATATGGCTCAGGAATCTCAGCCCCATCTATGATGATAGGTTGGGTGTCTGGCTGAGATTTGTTTATACTCCTAGGCCTAGGAGTGGGCATGGCACCTGGACGTAACTCTGATCGGTGAACCCTTTTTGATGAGCCCCCTCCGAAGAATTCCACAGTGTAGGTTGTGCCAATTATATCCACTACACGATATACAAAAGGGCTCCAGGCATCTTGAATTTTATTTCTGCCTGGTGGCCGGTGACGCAAATACACCAATTCACCCACACTGACCTTGGGACAGAATACCTTTTCATTAAGACGAGTTACCCTCTCCAGCGCTTTCTCTTCTGAGAACTCTCTAGCTTTCTCATGAGCGTACTGCAGTCTCTCTTGGTGTACAGACAGCCAATCCTTCCCCTCAGAAGTCTCCCCATCCCCCAGCAGTGCATCAATTGGCAGATGCGGCTGTACCCCAAAAAGGAGGTAATACGGGGAAAACCCTGTAGTGGCATGTGGAGTCACATTGTACGTGTGAACTAACTCGGGCAAGTACTCAGGCCAACGTCGTTTCCGTTCAGGTGGTAGTGTGCGCAGTAAGTTGTGAAGTGTTCGGTTATACCGTTCACATTGGGCATTACCTTGCGGCCGATACGGTGTCGTATGTGTTTTTTTCACTCCATAGAGTCTGCACAACTCTGCTATCACCTCACTCTCGAAATTCCGCCCTTGATCGGAGTGCAACCTCTCAGGAACGCCGTACTTCATAAACCACTCCTTCAACAAGATCTTGGCTGTGGTGTCGGCCTTTTGGTCTTTTGTAGGAAATGCCTGTGTAAATTTTGTAAAAACATCGGTAACAACCAGAACGTTTTCACGCCCATCAGTAGCAGGTTCTAAGACAGTAAAGTCCACTGCAATTACTTCTAATGGCCTGGAAGCCAGAAATGATCTCATAGGGGCCCTGATTCTGGGCTGAGGCATCTTTGTGAGGATGCACCTCTGACACTTCCTCACCCATTCCTCCACATCTTCATGCATGCCAGACCAGAAGCATCTCTGCTTTAACAACCCCAAAGTCCGCTCAGCACCCTGGTGCCCCATATCATCATGCACACACTGCAGCACTCGCTCCTTGAGACACTCAGGTAACAACAATTGCCAGCAGTTCTCGCCAGAAGGATGATCTACCACTCGATACAGCAGCCCATTATGTTCTCTTATAAAATTCCACTGTTTCAGAAGACACTTCACTGTTTTAGACAAAGTCTGTCTTTCTACGTGCACTGGTCTCCTTTTCTCATCCCAAAACCTTCCAAACGCTTTCAAAACAGGATCACTTTTCTGAAACTCAATCAGCTGTTCTTTAGTGTAACCTGGAAGTGTATGAGTGTTGCCCTGGAGACTAATGACCTCTTCCTCAGTCTCCAATGCACGTATCTGCCTTAACCTGGAACACTCAATACCCTTCAAAGCAAGCGCAGGCTCCAAAGCTGTTCCTCTGTTAACAAGGCTACAAATGGCTACACACCCATCCCAGTCACAATCAGGATCAGATTCAGGCTCCCCTGCAAACTCCTGCCTAGACAAAACATCAGCTGCAACGTTGTTTCTTCCTGGTCTGTACTTTACCTCAAAATTAAAAACAGACATTTGCGCTACCCACCTCTGCTCAATCGCTCCTAATTTGGCAGTTTGCAAGTGACAGAGCGGGTTATTATCGGTGATCACCTCAAACCATGACCCAAGCAAGTAGCTCCGAAACTTCTCTACTACTGCCCACTTAAGGGCAAGTAGCTCAAGCTTCATGCTGCTGTAATTACGATCGTTTCTCTCCGCATTACGTAATCTTCTACTTGCATACGCAATAACCCTCTTCTCATCACCCTGTTTTTGATACAAGATGGCACCTAAGCCATTCTGACTCGCATCTGGCTCCAGTATGAAGGGACGGCTGAAATCTGCAAACCCGAGTACAGGTGCTGTCGTCAGTTTCTCTTTTAACTGATTGAACACATGATCACATTCATCAGACCACAGAGCGCTAAAATGACGACCACTCTTTGCACATCTGCCTCCACTCAAACACGCATTCACCAAGTCATGTAAAGGTCCAGCTATTTTTGAGAAGCCCATGATAAACTTCCTATAATAGCTGCAAAAACCTAAAAATGACCTCAGATCTTTCACTGTTTCTGGAGTGTTCCAACTGCTAACTGCGGCAACCTTATCTGGGTCAGGAGAAATCCCCTGCGCTGACACCTGATGGCCCAAGAACCGCACTGAGTCTTGGAGGAACCGACATTTCTCTATCTTCACCTTCAAGCCTGTATCTGTCAACCGCTTCAGCACCATCTCCAATCTTTCCAGGTGCTCTTCAAATGTCTGTGAATACAGCAAGATGTCATCTAAATAAACTATTAACACCTGGAAGATTAGATCACTCATGACAACCTGCATGAGCTGCTGAAAAGTTAATGGTCCATTGCAGACCCCAAATGGCATCCTCTGGTATTCAAACAAACCAAAAGGTGTTGTGAATGCTGTCTTAGCCCTATCCCTGTCACTCACCGCAATCTGATGATACCCAGAGGCCAAATCCACAGTTGAGAAAAACCTGGCTCCCCTGAGAGCATCGAAGCTCTCATCGATCCTTGGCAACGGAAATGCATCACATCTTGTCTTAGCGTTAAGCTTCCTATAATCTACGCACAGACGCAATGACCCATCAGCTTTGCGCACCAATACCACAGGGGAGGCATAAGCACTAACACTTTCTTGTATGACACCCTTCTTTAACAACTTGGTAATGTGCTCTCTGACTTCCTGATATTGATTTGGTGGAATACGGCGGTAAGGCTGATTTACTGGTACGTCGTCAGTCAAGTGAATCTCGTGCTGAACCCTATCTGTGTAACCCAAATCGTCATCATCTAATGCAAACACACCTGAATACTTTCCCAACACTGCTTTTAGCTGAACCTGCTGTTCAGGTGTACCCCCAAGGATGATGTGATCCAAGACTGATTGGCTGTGCGATTCAGAGCCCGGACCAGCGCCCACAGTGACCCTCTCAGTGTCAGCAGAGATCCGCTGAAACTTTACTTCACAGGACGAACCGGCATCATTATCCTTTGCCAAGGAGAACACACCCACACGGACCCTGGGCTGCAACCAGACATCCTCCTGAGACAAGTTAAGCACTCTGACTGGACACACAGGTAGCTCAGCTGTGACCAAGGTAGGCACAACAACTAAACCTCCTGGTAAGGGGGTGTTTACTGGCTCTACCAACCATATAGAGTCATCCTTTTTACCATGCTCTATCCCCTTAACAAGAACAGTAGCTGCCGACCATGCAGGCACATGAGTAGGTGTCTTACCGGTCACCCGAGCGAATGCAGTTCGTTTGATCAATTCAACTGACTGGGCCTGTTGGAAGGCCACCTGCCAATTCGAATCAAGCTCCCCACCTTGTGGTGTGTCAAATTCAGCATGAACAATCTGTCTGCACTTACTGATAATGTTCATTCCAATGAGCACAGACACAGATGTGGAACTAGGAGTTCCTTTAATGATCAAAAATCCACACTCTGGCACACTCATCCCCATAACCTCCACGTCCAGCTCAATGTAGCCCAAATATGGAATGTCTAAGCCGTTGGCTGCTGTAATCTTGAGCCAACCCGAAGTGGACATTACATCACTGTCATTCCCGAACAACTTCTCTCGAAAGAACCCTTCGGTGATGGTACTGACCTGACTTCCAGTGTCGAGCAGACATGACACTAACACACCTCTAATGTTCAGGTCCACCATTGGGCAAGTTCCAACCGCCCGTTCGAGAAACCTGTCCCGACTGGTGCTTTCCGGTAGAAAGCCAGAAACTGCTCCCTGGGCTGCCCGACTCAGCGCGACAGAAGGACCTTGCCTTTCTTGGCCTTCAGTTGTCCTGGCATCACTTTTTGGTCTCCCACCCCGTCTCAATGTGCAGCGCCTGGCCACATGACCAACCTCGTTGCACCTAAAACAGATTTTCTCCCTCCTCTGTAAACTTATGAAGGAACCTTGATGAGGGCTTCTGCTGAACTGACACTGACCGTTGTGCAGTCAACTCTTCGACAGCTTTAGTGAGCTCTGAAATAGTTTGCTCTTGGTCACTTATTCGCTTGTCCTGCCGGGAAATCACCTGTAAAATATCACTCAACACAGTAGATGTGTGAGTTTCAGGACCAGATTTATCTTTGGTTTCACCCAGTACTTCTGAATGGACAGGTCGACTAGTTGCAACTCTAGTGGGTTTGCTCTCCTCCACAGACCACAGAAGAGCTTGATTACGAATCTCAAGAAGGGTCAAGTGTGGCTTTTCTCTGATCATCTTACGTAACTCTCGCCTTAACACAGTATCTCGCACACCCTCGACAAACTGATCACGCAAAATCCCCTGCTCGTTAGCCAAGCTGCCAGGTGGTTTTGTGATAGAGCTTAACAGACGAGAAAGAGCATGAGAGTAATTCCGAAGATCTTCCCCCTCTAATTGCTTGTGGTTGTAAAATACCTGCAACAATTTAGTCCCACTACGTCGTTCCCCAAATGCTTCACACAAAAAAATAAACAAATCACTGGCCTGTCGAGATTGGTTCCCCACACATAATCGCACCTCTTCTAGTGCAGATCCCCTCAACAGTGAGATAACAAAATCCGCTTCCTCATCTGGTGTCTGGTCTCTGGCCCGTAAAACCCTTTCTACCTCCTCAATAAACTCCTCGACAGACCTCCCATCTTTGTTATACTCCCCACAAAAAGGCTGAATCTGTCGCTCACGAGGAACATAAATGTAAGAGCGAGTTGAATTACCCACACCAACAGCCCTATTGGCCAAAGTGTCATTCCTGCGGTCCCTTGACTCTTAAATTTGATCCCTCCTTTGTTCTAAGTCATCATTACCTACAGCTCCAGCAACAGGGTCTTGTTCCCCTATTGCGGGCAGTTCGTCAGAGCTCGACATTGCTTACCCAAGTAGCTTAAAATGGAAATAATTTGAAATTAACAACTCAGTCCCAGATAACAGGCCTTGCTGCAAACTCGTCCAACCCTTACAGTCCTTCCAATACCTCAGACAAACTCCACTGATGTGCAGCCCCTGGATGCAGCCACAAACTCCAAGGAGCTACCAGGTCCACAGGAAGAGTCCCGTCAGGCCAAATCAATCTTCTTAGCAGCTGTCACCCCTGGCACACTGGAAACCCGATCAATCCCACGCTGACCACGTTCGCTGTAAATGCACTCTTCCACACCAGCTCTGCTCGAGACGTCCTCCACCCCTGTAAAACATTCACCACTGCCGTATTGCCCTAAATTATTTTGTCGCAACCAAATCAGACGGAATAAACTACCCCACTCCTGGTACCAAAATGTGTGACCGGGGATTTTGAAGTACCACCAGGAACACATGGAGCGGTTCTACATCTTTTGTAGTTTATTCAGTTGGTTCCAAAATAAATTATTTTAGTGCAAATTTCTTAAAGCATATAGAAAACAGTTTTGCTCAAAGCTTTCACTGTTACAGGTAAAAAAAAAAAAAAAAAGAAGAAAGAAACTAATAAGAAAAATAATATATTAGTCAATGACAAATCTAGAGAGCTGATAGCACAAGTCCAATTTTTCACAGCTCCACCTCACTGTTTAAAACAGCACACTCCCGAACATCAGCACACGCACGGCAAGAAACATACAGCCGTCATGAAAATAGAAAAATGGAAAATTCACATTACAGAAAACCACCATGAAAAGAAATATGTTACTATTTAGTACAATATGGCAGTGGGAACACTGTGCAAAATAAAAACATAATAAGTACACCTCATGGTATGTTACTCATTGGCACATTTCCTGTAGAAATAAAATGGAAAGAAACACTCACATAACCATGAATCTCTACTTTTCATCTCCTGTTCACTTTACAAAAGGTTGAAATCTTCCCCAGTGAAGTAATATACACACTGTGTAAACAATCACATATTGTGCAAGGCACATTAAAATATTAAACATTTGCACATTTAAGTGTATTCGTCTTTTAAGTTTTACATTTCAACAGGCCTACATCTCACATGACATTATACCATTGGACATCATTGCACATGGTATAAGTTAACAAATATAACCACTCTTGGAAATAAAACAAAAAAATATTCATCCAGGCTTGACACCCAACAAGAATATTTACAGGAAATATCATATTTACCGCCGGATGGCCTCCACTATGACGTGATTTTAGCAAGAGCATGCAGCACCTCCTGCTCACTGCACGTCACACAAGATGTCTGACACAAGAACACATGTGCATTCTCCTACATGACACCCACAGCACCACCTTTTGGCCACTTCAGGGAACACACCAGAATTCACTGTTTCTCTTTATGGTATAAATCTTAAACAACAAAATCATAAAAAAGGAAATTTCTCCATGCAAAGGAAGAAATAAAATGTTTATTTACCACCCGGTTACATATAGAGAGCTTGCCAATTAGGGAATTGTGGCAATTGGTAGGCAGTTAGTAATGTCTGTCAGATTAAACATAATTACTGAAGTTATTTAATGAGAAATCTGATGAAAGTACAGGGGCTGTACATCTTGTTTATGACTTTAATGACAGACTGAAACTTTTGAAATTCAGTTAATTTCTTCTTAATGGTTTATTCATATATATTTTTAAAATTTTAATCATCTAATTTTGCTCAACTGCTTTGTGTGGAGCTGAGATAACAATATGTCTCTGTTCATCTTTTCTCTCCATGCTGTTATAAATACATTATGTATAAACATGTTCTTCTATTGATCATTTAAAAAATGGAATACATTAAAATTAAATATGGTTATTTTAAATAAATGCTTGGCTAAGAATAGATTGTGATGACATTTTTAAGCTCCTGTCTGTTAAAATAATGGACAAAGTGAAGTAAATCTCAACTACTGACCTCAGTAAATCGAACACATGTTTAAATTTAAATTTTATTTGTCGCATACACAGTCATACTCAGTACGATATGCAGTGAAATGCTTTACCTTAAAAAATAAAAGCTTATAGATAAGATAATAAATATGAATAAAAAGAAATATGATAGAAAATAAATTTACCTAGGATAAAAATAAAAATATACTGTAAAAATAAGGACATTCACAGTATAGTACGATGGCCCAGAAGGGCAAATGATCTTTTCCATGTATGTGTATGTTTTTTCACTTGTAAATGCATTCTTTTTCGGTTAAAAAAATGTTTTTTCTCCGTGTAAGTGTATGATTTTTCCCGTTTGTGCGCAACTACTTTTTCCCGGGTGAGAACTCTCTTTCTCCTGTATTTTGCAAGCTAAAAGCTAAAGCGCAAAGGACTATGGGACTGAGGTCAAAACGCAACTGAGCACAGAACCGTGCCGGTGTTGTATATACAATACATGTATGTATTGGTGGTGCAAGAAGGCAGAGGATCAAGGGTCCGTCCTCTCCACGACAATCTACAAGGGGAGAAATAAAGATATGATGTTAATATAAGTGTAAAAAAAAAAAAACTTCATGATGTTACGCAGTTTACCACACACACATGCACGCACAATTTCATACAATTCATACATTTAAAGAATGCAAGCTTTCAAAAAAATCCCTTTTCCCCAAAATAATTGGCAGCCACATCCCTACTACCGGGGAGTGCACAAACATACAGTGAATTAACAAACACAAAATATTTACAAAGAGCCAGCAACCGAACCAAAAGGACAAAGCAAAAATCAAAGTCAAAATGGAAGCCAAAAGTCAAAAGCCAGAATACACAATCCAATCTTAACATTCACAATCACAACTAAACTCTCCAAAACAACACTTCGCCTACACGCCTTTCCGTTCCCACGTCTCTCTCCGGTTTATAAATGGTCCACTTGTTGATGACGTCACTCAGGGCGGAAGCGCACGTGTGGAAGGTCAAGCAATTGCGCGCGACCTGGATACAATATACACACACACGCGACAAAGCACAGCAACACACACACATAAAACACACACACAGCGACCAACATGTTGCGGGTTGTAACAAGAGCTTGTCTGTCCTGCATGGTGCTGTTTCCAAACCAGGTCATGATGTTTCCCGTCAGGATGCTCTCTATGGTGCAGGAGTGCAGTCTGAAGTCTCTCAGGCGTCTGAGGTGGTAGAGATGCTGCCGGGCCTTTTTCACCACGGTGTTGATGTGACAGGACCATGACAGGTCCTGTGTGATGTGAACACCAAGGAACGGAAAAACTAGCTGAAAACTCTAAAACCGTTTGAACGAATGGTTTAAAGCAGGGGTGTCCAAATCCAGTCCTGGAGGGCCAGTGACCAGCACAGTTTGTAATTCACCAACACCTAAACACACCCACTGATCCTAGTAATTAACAGATTAGTTAAATCAGCTGTGTTTGAGAAGAAGAAGCACCAAACTGTGTTGGACACTGGCCCTCCAGGACTGGATTTGGACACCCCTGGTTTAAAGTCACCTCAGAGACAGTTGAATTCTAGAAGTCATTAGTTATGTAAAGAAAACGACATTATAAACTGTGTTTCATTTTTTACAGAAAATACTAAACCTGAACTCACATCAGATCTTAAAGGAGACGTGCTGACAGGAAACTCAGTGACTCTGACCTGTACGCTGAAGCTGCAGTCTGCTGGATGGACGTTTTACTGGATCACACCCACACAGAGCAGAGAGACTGAGATTGCAGGATATTATTCCTCCTCTTCCTTTTCCTACATCATCAGATCAGTTAGTGTCTCTGATGGAGGTCAGTACAGGTGCAGAGCTGGAATAGGAAACCCAGTCTACTACACACTATACAGTAATGATCTCCCATTAAAGGTTACTGGTGAGTAAGAGATTTTCTGTAAATGATTCTGCACAACACAGAACATATGAGCAGCGTCACAACATAGCGACATTTACACCACAATAAATAAAGTATTTTAGCCAAATCATCAAGAAACTTGCTGAGACTCAGTGTTTGTAAAGATGCAGTGTTTTATGGAGGATGAACATTCTGGTAAAAAGGTCTGTAAAATGAACAGTAATATGCCTGCTAGATCTCCATCACTATTATGTAAATGTTCTTGGCTTTATTCAGACATACTTTACTCATGTCAATGTCGTTGGTTTTACACCTTCATTGTCTTTGGAATGACCAAAGGTTTTCACCCTATTTGACTTGAATGCCCTTCATATATTATTTTCCTTTTCTATGTTATATGTACAGTGCCATGAAAAAAAATTTCACCCTTCCTGAACTTTTTTTCGCATAGTGGTCACATTTAAGTGATTTGAGATCATGAATATTTTAATAACCTAATTTTTAATTTTGTTTATATAACCCTAGTAAGTGCAGTTTTTAAATGAAGATTTTATTTATTAAGGGAAAAAAGCTGTCCAAACTTATAGTACCTGGCTTTACTGAATGTAAAAAAAAAAAGTCATCACTCCTTCTTGCTTGAATGAACTGTGATTAACCACATTTTTTTGGAGAGCTAAGTTAAATTTCACTTGCCACACCCAGGGGTGATTACTGCAAGACCTGTTGAATCAGGAATTCACTTAAATAGAACCTGTCTGACAAAATGAAGCACGCTAAAAGATCTGAAAATTTAACACACTCTAAAGAAAGTAAAGAACAAATGAGAAACAAAGTAAGTGACATGTATCAGTCAGGAAAAGGTTACAAAACCATATTTAAGGCTTTCAGACTCCAGTGAACTACAGTGAGAGCCGTTATCCACAAATGGAGCAAACTTGGTACAGTGGTGAACCTTCCCAGGAGTGGGCGGCCTACCAAAATTACTCCAACAGCACGACGTCGACTCATCCAGGAGCTCATAAAACAAACCAGAACAACATGCAAACATCACTTGCTTCAGTAAAGGTCAGTGTTTGTGATTTAACAAAAAGAAAGAAACTGGGCAAAAATGGCATCTACGGGAGAGGTCCAGGGCAAAAACTACTGCTGACCAAAAAGAACGCAAAGGCTCAACGCACTTTTGCCAAAAACATTTTTATTATTATGATGATCGAAACAAGTCAAGTCAATTTTATTTATATAGCGCTTTTAACAATTGACATTGTTGCAAAGCAGCTTTACACAGTCAAACGAAGTAAGTTTGTATGCAATGTGAATGTGTATGAATCCAAATGATAAGATTTTCCCACGCCAGCAAGTCCAAAGTCTGGAATTAAATCTGCCTGAGATGACCTTACACATTCATGGTTGAAAACCCTCCTGTGTGGCTGAATGAAAACAATTCTGCAAAGAAGAATGGGCCAAAATTCCTCCACAGCAATGTGAAAAAACTCACTGCCAGTTATGTCAATTACTTTATTGCAGTTATTGCCGCCAAGGGTGGCACAACCAGCAATAACTTTTTCACATAGGGCCAGGCAGGGTTGATCAGCTTTTTCCTCTTAATAAATGAAATCATAGTTAAAAAATTGCATTTTGCATTTACTTGTGTTATCTTTGTGTAATATTAAAAACTGTTTGATGATCTCAGTCATTTAAGTGTGACAAATATGCAAAACAAAATACACTTTTTCACAGCACTATATTTATAACAATACACAGTTTGACAATAAGATCACACTATAAATAAAATCTAGGTGTGAAATTTTGAACAAGTTCCTCATATTTTATACATTAAGACAGTCATGTTAAACTCGAAAGATTATCGTGAGGGATAGACCAAAAACATCACCCTTTTAATTCATTGAAGTATTATTTTAGTTATATTTGTTTCACCATATTTATTTACATTTATTTAATTATAAGTTCAGGAGAGAATACAGTGGAACCTCGGTTTGCGAGTAATGTGGTTTGCGAGTGTTCCGCAAAATGAGCAAAGATTTTTAATAAATTTTGACTTGGAAAACGAACAAGTCTTGGTTTACGATTAGCATGCACTTCTTGTTTTGATGCACACATCTACTTCTTTCATCTCTATCGCGATATTCACGATTATCGCGATGATCAAACGTAAAGTGCAGGTTAATTTGTTTTATTTTTACTTTACAGCAGTGATTCTGTTAGCCTCCGCTCAGTCGAGTAATTCGTAATCCAAGGTTCCACTGTACATAGTAATAATATATTTTTAAATTCCACAATTATTTGTGGTTACTGTAATGTTATGTTTGATTTCGGGGGGCGCAAACTGCACAGATTTCATAGAATCATATTTCATATATCATATCATAATCACATGCTAGTCTTTTTCTGGAAAGAGATGAATGGAAAGATTTACTTGTCCTTACTGCACCTCCTTGTAAGGAAGATCCTAATAAGTATTTAATCCCCCCAAAAATAAATAAATAAATACATAAATAAACTCAAATAATAATAATAAAATTAATTTACAAATTAATAAAATAAAATAAAAAAATCTTTATATCTAAATACAGACATAATCTGTGCATTTTAAATGTATGCATCATTGCCTGTGTGCTTGATTACCAATTTCCAGATTGGCAGGATGGTAAAGAGTGTATGTAAACACACACCACAGTGCTGGTGGCTTTGTGGATGCAATGTGTCTGTACATGTCTATGATGGAGGGAAGTGAGACATAGATGATCACAGCTGTTCTCACGATCTGCTGCAAGTTCTTGTGGTTTAAGACAGTGCACTTCTCAAAGCAGGGAGGAGGGAGATGAGCTTTTCTGTTGCTTTGTCTTGGGTTTTCAGCAGCGCTCGCACCTCTGCAGTCTTCCGTGGCTTCTGGTTGCATCATGTTTTTAAACAGTGATGTCACTGATGTACTTGCTGATGTAGATAGTCACTGATGTCATGTTCTCCTCTAAGTTAGTGGAATCATCATTAGTTATAGCCTCCCTCCCTGAACATGTGCCTGTCAGTGTGCTCACAACAGTCCTGATGCACAGAGACACTCCTGCTGGGAAGTTTGGAGTGATATACTAGAGAAGTGTGTGCTGGAATTAACATAACAGAGTGTATTATTAATACACTACTGTATTAAAAAAGGAAAAAGTCAAGTAAAGTAGGCGTTTATTGTCATTCCAACCATATATAGTTCAGTACACAGTGAAACGATGCAATGGTCCTACAGCACCAAGGTAAATTAGCAACATAAATTAACAGCATAAATTAATAACATAAATTAACAACATTAATTAACAGAACTAGCTAGCTAACTAAGAGACCTAATTAGCTCAGACATAACAGATTGAGACTTTTTAATTAAACTAAAACTATCTAGTCCTATACAAAAAGAGACAGCATTAAGTGCACATGCAAATGTGCCAACAAGAGCTACAGAGTAACATGTCAACAACATAACACGGTCCAATACTTTTGTGGTAATGAGGTAATGAGTTGAGCTAGTGTTAGGAGAAACAGTAAACATTAAACATTCCTGAAACTAGCAGCAATGAAAATACTTTTGTGCAGTAATAAATAACAGTAATAAATATTGTGAAAAAAGTGCATTTTCGGGTAGGTATGAACAATTATTAGATGGTTGTTGATCAGTGTGCTTGCACGTGTGTGTATGTTTATCAGTTCAGATTATTCTGTAAAGTTGTTTATATTTATACCATATTGTTTACAGAGTTATTATCTAAACCACAGCTACAAGTTGTTGTTTTCTTTTCCTGTAAATACCTCAGGATTGTATTTACTTATTTTGTCACAGTGGATGATTGCTAACACATTGTAATTCAAACATGGATAGAGTTAGGTTTTATAATATGATGTGAACATTCCCATTCCCTCTATGAGCATTAAACACCCCTGACTCCTTATACTGTATCACTTCCTATATGTTACAGCTATCCTACTGTATATGATTATACATTCAAACAGCTTGTGTTTGCTAGAAATATTTTGTTTAAATTGTAACAATTTGGACACTTCCTCTTAAACCTAACAAGATGTTAATTGTCAGTATAGTAATAATTATTTAGTGTTGAGTCTTTAAAATTGTGATCTATATTTACATTTACTGCATCAGTAGTGATTGTAGTGGGACATAGTGTAGTCATTTACATGTGAGCAGATTTACTGTATGCACACTCTGAATGTTTACATACATGCTGTTATTCCTTTGTTTAATAGTTTTTTTCTGTGTGTTTATACAGAGTGTCCTAAACCTGTGGCGAGTATAAGGCCTTATACACAGGTGATCCGTGGAGAGAGCATAACTTTAAGATGTTACATACAGGACCAAAGAGACACTGAGTGGACATACAGCTGGTATAGAGATGGTGTAACCGTTTACTCATCCCTCACAACACAGGAGTTTACAGAATATTATTATTATTCCAGTGGTACCTACACATGCCGAGGGAGGAGAAGTGACTCTCAGCTCTCACAGATCAGTAATGTTGTTACACTCTCTGTATCAGGTGTGTTTTTTTACTTATTCATGTAAAATATCTAATTTTAGATTTTGTTTCCGATTTCTTGAATGAGAAAAAAAAGTCTAATTATAATGATTGTGTAGTTTCTTTTGGTTTGTTTACTTTTTCATGTTCTTATTGATTTTATGTGTAACAAATTAATACAACGTATTAGCTATTCTGATTTGTGCGGCAATTTCCTCAGCTATTATATTTAAATTGTTAAAAAAAATATTGACATTTGGAAGAAACTATTCATCTTCACCTAATAGTAAATCTAATTTTATGGTCAGGGTTTGGATGTCTGAAAATAAATAAATGTAGCAAATCAATGTGAGCATGATTATTAGCTAACAACAATTGGTACTGCAGTCATTATAAACTTTGACCATTACATATGAAATTCAGTGGCTTGTTCCAGAAGTTTGAATAGACAGCTGTATTTCCTTATTTTTTTCAATGAAATTTTCTTTTTGCTTTTTTTTTTCTCAGTGTGGGCTTTTGTTTGTCCACCCGCCTCTAGAGAATTGACCACAAGTTCTCAATGGGATTATGGTATAGAGAGTTTCCTGGCCATAGACCCAAGATTTTAATGTTGTGTTCCCTGAGTCACTTAGTTATCACTTTTGCCTTATGATGAGGAGCTCCAGCATGATAGAAAAGACATTGTCACCAAACTGTTCTTGGATGGCTGGGAAAAGTTTCTCTTGAATGACGTTTTTGTACCATTATTTATTCATGATTGTTTTCTTAGGCAAAATCATGAGTGAGCTCACTCCCCTGACTGAGAAGCAACCCTACCATCAATCAGAATGTGGCTCAAAATTTGACTGACCGCATGCCAGTGCGAGTTGCAATGATCTTGAAAAATAAGAGTCAACTACAAATATTGACTCTTTGCTTAAACTTAATGTAATTGTCAATAAAGCCTTCTACACTTATCAAATGCTTGTAATTATACTTAAGTATACTATATTCCAGTATAGTAATCTGACAAAAAAAGATCTAAAAACACTGAAGCAGCAGACTTTGTGAAAATTAGTATTTGTGTCATTCTCATAACTTTTTGCTCTGGCTTTAGTTTAGGTGAGATCTACCCAATTAGTGTAGTAACACTTGCATTTCTCCTAAACTATGTGTTTTATTTGCCACAGAAAATCCTAAACCTGTACTCGCATCAGACCTTAAAGGAGCAGTGACGGGAAACTCAGTGACTCTGACCTGTACACTGAAACTGCCGTCTGCTGGATGGAAGTTTTACTGGATCACACCCACACAGAGCAACGAGACTAAGACTGAAACATCTCACTACTTCATCAACTCAGTTAGTGTCTCTGATGGAGGTCAGTACAGGTGCAGAGCTGGAAGAGGAAACCCAGTCTACTACACACAGTCTGATTCACTCTGGTTAAATGTGACTGGTGAGTAAGAGATGCTCCATAGAGCTTGTTTTTAAATGAACACACCAACTATTTACATAGCTAAAGAAAATAGAAAAATTTCTCAGGATTGGTCTGACCAGTCATGACCAGCCTGAGGGTGAATGAATGCAGGTAAGCATCAACATTTTTGGTAATGATGGTTCTGTGTCTGAAAGCCTAAGAAAGATTCGAGAGTGCTGCATGATCTGAAAACAGTATAATCAGAGCAAAATCTTCCCATTAGGGGGCGCTCAGCCACACCAACACACACTCTTAACTGTAATGACAGCATGGTCAGTTTTAAATCCAGTAGGTGTCTTGACAGCCTTGTAGTGACAAAGATAAAATCTCTAGCAACCATTTACAAATCCAGTGTTTTAGTCCCATCCATCATAATCTGTTTTGCATACATATGCTCAATTTAATAAAACACAAAGATTCAATTAAATTTTATTTGTATAGCGCTTTTAACAATTGTCATTGTCACAAAGCAGCTTTACACAATTAAAAGAATTAAAGTTTGTATGGAATGTGAATGTGTATGAATCAAAATGGTCAGATAGTGCCTGATGAGCAAGCCGAGGGTGACAGTAACAAGGAAAAACTCCCTGAGATGGCAATAGGAAGAAACCTTGAGAGGAACCAGACTAAACAGGGAACCCATCCTCATTTGGGTGAAACAGAAAGCAGGAATTGATATGCATTCATACTGTGCGTTAGGTGGCAGGCAGTTCAGCATAACAGTTGATGTTAATTGATGTTAATTACGGAATCCAGTTAGTTATTGGAGGCTCAGATAGACTTGTAGGAAAATCCAGCCCTGAACTATCGAGCAACTGCAACCAAGTCAAGTCCTCAGAGAAACAGCTGTCAACATCAGTTGAGGCCAGAACCATCTTCACGGTAGAGTGAAACCGTTCCCAGACGCATCCCAAAGAGACACACGGGGCATCCATGTGACGAGATCTCCAACCAGAAGTGGGGCACCAGGATGGGTCAGACAGGTCCAGATGGCAGAGGGAGTCTGAATCACTGGCAGCTCAGGAATGACATGTAGCTTGAAAGAGAGAGGGAAAATGATAGGGGAGAGCAGAAGAGAAGCAGAGATAACAGTTAGGTATGGTCCCAGCCACATAATGTATAAGGTGAATATATATTTAGTGTAGAATGCAATCAGGGATTACAGCAGGACTAATTATGACAGCATAACTAAAAGGGAGAGCCAGAAGGAAAAACAGACATGAGGGCTCCCTGAGATGTAAAGCAACCAATCCCCTCATCGTCAACAAACCTGAGTGATCAATGAGAGTGGGGAAAACAGCATCTAAACATACCGGTTCACCATAATACTCTACATGCATGAGTCCCCCAGATCTGCTCCTTTACCTAAGGCAAATCTATTTACAAAAATGCTTGGCTAAGTAAACACTGAGACTGTGTCTGAGTCTCGAACATTAATTGGAAGACTGTTCCATAACTTTGGGGCTTTGTAAGAAAAAGCTCTGCCCCCTGCTGTAGTTTTCATAATACATGGTACTGACAAGAAGCCTGCATCCATTGATCGAAGTAGGCATGGCGGATCGTAAGACACTAACAGTTCACTCAGATACTGCGGCGCGAGACCATTTAATGCTTTATATGTCAAAAGTAGTATTTTAAAATCAATGCGGAATTTCACAGGGAGCCAATGAAGTGAAGATAAGATAGGGGTGATGTGCTCGTATCTTCTGGTTCTAGTGTGGACTCTCGCTTCTGCATTCTGGACTACCTGAAGCTTGTTTATGCACCTAGTTGAACAACCAGAGAGTAGGGCTTTACAATAATCCAACCTAGAGGTGATAAAAGCATGAACTAGTTTTTCTGCATCATTTAGTGACAATACTGTATATTCCTTACCTTGGCAATATTTGTCACGTGTCGTCAGCATAACAATGAAAACTAGTACCATGCTTACGGATTATGTTGCCCAAAGGAAGCATGTAAAGGGAGAAAAGCAGTGGCCCTAAAACCGAACTCTGTTGAACACCAAACTCCACTAAAGAACATGCTGAATAATCACCATTTAAATCTACATACTGATAACCATCGGTCAAATGGGATCTGAGCCAGGAGAGGGCTGTTCCCGTAATGCCTACCACGTTTTCTAATCTGTGAAGCAGAATACTATGCTCAATGGTGTCAAAAGCTGCACTGAGGTCGAGTAACACAAGCATAGTGACGCAACACTGGTCAGAGGCCAATAGGAGGTCATATACTACTTTAATGAGTGCTGTCTCTGTGCTGTGATGAGGCCTAAATCCTGACTGATACAGTTCATGTATGCTATTTCTATGTAGATATGAGCATAGCTGCTACTATCTTTTCAAGAATCTTAAAGATAAAGAGGTTTGGACAGCTGTCGGGGGTCGAGGTCAGACTTCTTAATTATCGGTTTAATAACTGCTAATTTAAAAGATTTTGGAACATACCCAATGCTGAGGGAAGAATTAATTATTTTCAGCAGGGATTCTTTTATTTCCGGCTCTGAATTCTTTTATTTTCTCTGTTTGAGAAAATGTGTCAGATCTAATATACAGGTTGATGAATTTGCAGAAGAGATGAGTGAAATTAGTTCATACTCTTCAAGGGGAGTAAAGTATTCTAAATTTCAATCTGACATGGTTAGTTTAACATCTGCATCAATTACATTGTCTGATTTCAAAGTCTCAATTTTATGCCTAATATTTCAGTAATTTTATTATTAAAAAAGTTTATTAAGTCCTCACTATTACACTATGTTGTTGTGGAGATTTCTGCAGTTGTCTTATTTCTGGTTATTTTGGCCAAGGTATTAAATACAAATCTAGGATTATTTTAGTTATTTTCTATAAGAGTAGAGAGATACGTTGATCTAGTTACACTAAGAGCTTTTCTATAGTTCAGGATGCTGTCCTTCCATGCTATTTGAAATACTAACAATTTAGTTTGACGCCATTTACGTTCTAATTTCCGAGCGGTCTGTTTTAAAGTGCTCGTGTTATCATTATACCATAAAGCGAGTTTCTTGTCTCCTGTTTGGTCAAAAAAACAGAAGGACTAATTATCACAGCCTCTTTCTCACAGTGTCTAATCGGCCCTTTTCATAATTGCACAATTTTGTGCCTGTCGCTTTAATGCAAATGAGCCACTTCTCACACCGCCGCATCTTCAACGAGTGTTGGCTCATCAGCATGAATAGAAACATGGAGTATGAAAAGACATACTTTAAAATTTTAGGATACAACAGGAGGTTTCAGAATGGTTAGTTATTAGATTTGTTCACTCCAATATGGCAGAAGTGAACACGCATAGAGTGAACACGCATAGCTTACAGTGACAGAAGCACTTTCAAAAAACTGGTATGTCATATTGAACAACACTTTATCTCTTTAGTAACTGCTTCTGAATCCTCCAAATTGTGCTGATGGCTAACGTGCTACAAACCTAACTATCTTCTAAAACAAGACTGAATCTCAAATCCTCCACTAACCCCTGATTAAGGGCACAACTTGGTGTAAGGAACAAGCACTTCTAACTTATACCCTAGATAGTGCACTAGCATTACATCACTATTTGGGATTCAACCCTGGACCTGGAAGTTAGCTGATATTCTAAAGCAGAATAAGTTGAATATATATATAAAGTAAGTTTCTCATAAGTTTCTTAGGACTGTCCACAGCCTTTCTGTTTTATTTTCTTTACCTTCTGGCTGTATAGTACCCAGAAGATACTATTGGGTCAGTGGAAGCTTTATAGTCAGTTATTGTTTGCTCAGCCATTTTCATGTTTTGTAGAAGAAACTTTAATCTATGAGGCGCCATATAGGACTTCACTCATGCACACAGACATGAAACACTTGCATACACATAAATGAAAGTGTCACACATGCACACACACCTATGAGATGCGCGCACACACTCTCTGTGCGCACACACCTATGAGTCACATACACACCCACAAACTACCTATGGGACGCCCAGACACACACACACACACATGCACACAAACTCTCTGCACACACACAAACTCTTCACGCACACACAAACTCTCAGTGCAAATACACCTATGAGACCGCGCACACACGTTTGAGACACGCACAAACACCGATAGTACATGATACATGATTCTCAGTGTAAACAGAAGTCATTACAGTGTAAAAGGAAGTCATTTCAGTGTAAACGGATTTGCCGCTTCATTCTTGTTGATTGGTAGAAGTAGTTTTTAAACAGCCTGCTACTGAATAGTTTAGAAGATGGAGTATGAGAAAATAATGATTATCACTGTTCAATCACAAGGCGTTGTGAAGGCAGTGACGTCTTCAGAGCTGTCCAAATGATGCCTGAATAGTACAGCAGCAGAAAACGTGGGTGGCGATTTTGCAAAAAAAAATTCTGCCAAAGAAAAACTGAAGCATGGAATCTGTGGCTAATATGTCTGATACTATAACAGAAGCAGTTAATATTTAGCGAAATGTGCCTTACTTGCCTTTGCTAATACGAACAAAAATTAATCGTAATCCCGCGTGACTCCTTCTGCTTGATCAAATCAAAATACAAAATTGGAAATTCAAACAGTGTTCCCGATTCTAAATATCACCCACTTCTGTGGTGATGATAAATAAAATCACGCTCTGTCTTCTAAACTGCTATAACAGGCTATTTAAAAACTGCTAACAATTAGGGAAACTGAAGCGGCAAGTCCATATACACTGAAATTACTACATCCTACTCCCTACTCCGTATTGTTAAGGGAAATTCCAATTTCTGACCACCCTGCAATGTCACCAGCACAAACGTCACTTCCTCTGTGCGTTACCATAGTAACATAAGCACCTCGGATACCTGTCACTGCTGCTGTGAAAATTTTATACTACAGACATTAAATATAGAATATTTATTGAAACAAAACTGATAGTTATAACATATATAATGAATTGAAACGTTTAAAAGTTATGAATAAATTATTTGATTAATTTACAAAATGTACGGAGATGTATTTTTTTTTTGTTTGTTTGTTTGTTTACAGATGACAAACTAGCCTATAAAATTAAGGATTTCTTGATTAAATAAAAATATTGTTTCCTATTAATATAATGTCGTCCCCGTTAATATTGATAATAAATATATAAATCTGTTTTCGAGCTCCATTATTTTCAGGCAGCAGCAAGGTGCTATGACTGGAAAATTTTCATTCCCTTTCCCAGTGAAGTGAAGACCGGTTGTTCAGTTGTTCCCTATGGCATTACAGTTTCCTTTGTACTGAACATTTTTGATCCCAGCGGTTTGGAATCACGACATGGCTAAACACCCTGAGAAGTGTACTTTGCAGGGTTCTTCAGGCCGATCAGAACGCACCTTGAGTATCATGTACTGTGTGCACGTCTCATAGGTGTGTGTGCCTGGAAAGTTTGCGTGTGTAGCGGCTTTAAAATGGTTGCTGATGACTGCGACGAAAACCAAGTACACCAATTTCTGATTTCTGCAGTTTATTTAGCTAGGAACTATTGTACAAAGATGGGTATATCACATTCAGCTTAAATTATGATGAACAATATACAACATTCTCATAACAAAATCAGACAGTTTTGAGAATGTTCACCCAAATAAACATAATAAAAATTAACTCAGCTACATACTTTCCCCTGAACAGCCTAATTCTGAGTAACATTAACATAGCGTGTCATCGTTCTCTTACATTACAGTACTACATATGCAACAAAACTGTCTCCCAACTAAAATGGAAACTGCCAAAAGAAGCTGGTCAGACTTGTGTAAATGTTCATTTACTCAAGAAAATGCCGTATACACAATCTCATTCTAATCAATCGATGACTGAACTTTTTCAAAGGACTATGCATGCTCTTAACTTGAATTGCTAACTTTCTAAGGACCTTCATAATAGTTTAGCTGACTGTTGTTTACAAAAATAAAGTCTTGGCTAATCAAATTCAAATTCAAATTCAAATTTTATTTGTCACATACACAATCCTACACAGTACGATATGCAGTGAAATGCTTAGGCAACTGCCCTGACCTAAGAGAATAAAATTAAATAAAATATAAAATATAGAATATAAAATGTAAAATGTAAGAATATAAAATATAAACTGTAAGTAAGTGAAGACTATACATTATACTATACATTAAGTGTTCAAATGGAATATATTGCAATCAAAAATTGTAATTGTACAAGCGGAAAATAAAAATATTGAAATGGAGACGGAATGTCCAGGGGTGTGCAAATATGCAGTAAAGTGACATGTTAAAGTGGCTTGTGTGCATATTTAAAGTGACTTATGTGCATACTACCGATGAGTGAGCAGGTGTGCAGTGAGGACTAGTGAGCGAATGTCCTGAATGTCCAGAGTGTCCAGAGTGAAGAAGCATGTGTGGATGTGCAAAATGGATCAGTACTGTGTGTTGTACTGATTAAGAGACCGTATCGCCTGCGGGAAGAAGCTCCTCCTCAGTCTCTCTGTATTGGCCTTCAGGGAGCGGAATCGCTTTCCTGACCTCAACAGAGAGAACAGTCCATTGCTGGGGTGACTAAGGTCCTTCATGATCTTCCTGGCCTTGGTCTAGCACCGCTTGCTGTAGATCGAGTGCAGGTCAGGGAGCTCGGTGTGGATGATGCGCTCAGCTGATCGCACCACCCTCTGAAGAATTCGCTTGTCCTGCATGGTGCTGTTCCCGAACCAGGTCGTGATGTTTCCCGTCAGGATGCTCTCTATGGTGCAGGAGTAGAAGTTCCTAAGCACCTTGGAGGGCAGTCTGAAGTCTCTCAGGCGTCTGAGGTGGTAGAGACGCTGTCGGGCCTTCTTCACCACGGTGTTGATGTGACAGGACCAAGACAGGTCCTGCGTGATGTGTACACCGAGGTAACGGAAGCTGTCCACTCTCTCCACTGGGCTCTTGTTGATGACGGGGGTCTGGTAGTTCCTCTTCTGCTTTGTGCTGAAGTCCACCATCAACTCCTTTGTCTTGCTGACGATGAGAAGGAGGTTGTTCGTCTGACACCAGTTCTCCAGATTTCCAATCTCCTTCAGGTAGGCCGTCTCATCGTTGTCAGTGATCAGGCCGACCACGACGGTGTCATCAGCAAACTTGATGGTGGTGGTGGAGTTGGTAGTGGCTACGCAGTCATGAGTGTACAAAGAGTACAGTAGAGGGCTCAGAACACAACCCTGTGGGGCTCCAGTGCTGAGGGTGATGGAGGCTGAGACATGTCCACCCATCCTTACTGCCTGTGGTCTCCCCGTTAGGAAATTGGAGATCCACTGACATAAAGATGAGCTGAGTCCCAGGTGCTCCAGCTTGGTGGTGAGTGTAGAGGGAATTATGGTGTTAAATGCTGAGCTGTAGTCGATGAAAAGCATTTTCACATAATTCCCCCTTCTAGTGTCCAGATGAGTGAGAGCAGTATGGAGTAGATGAGCGATGGCGTCATCTGTAGAGCGGTTTGAACGGTAGGCAAACTGAAGTGGATCTAGTGTGTCTGGTAGTGAGGAGATGATGAAGTCTCTAATCCACTAACCACATCAATTATAGGTGCACTTCTCTGCGTCATGTTCTGAATCAGTCTGTTAACCGGTTTTACTATCCTGCCTACTCTTGTCCTGATATTTCCCGCTGTGCTATTCAGCACTCTGTCTTAAAATGACCTCAGCTGTAACTCCTCTGGCTCTTTGGTTCTTAGGGCGACTGTGACTTTGTTCTCGCCCTGCCCCACAATTTACACTACCCATTTCACTGCTGTAGTCTAGGTTTGACCCAGCTTCTTCTTTGTCTTTCGGCTGCTCCCTTTCAGTGGTCGCCACAGCGAATCATCTGCCTCCATCTAACCCTATTCCCTGCATCCTCTTCTCTCACACCAACTAACTTCATGTCCTCTCTCACTGCATCCATAAATCTCTTCTTTGGTCTTCCTCTAGACCTCCTGCCTGGCAGTTCCAAACTCAGCATCCTTCTACAGATATATTCACGATCTCTCCTCTGAACATGTGCAAACCACCTCAATCTGGTGCCTCTGACTTTATCTCCAAAACATCTAACATGGGTTGTCCTCCTGATGAGCTCATTCTTGATCCTATCCATCCTGGTCACTCCCAAAGAGAACCTCAAAATCTTCAGGTCTCCTACCTCCAGCTCTGCCTACTGTTCTTTCTTCAGTGTCACTGTCTCCAAGCCGTAGAGCATCGCTGGTCTCACCACTGTCTTGTACACCTTTCCTTTCATTCTCGCTGATACTCTTTGATCACATAACATACCTGACACTTTTCTCCACCCATTCCAACTTGCCTGTGCCCACCTCTTCACCTCCTTACCACACTCTCCATTGCTCTGGACCGTTGACTCTAATTACTTAAAGTCCTGCACCTTCTTTACCTCTGCTCCCTGTAGCCTCACCGTTCCTCTTGGGTCCCTCTCATTCACACACATGTATTCCGTCTTGCTGCGGCTAACTTTAATTCCTCTGCTTTCCAGAGCACACCTCCACCTCTCCAAATTTTCCTCCACCTGTTCTCTGCTCTCGCTACAAAGCACAATGCCATCTGCAAACATCATTGTCCATGGAGACTCCTGTCTAACCTCATCTGTCATCCTATCCATTACCTTAGCAAACAAGAAGGGGCTCAGAGCCGATCCTTGATACAGACCCACCTCCACCTCGAACTCTTCTGTCACACCTACAGAACATCTCACCACTGTCTTACAGATATCATACATGTCCTGCACTACTCTAACATACTTCTCTGCCACTCCAGACTTCCTCATACAACAGCACAGCTCCTCTCTCGGCATCCTGTCATACGCTTTCTCCAAATCTACAAAGACACAATGCAACTCTTTATTACCTTCTCTGTACTTCCCCACCAGCATCCTCAAAGCAAATACTGCATCTGATGTACCCAAATGCTCACCTCTGCCCTTAACATAGCTTCCACTACTCTTTCCCACAGCTCCATTGTATGGCTCATTAGCTTTATGCCTCTGTAATTGCCACAGCTCTGCACATCTCCCTTCTAAAAAATCAGCAAAAGCACACTTCTCCTCCATTCGTCTGGAATCCTTTCACTCTCCAAGATCTTGTTAAACAAACTAGTCAGATACTCTACAGCCACCTCTCCTAAGCACTTCCATACCTACACAATAGGTCATGAAGGCCAACAGCCTTTCCACTCTTCCTTTAACTTCTTGTTCCACAACAGTCACCTCTTCTACTCTTTGTTCTCTTTCGTTTTCCTCATTCATCAACTCTTCAAAGTACTCCTTCCATCTTCCCATCACCCTCCTGGCATCTGTCAGTACATTTCCATCCCTGTCTTTAATCACTCTAACCTGCTGCACCTCCTTCCCATCTCTATCTCTCTGCCTTGCCAACCTGTACAGGTCCACCTCTCCCTCCTTACTGTCCAGCCTAGCATACAAGTCCTCATATGCCATTTGTTTGGCCTTTGTCACCTCTACCTTTACCTTACGCTGCATTTCCCTGTACTCCTGTCTACTCAATTCAGTCCTCTCACTTCTTCTTAGCTAGCCTCTTTCCCTGTATACACTCCTGGACTTACTCGTTCCACCACCAAGTCTCCTTGTCCACTTTTTCCTTACCTGATGGTACACCAAGTACCCTCCTACCTCTCTCCCTGATCACATTGGACAACTACAGCCAGTCAACTGAAAGCACCTCCTGACCACCCATAGCCTGTCTCAACTCCTCCCTGAAGACTACACAACATTCTTCCTTTCTCTGCTCTGCCTTTGTCCTCTTCACCTTCCTCACCACCAGGGTTATTTTACACACCACCATTCTGTGTTGTCTGGCTACACTCTCCCCTACCAATACTTTGCCGTCACTGATCTCTTTCAGATTACAACGTCGACAAAAAAATTTAGTCCACCTGAGTGCTTCTGCCTCCACTCTTATATGTCACCCTATGTTCCTGCCTCTTCTGGAAGAAAGTATTTACTACTGCCATTTCCATTCTCTTTGCAAAGTCCACCACCTTCTGCATTCCTGTCCTGAAGACCAAACCTGCCCATCACATTTTCATCACCTCTGTTCCCTTCCCCGACATGTCCATTGAAGTCTGCACGAATCACCACTCTCACCTCTGGGGATGCTCTGCATCACTTCATCTAACTCACTCCAGAATTTCTTCTTCTCTTCTAACTCACGTCCTACCTGTGGGGCATAACCACTAACAATACTGAACATCATCCCCTTCAATTTCCAGCTTCAGACTCATCACCCTATCTGATACTCTCTTTACCTCTACAAAATTCCTTACAAACTCTTTCAGAATAACTCCTACTCCATTTCTTTTCCTATCTGCACCATGGTAAAAAATTTGAACCCTGCTCCTAAGCTTCTAGCCTAGCTACCTTTCTATCTGGTCTCCTGGACGCACAGTACATCCATTTTCCTTCTCTGCATCATATCAACCAACTCTCTTGCCTTCCCTGTCATAGTCCCAACATTCAAAGTCCCTATTATCACTCCTAAACTCTTGCCTTTCCTTTTTCTCTCTCTGCTTTCGAACACGCCTTCCTCCTTTCCTTTTTCGACCAACAGTAACCAAATTTCCACCAGCACCCTATAGGTCAACAGCACCGGTGGCGGTCGTTGTTAACCCGGGCCGCAACCGATCCGGTATGGAAGTGATATTTTGTGAATCGCATCATTGATTTTGCAAATGTTTTACATGAGATGCCTTCCTGACACAACCCTCTGCATTTATCCAGACTAGGTTTGACCCAGCTACAACATTGTAAATCTCAGCATCTGGTCTGATAGCTTCACCTACAACACGACTGTTTGCTCGAGAGTTGTTAACATGTCGGTGTAAACCATTGTCATGAGGCACTTGCGGAGGTTCATAAGGTGCACATCCTCTTTCCGGGAGAGCTACCGAGGGGGTGCTCTCTGACACCCAACTGACAATGTGCTCATATCAAACTCTGACTTATGGACTCAAGATGTCACTCTGATCTTCATCGATGTCACCCTGATCTTGACTTGGTTCAGAGCCATTGTCAAAGGAAGGATCAACTTCCGGTTCAGTCTCCACTGGCAAGATGCTAGCTTGCAAGGTCAACTTCCTGTGAATAAACTGTCTCTTGGCCATTATAGAATATATGTGCATGTATGACTGTTTAATCTATGTGTATGCACATGTCTGTGCACATGAGTGAAGTTTGATTTAAGCCCCATATGGTTACTTTTACAAAACATGAAAATGGATGAGCAAACAATAACTGACTGTAAAGCTTCCACTGACCCAATAGTATCTTCACCAGCCAGAAGGTGAAGAAAATAAAACAGAAAGGCAGAGGACAGTCCTAATGCGATACATATGGCACTCTGAGTAGAAACCACAAAGTATAAAGTCCCACCTATCTGCTAACTTTCTGTGGTCAAGTTCACCTCTGTTTGCCAGGAGAACCTGATCTCTCTCCTCAATGTCTGCCCCTTTTACCCTCAGAATGTACAAGTCTGCCTGGTGGAATCAGCATTAACTTGGGCCAAAGTGAGAGCTTCCTTGAGACCTTCCCGCACTCTTTTGGCTTAGCTGTCATAATCTGTAATATTGTTGTCTCTCTCCACATTGTGAAACTTTACATCTACATTACAACAAACATCTACTGGCAGTTTGGGAATATGTCCATACATCCGACAGAACGGAGCGTACCCAATTGACTCATGAGCTGTACAATTGTTCTCGCTTTTTTCACACCTGCAATCTGTAGTAGCTCCAGGATCAACTGGCTCTCGAAACTCACTCCTTGGTCTGAATGGATCCTTTGGGGGGAGCCAGAGATGCAAAATACCCATCCATCTTGGTCACCACCAACACATCCATACTCCGTCCTCTGGAATCCTCTGCAGACCAAAAATGCAGACAAACCAGCTCAAGAGGGCATTGATATTTCAAGCGGGCTCTGCCTTCTGGCTCCAACATCTTGCTAACTACACAGCGGTTGTTCCCATGGTAGATCAAAAAAATATCTGCCTTGCAGCGTTCTACTCTGGCCCTGGTGACTGGCATCATCATGGACACCACACAGATCATGTTTGATTAAGGAAAAAGGTGTCAAATACTGGTGGCATTTCTTCCCAGTCAGTGAGTCCTTACACACATCTTTAGTTTCTCCCACTGTTTCAAGGTTTTAAGAACCTTTAATGACAGTCCAGCTCTTTCTCTCCTTGATGGTCATTTTCCTCGGTGAAGAATGGGATGACTTGGGACAATATAGCATATCTCCTTCACTCATCCTAGAGCTCTTGGAGTGAGACGACAGACAGGGCACTTTGGCTAGGTGGGATCAGTTGCTCCAGGTCTTGAGCTAGCCAAGTGATTGGAATTTTGGTTCCACTCTCCATGGCCTGTCAGGACGGCTGACACTTCACCACTTCACCACCAGGCTCTCAAGTGTGAATAAGCACTTCATCCCCTGGTGCCTGGCACTGACTCTGAATGCTTCCTGGACCATGCCCTCTTTAATCTCTTCTCACTCCTCTAACACTTCATATGGCTCCTTAATAAGTCTCTGGCAAACATGGTTTTGGATGAAAGGCTGTCTGCTAAAGGCATCTGCGACAATGTTCTTACTACCAGGTATGTACTTGATACTGAAGTTGTATAGGAAAATTTTAGCTAACCATCTCTGTTCACACGCATCGAGTTTGACCTTTGTGAGAATATAGGTTAGCAGATTGTTGTCCATCCAGAGTGTGAACTTGTGTCCCTTTAACCAGTGACTAAACTTACCACAAACAGATCAGTTGGTCACATTTCAATGCCGGGAACTCTAGACGATGGGCAGGGTAGTTTCTCTGGGCACAGGTGACAGCCTTGCTAGCAAAGGCAATGGGGCATGCCGTACTCTTGCCCTCTCTGACCTGAGATAATACAGCACCTAAATCTGTGCACAGAATGAATGGTCTACTGATGTCGGGATGTACAAGGATGACAGAATCTAACAGAGCAGATTTTATTTGTTCAAATCAGTCACATTGCTCTTGTCCCCAGTTACTTGGATGTAACTTCCTAAATTAAGCACTACCACATGCTTTCCATTTCTTTCCTTTAGATGCAGAGGGTTGTGCTGGAACATGGAATGCTGGAAAGCTAGAATGCTGTGAGTTTTTTGTCTCCCTCTGCCATGCTATAAAAACCAGAGGTGAGGTCCATGGCACTGAATATGGCGCTTCCTCCCAGAGCTGGTCAGACCGGTGTGGTAGAGGACGCGCTTGACTCTGTGCATGTTCAACCAGCGGTAATCCACACATACCCTGAGGTCACCACTCTTCTTCCAGACAAGCGCAAATGGAGAAGCCCACTCACGATTGGATTTACGGATCTCACGCTCTTCCTTCTCTGTAAGTACTTGTCGGAGCTTGTGTTACTGTCCTGTAGAGATGCATCTGTATGGCAGTCTGAACGGTTAATCATCAGACAGATGGATACGGTGGACAAATTCTTTAGCCATCCCATAGTCAAGCTTATTCGTTGAGAAGGCATAATTATACTTTTGAACCAGCTGTAACAACTGAGATTTCCAGTAGTGAGACACCTCACAGGAATCTATATCCAAGTCTTCCAGCCCCAACTTATGTAGGCTGTTGTGCAAACTGGCACAAGGAATGTCACCTGGCTTGCTGCATATTTCATCACAAACTGTCTGAGACTCTGCAACTTGTTCTTCGGCTGGTTTCTGTCCAGTGGTCACATCCCAATCTTTAGTGCCAATACCGGGTGACACATCTGCCACTTTAGCGTAACGCTGAGTAAGATGCTTGTCAGAGGTGTTCAAAATCCTGACTGGGACCCACTCGACACCACTCATGGGGCTCACGGACCTGCAGACAATGATGTTTTTCATGCGAGTTTGTGCCTTAGATGGTTCAATCAGGATGGTACTGCCCTCAGAAAGAGGTGAGGCTACAGGTAACTTGGCCCAAACCAGGTGCTCTTGCTTTGGGAAAAGGGTCACTGTTCCAATGGCATCCAGAATTACATTTACATTTAATTACATCTACTTACTTCACCTCTCCACATGTTCATACCAGACAGCATATTCAGAATCTGCATTATTTTAGGGGCTTCATGCCAGAACTGGGGTGACTGCTTAAATGTACTTTAAAAGGTGCTGAATAATATTTGTATCCAAGATGTGCTGATCTTTTTGCCCAGGGACCACCAAAACATCCATATACCTCCATCTTCAAGTTGCAAATACACTTGGGTCTAACCTGAAAATTCTATATGTCGCCATCTTCAAGTTGCAAATATACCACATACAGTACAAACAACACACAAAAATACCACATCCAACAAGCACAATGTCAGTCTGGGTATTGTCAGGCTCCATTGCTAACCCAGCATTCCTTAGTACCTGCTCGGCCTCTTCATTAATGGTGCAAGCCAGAGAGCCAGTGTCGAGCAGCAGTAGTAGTAAGATTTTATCATCCACCTGTGCACTAGTATAAAATAGACTGTGCGCCTTATCAAGCCTACAGCAGTCCTAAGTGAAGCGGATTTCAAGTTCTTTGCACACATGGATTGCATATCTTCATCGGGATTTAGCGTTTCAACATTGTTACTCACACTGTCTCCTCCAGAGTGTGAGTGACAGTTTCCCTGGTCAGGTGAACTGACAGGCCGCACAACAGTGTCCTTGGGGCAGTCTTTTCACTGGTGCTCTATTTCTAGACAGGTCAGACTTCTTTTTCTATTACATTGAATTCATGTTGAGTGAGAGGCATCACTACAGACTTGGCATGGGAAGAGTCGTGCGGAGGCTGAAAACTGTGGTCGAGCAGGCTGGTTGGTATGCTTTAACATACTTGGCACACGCTCTTGAGCATTTGATTCTGAAATGACTGCGACTGAGATTAGCTGGGGCACACTTACTGAGATGTTCATCTGAGCACACACGACTTAACATTCTAGTAAACTGCTACTTGTGGCAGTGGCCAGTGTTATGACCTGTGCATTGGCCATGCTTGCACTTGCTTTTTTTGCTTAGCTCTCTTTCATCAATAGTCTCTTGTACCTCTGCGAGTGACCACTTGCATATAAGATTACACTTAAACACACAAACAAGACTAGAATCAGGACCATTTTGGATAAACATCATGGCTATTTCGATGTCCATATTCTCCAAGTTTCCACCCTGGTGTTTCAAATGTCTATTGGCGACTTCAGAAGCCATGTTCAACCTGACCCAGCAATCTACTAGTGATTCTTGTGCTGTTGGTTGGGTAGGATAAAAATCAGCCAGCGGTAGACATGAACCAGGACTCTCACTAAAGTAGCGTCTTAATATGGCTTAGATTGTCTCAGGACTAACGGTCACACCTGTATACTTTTTGCTCTACCAAGGAGATGGTTCAGAATCTTGTCTTTTTGTTCATCGTTTGTGAGGCCTTTTTTTTTATATGAATACACCTCCATCAGTTCTATCCATTCTTGAATGGAGTATTTGTATGCACCATCACATCTATACATTGGAAGCTCCTTGATGTCTGGCCTTACTACCAACCTTCCCTTTCAGAGTACAGATTCAGAGTTGTCAGGTGGTTCAACTCTAGCTGACTCATCTAGTGCTGGCTGACATGACGTGATTGTGGACTGACTAGCTAGCAAGCGATTGGCTATGGATTCACCCATCTGACTCCTTAACTCACCAGTTATCACATGTAACTGATGTGCACTGCTGTCATTTGTACGCTTCTTGATTCAAATAATTCATCACAGGCTAACACTGTAATCCTACAAACTACTCTATCCATATTGAAATACTAAAAGTATGTTGACCCCTGCGTGCCATATTTCACACAAAAAAGAGACAATGAGCAAAGAAAAATTATCAGCAGAGCCAGAAAGACACTGCTAAGAGCGAGAAAAGCCTACAAGAAGCAAGCAGATCGTAGACGTTCTCAGGCTCCTAAGTATAGAGTGGGTCAGAGAGTAATAGCCACAAGAGATATTCTTTTAAGGATCTCCTCCAAACTCTTCCCCCAATACATTGGCCAATTCATGATCACCAACATCGTCAACCCCTGCTCTGTGAAGCTTTTGCTGCCCTCAACTATGTGGCGAATTAACCCTACATTTCACATGTCCCAGCTACGCCGCCTCGCCCCATGCCTATTAAGTGTGCACCCTGCAAATGAATAAACTTACTGTGAAATCTATGGCAATAGGAGAAGAAGGGGTTCAGGGTAACTGAGCACGTTGTTCAGCTGGGAGAGGCTGTTTTAAGTGGCTTCTACTGTATATTGGATATAATACATGCATGCACTTTTCCCATGTCTAACATTTCTGTATAAACGTATAACTATGTGAGAAAAGTAGGATACTGTATATTAATTCATCTGCTTTTAAGTCAGCAATAGACATTTTGCCCTCCATGGTTACAGAACATTGTTGAGTTATCTGGGAATCTGCACATCAACCTCTGCTTTCGAACTCGAAAGAAGCCATTAACCAATGTCACGGCGTGCGCCTGTGATGGGCATGCGCCCAAATCTATCATCTCCCCTCGCTCACTTCGTAGGCTTCCTAAGTAGGTGCAGGGACGGGGCTGCCTATGCGAGCTGGCTGGCGTTGATTATCGTTAATAGGATCTCGAGCTTGCTCCGCATTATAAAAGCAAGGCGCGGAGTTTAGTCCGGGGTCCGAGAAAAGCATAACGCGGTGGAGCTTGAGAGTGGCATGCGAGTGGGCAATGAAACATGCCCCAGAGACTTTCAAAAAGATACTGGATTTCCGCCCTTTGATCTCCTCAGCGCGGGAAAGAAATGCGCGAGCTCCCGCGACACCTTCACTCCCGCGCCGAGCTCGCCTTCGCGTCCCGACCGCCGAAGGGGAAAGGGCCGCGAGGAGGACAACGTTAAGGCCCCCGATCCCAGCCAGGAAAGCTGCCCAGCCGACGGATGTCCCAGAGAGGCTCCCACCTGAGGCCGGGCCCAGAGAGAGGGGAGGGTCCAGGCCGGCCGTTGACAGCGGGAGAGGATCCGTTCAGGGAGCGTGCAGGAGCACTGCCTCGCGTGCTCCGTTCTGCAACTCCGCCCACCGCCACCTTCTGCCAGCCGTGTGCCCGCATGCCAGCTGGGCACTGCCTCGTACCTGCACACACCTCACTTCATTCTTTCCCTTACTCTCCATCCTCCCTCCTTTTACCCTTTCCTTCCCCTATTTATTCCAAATAAATTAAACTTTTTCCCCGAAGACCTCGCCTCGTGTCTGTGTTTCATGGTGCTGGGTCGAACTTTGGTTCGAACCCGTTACACCAACTACAGGTGACACAGGTATCAACTCTTGAATCACTTTTTAATTCTTGTATTTTGCAGCTTGCCAGGTTATAGAACATTCGTTTAAAGTGGATTCAACTAGAGTGGCCGATAACCATAAAAAAAAAAAATTATAAAAAAGAAAACGCAAGGAAAGAAGTACATCACTACTTTTGATGAAGTGCAAACAAATGTAAACAAATACAACAACAAACTAATTTAAATAAGCTTAACACAGACTATTTCATGGACTGTTTAAGCAAACATTAATTTTTTTAATAAAATAAAAAATACATGGAAACTACACTTAAACAACAATTATAGAATAAGTTACGGCTTCTCTCTCATATTGTGCACTATAACAATAAAATGTTAAATAACACAGATCCAAGTGATAATCAGTTCTTCATATAAGTAATTATTAACACAGATACAGTATGTCACAAAAGTGAGTACACTCCTCACATCTCTGCAAATATTTAGTTATAACTTTTCATAGGACAACACTGCATAAATGACTCTTTGACATGTGACATATTGTGACTGTATATTAAATATTAAATAAGACAGATCCAAGTGATAATCAGTTCTTCATGTAAGTAAAGAATGGTATTATCATACCATCAGTGTCCGTGAGATGACCAGCAGCCGATGCACTTCCCTGCCTCACTGTTACTGACTGCAGTCTCTTGACTTACACACAATATTTTACATCCTGAACCTATACTGTTACCTCATAGTTACTTAGGGATAAAGGTGAGGTGGCGATTCTCTGTCACAGAAGGTGCCTACTCAATTATCAATTACAAAAAAATTTACATTTTTGGCCGTCATTGGTGCTCTAGCGCCAATTATTATATTCTTTTTAATTTGTGTGAGGATTCATTTGGAAGCATGTCAGTCACAGAACCTGAGAACACAGAATTGTCCAAGATAAGTTTGATTTTCCTTATGAAAATATGTTGACAATGCAAAAACTGCCGGTCGCAGGATGTCAATAGGGCCACCCCTGACACTGCAGTTAACTGAAGCAGTCATTACTCCTCCTGAAGGGATACTATACAGCATTGCAACTGACTTATTAGAACATGTCAAGAGGGCATTCATGAAGCGGAGCTATGTTCACGCACGTCCCGGAGGATGTCGTTTTGTGCATGGGTCTGGCAGGGACCCGTCACAGATCGGCCTGGGTCCTGTCATTTACCAGCCAGCTGTTTGTAATGGCTATGTCTGTACCATTACCATGTTAAAAAATATACATATTATTTTGTAGTAAAATATATATATTTTATTTGTAGTATTGTAATATATTTTGACCACAGCAAGATAGAAACTGTGCCTGTAATTTAGTTAAAATAAAACAGGAACAGGCATTCATCAGTTTAGAGGTCCATGAGTCAGGCAAGCATGTGAGTTGATGAGGTGATCTGCCAGGGTGAATGTAAAATTATGGTTAAATTATTCATGTAGGACTTAAAACCACACTTACTCCAGAAGAAAACAGCTTAATCAGTTGTTTTTGCCAGAATGCACTGCAATTTAAAATCCATTCCTGGTAGCTGCTGACCAAAATATGGTACTAAACACATTTACACAAATTTCCCTGAACTTTATACAGGTAGTCCCCTACTCATGAATAAGTTCTGTTCCAGGAGCACGTTCATAAGTTGGATTTGTTCGTCTGGGACAAAGCGAGACTTTTACACCTTTGGCAAAAATATACAATATAAAGCAAACCAATTCACTTGTCTAAATATGTCCCCTTTCCCAACACTTCCATCATGTGGCCAAAACACATAACCGCATTTAAGGATATTAATCTCACATTGAAATATAGACTTTGCCCTTTAAATCATGACTAGGGGAGTCAAGGATGCCATTGTGTTTCAGAGTGAATTTCCCCATAAATAATAATCCAGTGATTCATTCCACATTCCAAAAATATTCATATCAAAATTATAAATAGAAAATTTAAAGCAAAAATAAAACCAATTAACCAGCACTTTACCTTTAAAAAGAATCAGACTGTGTGTGAAGGAGGGACAGGAGAGGAGGTGGCAGGGTTATTGTGTAGGATGACTTTCACACACAAACACGCATGCGTGGACACACAAACTAAGTTTGCAATGGGAATCACGGATGTCATCCTGTGAAAAAGTTTTCTACTTTCTTGGACTGTGAACTGTTTTGTTGAGATTTTTAAACTATGATTATTCATCATCAGGACAGCTTTACAGGACAGCCGTTTTCTATTATCGTGCTCTCAGACTGATTCACTGAAATCGGTGAGCCCGACTCATTGCTTCTGCACCCCTATACGCACAAACATACAATATACCAGACTTTAGACCTTTTATATTATTACATTAAATATTGTATATAATTGTAAATATTGGCATGGAGTATTGGGGTATTGTGCATGTGAGAGCATGTAGCAGCTAGATGCTGTTGCTCCTCGTGTTCTTGTGTGTTTTTACTTGTTTTTAAATACTTTTCCGCTATTATCTATTTAAATCTTTATTTTCAGTATGGTCTCCCCTTTCAAATCATGCATTTTGAAAGTATTATCATTATTAGTTATGCCACACTGTTTATGTTTTCGGGTTTCAGCGTGCAGCAGCATGGAGTCGGTTCCTTTGTTTACACTAGGGAACAGCTGATCGCATTAAAGCCGGCCGGCATTGAAGACCCGGTTGTGTATAGGACTCTAAACATTTAAGCAATTTTAATCTGAGATTAAATTCAAAATTCAAAGAAATGTATTAATCTGGTGCACTGCAGTGTCTATTTTTGTACAATACACGTGAGCTACTTCTGCAAATTGTTTGCATCTACGAATGTTAGATGCAAACCGCAGTCTGTTCGTGTCTGTGGAAATTCGTAACTTGAGTGTTCATAAGTCGGGGACTTCCTGTACAGTGTAATGCTTCTTTGAGTAATAATGATCAAAAGCAGTAAGTTCTAGTTATTGTCACTTTGTTTAGTAAAATGCAGCTGTAAGATCTTTCGCTCAAGGCGCACCACGGACTCACAGACACGAGATGAGGTATTGTGGGAAACAGGTAATTTTATTAGAAAAAATGGGAAGAGGAAAGGGTTTTAAGAAGGGAGAAAGGAAGGAAAAAAGTGAGGGTGTGAACATGCAGGTCTAGAGGCAGTGCCCACCCCCCAGAGTGGTAGAGTGGACCCACATAGGCAGCAGCTCCTGCAGGTTCCTTAATGTGTGCTTGAAATCGCTGCCAACTGGCCCTGCCCAGCGCTTTTTGGGTGCGACCGCAGACAGGAGTCTAACACGATCGGCTGTGTGTGGAGGATGCGGAGATAAATTAACTGGTAACACAAAAAATATATTTTTGTTATTATTATTAGTAGTAGTACTTTTAGTAGTAATACTAGTAGTAGTATTAAGATAAAATGGTGTTAACTGAAGTTACACTAAAAAGAGAGACCTTTATCTTCAAGTCAGAGTGCTTTAACACCCCGTGAACAAGAACGACAATAACCCGACAAATTTGAAAAAACCACAAGTGTATTATACAAAAACTAAAAAAGGTGCACAAAAACCAACAAAGAAAACAATATTTACAAAATATATACAATTGAAAGCTGTGTGGGTGTGAGTTGGTTGAATGTTCAAAGTCTAGTTTATTATAAAAATGTGAGAGAGAGATGAATTGGTCTCACCGAAAATTATGGAATAATCCCGGGAGGCCGATGTCAGAGTGAGAGTACTGTGGCGAAGCAGTCCAGTCGGTGAAATTCCAGCAAGGAACAGCTTTCATCCGTCTCTTTGTAAACTCTGTATCAACAACCATGTAAACAGCATGCTGTATCTCCATAATCCCTCCTCGAGTCATTTCCCGGGCCAGCTTTATATCCGGCTCAGGTGACCACGAACGTCACTGTCTTCCCATGGCATCCGGCTGCCGACTTTCACAAGAGCTCGAGTGGGAACCAATGTGCCCCAGTCAGTAAGCAAATACAACCCTCCCAGGCACGATCAATAAGGTGCCGCAGCTTATTTTATCATTGTGCCGGCTTACTCTCGTCCTATAAAAGTGTCATTTATGTGGCTGGGCTATAATAGTGGGCTATAATAATAGTGGGCTATAATATAACTTTAATTAATAATAGACTGTTAATCCTTTAATTACATCATCCATGTTTTGTTCACAAATATTTTGTCCACGTTTCAGGTGAGTCTCCTCCAGTGTCTCTGATCATCAGTCCCAGCAGAACTCAACACTTTACTACTGACTCTCTCTCACTGAGCTGTGAGGAACAGAGAGACTCTACTGGATGGACAGTGAGTGGATACACAGGCAGTAAGACACTGTTTAAATGTTCATCAGTTTCAGGATCTACATGTAACATCTGCTCCCTCTCTACATCACACACTGGAGTTTACTGGTGTCAGTCTGAATCTGGAAGACGCAGTAATTCTATCAACATCACAGTGCACAGTGAGTCTTTTTATCAGTAGTAATTTAGTAGAAACCAGTCTTCAGGTATTATAAGGGAGTTAAATATCTTAGGGGGCAATATCACAGCGGGTATGTGACATTTAAATATTTTTTTTTACATCAGTGAGCAACACTTGAAGCTTGAAATTGCACAGGATTTGAAACGGAGTCAGGGACAGTCAGAACACACACTTGAGCTTTTTTTTCTCTTTCTCTTTACATTATTTCTGTATTTTTTGCAGTTCATTAGTAAACTGTTGTGAACACGTTTCTGTCCGACATTTCTTCTCTGCACTGCTGTGTGTGTATATTAGCAACACTTATACTGTTCTTATCAGTTAACAGAAGAATGAAATACCAAAAATGATAAACAAATAAAATGTCACTCACATATTCCAACATTGTGTCCTAATTATCTGCAAGACAACATTAGCACCGGTTGTTTAAAAAGGCATTAACAGAATTCAGTTACTAACAGCTAGAAGTTACAGTGGCTAGGCTAACAGGCTAACAACAACATACTTTCTGCAAAACCCTTATTGGTAGGAACCAGCTGACTTTCCCACTTCACCAGGGACTCCTCATCTCTAAATTACACACACAATTATTTTCCTTCTTAATTCTCCACACCAAAAAGCAAAAAGAAACAATATGTTCAATATTATGCTAATCTATAGTGTTATAATTGGGTAAAATAAATAATATGCAAATGAGGTGCTCCTTTGTTAAAGTCACTTCCCTCACATTAGACTTCAAGTGAATCCACCATAATTACAATCTGTGAATAGACATTTGTATAGTTTATACGCAGATGTCCATAAATATTTTTTGTGATATACAGTGCATCCGGAAAGTATTCACAGCGCATCACTTTTTCCACATTTTGTCATGTCTCAGCCTTATTCTAAAATGGAGTAAATTAATTTTTTTCCTCAGAATTCTACACACAACACCCAAAAGCAAACTTTTTTCATGTTGTCATTATGGGGTGTTGTGTGTGGAATTCTGAGGGAAAATTTTTTTTTAATCCATATTAGAATAAGGCTGTGACATAAAATGTGGAAAAAGTGATGCGCTGTGAACACTTTCCGTTTTACACTTTCACTGTAAAACTAGATTAATTATTAGATAATGGATTTTAGAGTCTGTGTTTGTGGAGTTTGCATGTCTTGGTAGTTTACTTTCCACAATCCAAAAGATAGGCAAGTTAGTCTAATTGGTGTTTTCAAATTGTCCAAAGTGGGTGTGTCTTCTGTGACTGATTGACATCCAGGATGTACTCCACACACACTTTGGCCAACATGTCTCAGTTTTTTCTTTCAGAAATCCCTAACTTTTTTTTAATCGTTAGTCTATATTTTACATGGTATAATATACATATTTTAAAGAAATGAGTACAGGTAAACTCCTGCACATACTGTACATACTTACAGATGAAATGTATGTATTTTTTAAGTGTTGTCTTTCTCTTTCCTACAGAAAGTAATTTGATCCTGAAGAGTCCTCCCAATTCTGTAACTGAGGGAAATCCTCTGACTTTACGCTGTTTATATCGCAACATGAAGATCTCAGACTCTAGTTTTGATTTCTATAAAGATGATTCAGTTTTCCAGAGGCAGACTACAGGAGAGATGACCATCAGTAGTGTCTCAAAGTCAGATGAAGGTTTCTACCACTGTAAACACCCAGAGAGAGGAGAGTCACCCAAAAGCTGGGTTTCAGTCAGAGGTGAGAAATAATTCATTTATTAATTTTAATAAGACTCTTGCTGTAGGAGTCAGTTCTCCATTCATGAAGCATTTCAAATATTAAGACTTGTGATTCCTTTATACCTAAGCAACTCAGTTAATATTTACCACATATTTGCTACTCTTTTCAATTCTATTTTATTTGTATAGTGCTTTTAACAATTGTCATTGTCGCAAAGCAGCTTTACAATCAAAAGAATCATTTAAGTTTGTATGGAATGCGAATGAATCAAAATGGTCAGATAGTCCCTAATGAGCAAGCCGAGGGCGACAGTGGCAAGGAAAAACTCCCTGAGATGGTAATAGAAAGAAACCTTGAGAGGAACCAGACTCAACAGGGAACCCATCCAAATTTGGGTGAAACAGAAAGAAGGAATGAATCTGTATTCATACTGTGTGTTAGGTGGCAAGCAGTTCAGCTATAACAGTTGATGTTTATTGATGTTAATATGGCGTTTAGGTAGTTATTGGAGACTCAGGTAGACTGATACAGTTCATGTATGCTATTTCTATGTAGATATGAGCATAGCTGCTCCACTACTATCTTTTCCAGAATCTTAGAAATAAAGGGGAGGTTTGATATTGGCCTGTAATTGGATAGCTGACAGGGGTCGAGGTCAGGTTTCTTAATTATTGGTTTAATAACTGCTAATTTAAAAGATTTTGGAACATACCCAATGCTGAGTGAGGAATTAATTATTCTCAACAGGGGTTCTGGTATTTCTGGCACTATCTGTTTGAGAAAATGTGTCGGTATAGGATCTAATAACAGGTTGATGAATTTGCAGAAGAGATGAGTGAAATTAAGTATTCTAGGTTCCGATCTGACATGGTTAGTTTAACATCTGCATCAATTACATTGTCCGGTTTCAAAGTCTGAATTTTATGGCTGATATTTACAATTTTATTATTAAAAAAGTTCATAAAGTCCTCACTGTTGCACAATGTTGTTGTGGAGATTTCTGCAGTGGTCTTATTTCTGGTTAATTTGGCTACAGTATTAAATACAAATCTAGGATTTTTTTTTGTTGTTATTTTCTAATAGAGTGGAGAGATACGTTGATCTAGCCACACTAAGAGCTTTTCTATAGTTCAGGATGCTCTCCTTCCATGCTATTTGAAATACTAACAATTTAGTTTCACGCCATTTAGGTTCTAATTTCAGAGCGGTCTGTTTTAAAGTGCGTGTGTGGTCATTATACCAGGGAGCAAGTTTCTTATCTCTAATAATTTTTCTTTACCTGGAGCTAATTTATCTAAGGTATAACGAAATGTCGACTCTAAATATTCAGTCGCCTGATCGAGTTCTGTGGGGTCAGGCGATGATCCAATCAAAGTTGGTAACTCTGGGAGATTACTGATAAAGCTCTGTGTGGTAGTTGATGTGAATGTACCTTTAATACAGTAGCGTGGCGCTGTGCATACATTATTACCATGACACACTTTAATTGAGACAAGATAGTGATCCGAGATAACTTCAGACAGTGGAATTGTGAAAAAATTTCTTGTACTTAATCCAAAGAATATTATTAAATCTAAAGTGTGACCTGCTTTATTAGTGGGTCCGACTACACACTGATTTACTCCTACTGAGTCCAGGATGGACATAAATGCTATTCTCAGAGGGTCTTCTGGATTCTCAAAATGAATATTAAAATATCCAGCAATTAACGCTTTGGCTACAGAAATGACTAGGTTTGAGAGGACTTCGTCAAATTCACTAAGAAATTCGGAGTACGGCCCTGGAGGTCTGTAAATGACAATTATTGGGATCGACTGTGCTGACTTAATATTTGTAGCTACACTTATATTACTATAGAGAACTTCAAATGCATTCAATTTGTGTCCGTGTTTTTGTTAGTTAGCCGAGGATGGTATATGTAGCTGTATCCAGGAGGACTAGCTTCATATAGAGCTACATACTCGTCCTGTTTAATCCAGGTTTCTGTTAAACAGAGTATATCAAACTCCTGATCTATGATAATTTCACTAACAACTGCTTTTGATGCGAGTAGTCTAATATTTAACAGTCCTCGTTTCAGATCAGAGTTGCCGGCTGCGCATTCAGTGTGATCCGAGTTTGTGGTCTCCATATTAATTAAATTACTAAAACAGACTTTGAGACATTTTTGCTTAGCTCGGGGAACAGACACAGTGTCTCAATATAGTGAACCCTGAGTGACGACTCTATGCAGCTAGCAGACGTTTGGTTTAGCCTGTTTGTCTGCTCCCTGGTCTGGGCTCTGGATTGTCACCGATTAACTAGGCCTCTTCTGAGACTATGCGCTATACTACAGGAAATGAGAGCAGCACCTTCCCGAGTGGGATGGACACCGTCCTGCCCTAACAGGCCAGCTTTGATCTCAAAGATCTTCCAATTGTCTATGAAGCCCAAATTATTTTCGGATCACCAACTGGACATCCAGCAGTTCAGCAACCATAACTTGATGTTGTTATGTCGCCACGTCGCATTGGGATGGGACCAGAGCATACTACTTCATCGGACATTGCCTTTGCTAGTTTAAACACCTCTGCAAAGTTACCCTTCCTACCCTCTGACTGACGAAGGCGTATATCATTAGCTCCAGCATGTACCACTATCTTAGAGAACCTATGCTGTCCTAGAGCCCTAAGATTACCTGCTATGTCCGGTGCTCTGGCTCCTGGGATACACCTAACCACTGCCGTTGGCGCCCCTAAAGACCTAGTTAATTTCACGTGCCTCAGTATAGAGTCTCCTATAACCAGAGCTCTCTGCAGGTGCATCACTGAGGAGAGCAAACCTGTTGGACAGGTGAAGCGCAGAGGAGGTGTTCTCTGGTGGGCTAGCCTTAGCATTAGCTTTGGCTGAACGAGTATGCAGCCGAGTCGTCACCCACTCGCCCCGCTGTGATGGCTCTAATGCCGGAGTCGGGGGCTAGCTATCTCCGCCTGCGGCACCCAGACTTTCCGCTACAGGAATAACGCTGCTCTCACGCTCTCTAACCCTCTCTAAAGTCTGGATGCGCTCCTCTTATGCTGATATCTTCTCCGTCAGAGTGCTAACTAACACACACCTATCACAACTAAAATTATCACTAACGCCGGAGGAACAATGTCTAAACATCCTGCACTCTACACACTGAACAAGCTGAATATTATCCATTATATCGTACCTGAGTCGGAGTTTAATTGTTTGGAGCTGAATTCCATTTGTTATTCTTAGACGAAAGAAAATCGTGCATCGCTCTTTGGACTTCATATTGTAGAATCTCCTTATAGTTGCTTGAAATTACTTTACTTTTACACCATTTCTCTGTAGAATAATAAGTAATGTTGTATGTGGGGTACTGTAGCCTAGAGAATTAAATTTAATTCAGTTAAATTTTTTTCAACAATTATTGTTTATTGATCTTTGGGCAGCAGCTATACAGAATAAAAAAATATGAAAATAACATTTAAAAAAATTATAAATTATAATTATCAGATTGTCCCTGATTAATAAGTCAGGTTTGATCGTGGTAAGGAAAAACATTCTGAGATGACAAAAAGAAGAAATCTTAAGAGGAACCAGACTCAACAGGGACCCCATCCTCATTTGGGCGAGACCAGGCAGATATAGCAGGGGTTGTTTTGCAGTCATACTGTGTGCTATGCGGTTTAGAGTTCACTATAAGGTGATGTTAAAATGTCAAAATAAAAAGAGATGCTTGACATGAATTACCAAGTATATGACGATGCTGCAGTGAGCCAGTGTTTTGAGTGGCATGCATGATTCAAGAGCGGAAGAACATCACTGGAAGATGACTAGAGATCAGGAAGATCTTAATCAACCTTATGCCCTGAACCAATCAAAACCCTTGTGCCTGATGATCGTCGGAGAATAATCCATAATTATTGGCAGACTTTGACGCAATGTTCCTTCTGCTCCAGGGTCAGCAGCCTGGGAACATTGCATCAAAGTCTGCCAATAATTATGTCAGTGTGCCGTGGATGACCCGTCTTTCATGTTGAAGATGATTACCAGTGACGAAACTTGGGTGTATGTGTACAACCCTGAGATGAAACACTGGAATTGCCCATCATCTCCACGTCCGAAAAAGACGAGGCCCCAGGGACCATACTGTCAATAGTAAATTTTATTTTACTGGCAGGTTTTAAGGCGTCTGTGGGAGGACATACTGCCAAAGCGGCTGGATTTGTGGCCACAAATCTCAAAAGTTTTAAATTCCCGTTTAACAGGAAAAGTGTTTAAGTTAATATGGAGTCCACTATCAGTTTTGGAGGCTCAGGTACAAAACTGTTTGTGGAAATTTCAGCCCTGAACTATAGAGTGACAAGTGTAGTCACAATTCATCAGAGAGCACCAGTCTGCACCAGCAGAGCCCAAGACCCTCATCATGGTAAAATGTAAGAATCCCCAACACCACATGCATCAGACCACGTGATGACACAGGCAGACCCCATCATGGGATTCCATGCGACGAGATTCTCCAACCAGAAGTGTTGCACCAGGATGTGTCAGATAGGTCTGGAGGGCAGAAGGGGTCAACTCCCAATTCACCTCTCTGTTCAGGAACACCACTGAGCAGATCTTAGTCAGAGACACGCATGTATGTTTCATCAAGGACATGATGTGTGCATTAATGAATGAAGTAGATAGGGCCAAATTCTCCCCTGTTGTAAATTGTCATGGAGAGACATTTGTGAAATTGAGTATTAATTTCCATACTTTTCATACAAACTTAAATAATTCTTTTTATTGTGTAAAGCTGCTTTGCGACAACGTCAATTGTTAAAAGCACTATACAAATAAATTTGAATTGAACTGAATTATTCTTCAATTAAACAGATAAAGTGCATGAAAAGCATTGCAGAAAACTATTGAGTAGAATTAGATGTTACTCCACACTGTGTTGGGGGTACAGACTTATTCAGTATACATTACTCCAAATTGTATGAGGATACAGGTTTATACATTATACATTATTTCACAGTGTGTGTGTGAGGTACAGGCTTATACATTACACATTACTCCACACTGTGTAAGGGTAGTGGTTAACAGAGTATTCATTACTATAAAGCTGTATAGTAATACATAAAGATGTAGTTTATTGGAAGTGCAAGAAAGGCAGGGGGCAGGGGTGCATCCTCTCCGTGACAATCTACAACAGGGGATAATTAAAGATGTGAAAGTGTTTCTCTCTCTCTCTCTCTCTCTCTCTCTCTATTTCACACACAAATGCAAGCATTTTATGAAATGTAAGATTTCAGTTATGTATATAACAATGTATGTTGACAACAGTAGATAGTAGTATGTAGCAGTAAGCACAACTTGCCCTATCTACTACATCCTTTAATGCACACATGATGTCCGTGAAGAAACACAGGTGTATGTGTGTGTTTCTGAGTAAAATCTGCTCAGTGCTATTCCTAAAAAAAGTGAATCGTGAAGTCACCTCATCTTCTAATAAGGTTGTAGAAGACACTGGGGAGTTAATGATTTTTATATGGCTCATTAAGAGGGAAAATGCCTAAGCATACAAATGAGCACCATGAACACACATTTCAAAACCTTATAATATAGCTATAATCTGTTATGTAAGCTAGCAACACAGCAAGGCAGGTTAAACATGCTTCAAATATTCAGACCTTTTGCTCAGTATTTAGTAGAAGCACCCTTTTGATCCAATACAGCCACGAGTCTTTTTGGGAAAGATGGAACAAGTTTTTCACACCTGGATTTGGGGATCCTCTGCCATTCCTCTTTGCAGATCCTCTCCACTTCCGTCAGGTTGGATGGTAAACGTTGGTGGACAGCCATTTTCAGGTCTCTCCAGAGATGCTCAATTGGGTTTAAGTCAGGGCTCTGGCTGGGCCATTCGAGAACAGTCACAGAGCTGTTGTGAAGCCACTCCTTCATTATTTTAGCAGTGTGCTTAGGGTCATTGTCTTCTTGGAAGGTTAAACCTTCGGCCCAGTCTGAGGTCCTGAACACTCTGGAGAAGGTTTTCGTCCAGGATATCCCTGTACTTGGCCGCATTCACCTTTCCCTCATTTGCAACCAGTCATCCTGTCCCTGCAGCTAAAATACACACCGACAGCATGATGCCGCCACCACCATGCTTCACTGTTGGGACTGTACTGGACAGGTCATGAGCAGTGCCTGGTTTTCTCGACACATACCGCTAAAAATTAAGGCCAAAAAATTCTATCTTGGTCACATCAGCCCAGAGAATCTTATTTCTCACCATTCTGGAGTCTTTCAGGTGTTTTTTTTTTTTTTTTAAGCAAACTCCATGTGGGCTTTCATGGAAGAAATGGACAGCACCTGAGTTAAATATATGAGTGTCACAACAAAGGGTCTGAATACTTAGGACCATGTGATATGTTTTTCTTTTTTAATAAATCTGCAAAAATGTCAACAATTCTGTGTTTTTCTGTCAATATGGGTCCTGTGTGTACATTAATGAGGAAAAAATGAACTTAAATGATTTTAGCAAATATACAGAGTGAAAAATTTTATCATATTTTTTATTCAGTTTTATTATATTATATTGTATAAATTTATATTTAGCTGCAATATAACACAGAGTGAAAAATTTCAGGGGGTCTGAATACTTTGCGTACCCACTGTATTTAATAAAGTGCATCCCATATCATTAAACACAGAACAGGTTCTTTAGGTTCCAATTACGATACAATTCCTTATTTTATGGGACAGTCTGCAACACTATAATCCGAACAATTCGTTCCTTTTCTTTATTTTGTGCAAGTATATACCTAATTATATACCAGTTTCGAACCAGTTCTTTGTGTTCTGACATCAAAACCACTGGCTCTCTGGACAGAAAAAAAAAAAACAGTTTCAATGTCGGCACCAACACTTTTTTCGAAGCTAGACCAAAGAACTTATGTCAGGGGTTGGGGGCAGGATTATCAACTAAAAGACTAACTAAATGTTTGTGACTGCCATCTTTTTAAAAAATAGACTCAATGTGCAAAATAGGTGACTCAAATGCTTTCTAGTAATGATAAATCCAGGAGAACTGGTCGCAAAGCTATGTTGAAGTTTGCTGTTGTAGTCCTTGCCGTTTTTTGCAGCTAGCATTGCCACTATTCCTGCTAGCACCATCATTGCTGCTAGCGCTAGGATACCAACCATCATTGCTTCTAGTGCTAGTATTCCTAGCATTGCCACTACTATTGCCACTAGCACCAGACATGTACTTTGTCTGTTTAATTTTGTAGAAAAGGGGCTTCTGTCTAAGCTATCCGGATCTAATGCACTTTAGCAGTGGAGGTTAATATTTGCACTCTGGAACAGATTTTTCACACTTTTGAGATGTTTTACGCTACATCAATCTCCTGCTACTGGAACTTTATCACTTTTTAACTTTTTGGATACTGGAACTTTTTACCTTCGACCCACAGAGACCCTTGACACTTATTTTAAGATGAAACTAAACTGGTTAGAACTTAAATGTTTGAAACCTAAGTGTTTAAATTTTTAAGTTGTATTATTAATTTATTATCCATACTGTTTCCCTCTAGTTTCCTCCCAGTCAGTATTGAAGCTCCTCAGCAGTGTGGTAGCGGCCTCTCCGTATGTGCTGGTGACCATCATTCTGGCAGTGAAATGTTACAGAGCCCGAAGTAAGAACTCACTGTGTTTATTTTCCATAAAATGAAACCACAACATTTAATAAGAGGCTAAAATGTTTGATTGTGTATTTTACAGCTGAGTCTGAGGAGGACAACAGACCAGACAAAGTGATAGAAGCTGAAGTATCTTTATAAGCTGTGTTTTTACATCATTTACTTTTTTTTTTAATTAATAATCTACCTTTTTAAATGTTAACAGCCACCAGTGCAACAGAGAGCACATTAGGGTATGTGTGGTTTTAGTGATTAGTAGCTATATGTCTTTTTTTTGTTTTTGTTTCACAATTTTGGAAGAACGCCTTAACCAAGGCATTTTCATTCCAAATACATATTTGCCTATGTATTCCTTGTATTCATTTATTTTTACTTTTTGAGCTTTGTATTTTATTTTCATTCATTTATTTTCTATATTGCTTATACTGTAAAGGGTTGTGAGAAGCCTGGTGCCTATCCTAAGAAACTTAGACAGGGCAGGGTGTCAGTCAATCACAGTGCAGTATTTTATTTAATTCCATAACTTTATGAATTTATTATACATGTGTATACTGTAGTTAGCATTAACTCAGTTTTGAATTAACCTAGAAATAAATATGCAGCAGACTTAAAAATGATTTAAATATTTTATATTAACAATAGGTAAGGCTTATTTTGTAATGCATTATGTAGGTAATTCTTATTTTGTAATATACCTTGGTAGGTACATTCCTTCAAGTTCTTGTTTAAAAAAATTATTTGGGTTGAAATGTGCTTTTTGTGCTAATAAAAACAAAGACTCCTTGTGAAGCTTGTGAATTGGCTTTTTTTTTGACAATTTTCTTAAGGCTGGGGTCATCTCGTGTTGCTTGTTCACCTTTTTCTCACTTGGCTTCAACATAAAAGTCGTCAAACACAAATACACAGAATCCAGATCAGTCCCCACCATGTGCACCATACTCTGACACAACTGTATAGAAATTATTCGGAATTTTTATTATTATTATTTATAATAAGAATGTAAGCAATCTATTCGTTTATTTTTCTTTTTTTTTCTGATCACATTTCTTCCATGTTGGTTCAGCACAGTCCTTATTTATGGGCATTCATTATGAACAAATTATGATTTGTTTCCTTATTTAACTTTTTTTTTTTTTTCTCCACCAACATACATTATATCCTTCTGAGGCGGACCTAACTAATCATGACTGGCGGAGCTTGAGACTGACAGCTACCAAAATTTATTCCACTTTGCAACTTTGTGACTTTAATAAAGCAAACTTCTCATGTGAGCTACCTAAATTCAAACTACACATCACATGCCCACCACAATACACCCCAATAAAGGATGCATATCGTTCCATTCCCAGAGCAGCCTTAGGACTTTCAGACCATTGCCTGGTTTATGTTCTTCTGACCTACAGGCAAAAATTTTAATCTGCTAAGCCTCTAGTAAGTACTGTAAAGAGATGGACCAATGAGGCAGAGTGGGAATTACAAGCCTGTTTTGCCTGCGCTGATTATAGTGTTTTTGAAGCTGCCGCCAGAAATCTGAATGAGCTTACAGATTCTGTAACATCATATATATAAGTTTCCTTGTGGATACTGTATGTGCATCCATACCTGGACTTATTTAACATACAACAATGAGAAACCATGGTTCACAGAACAATTCAGACAGCTTTGTCAGGCCAAAGAGGACACCGACAGGATTTTGTACAACATCCTGCAACATCTGGACATTTAACTATATGTATCAATCTGCTTTCCAGGTGTTCTACAATCATTAATTACACCGGTCAGTCGAATCATGGATGAAAGTAGGTCTGTACAGTCCGCCATACTGAGGGGAGAGCAACTGTCTGCGAAAACTAATCAAAACCAGAATTCGAAATCATTCACAGAAGCACTTTCAGCAAGAAAACATATCTGATAGTGTTGTCATTTTAAACATCGCTTTGTCTCCTTAATAATCATTTAGGATGATTATTAAATTACATCTGAACTATCAGTATTCTTTTATTTATGAAGACAAAGCTAACTAGCTCCTAACACAAGTCTGAATCCAGAATCAGCTTTATTGACAAGGACGTTTGCATATACAACGAATTTGTGACAGAAGCTTCCAGAGATGATAATACATACAAAAAAAAAAACTAAACAAATAAAAAATAACAGTTATACCAATTAACAAGAAATGTAATAAGTTGTGGGGTATTATCAATTATAAATATCTGTGGTATTTTATCAGAAGGAAATACAACCACTGCTCGACATTTACAATGGAGACAATGTTTTTGTTCCACTTCAGGTCCTGAGAGATGGTGGTGCCCAGGAACCATAATTAATCCACAGCCATTATCACCACTCATAGAATGGCTCTTGTCCAATCAGACTGCTCAGTTTGAACCAACTTTTAAATAATGTATATTATAACTGTACAGTTTCACTATAAAAATCAGAAGCTGTAAAACACAAAAACACTGTAAATCTTTAGAGTCATAATCTCATGCATGCTAATATTTCATTCTCAACACCCAGGAAGTGTTTGTCATGCGTTTCTCAGGAAACCCATACAAACCTCAATGACTGCTTCCTGTACTTGAGACAAGCTCCTGTTAGCCCTGTTAAAACAGAGATGCGTCTTGTTGCAGTGTCTCAGTTCAGTTATTGTCTTGATGTGTCCCAGTCGGGTCGGTGTCTTAAATTTGTTTTCTTTGCTGTTCTACTTCTGAGCGAGGCACCAAGAGGAATAGTTACAGGGAAAAAAATGCCCTATCCTGCTTTCTAGTAGAATTAGAAATATTCGTATGCAGTATATGAGCATATGTAAAAAAATAATAATAATAAATAAATAAATAATAATAATAAAATAAAAACTTTTTTTTATTCATTCATTCAGTCATGGTGTTGCCATATTGGTTAATTCAATCTGCAAGCATCCCCAGTAGCTGGGTATTGTATGGTAACAATAATAATAATAATAATAATAATAATAATAATAATAATATCTGTTTCATCAAGCAGTCACAAAAAGGTGACGAATGATGAATTACAAACAATTATGATGTTGTTTAGCTTACCTTAACCTTCTTATTCACTGTGTAACGGGTTCGACCCAAAGTTGCACGGGCGGCACCATGAAACACAGACACGAGGCGAGATCTTGGGGGGAAAAGGATAATTTATTTGGAATAAATAAGGGAAGGGAAGGGAAAAAGGAGGGAGGACGGAAAGAAAGGGAAGGGATGATGTGTGCACGTGCATGGTCTGAGGCAGTGCCCAGCTGGCATGCGGGCACGCGGCTGGCGGCGGTGGGTGGAGTGGCCGAACGGAGCACGCGAGGCAGCGCTCCTGCACGCTCCCTCTCGGTTCCTCCCCGCTGTCGATGGCCGGCCTGGCCGCTCCCAGCTCTCTGTGGGCGCGGCCTCAGGCGGGAGTCTCGCTCGGACGTCCGTCGGCTGGGCGGCTTTCCCGGCTGGGATCGGCGGCCTTAACGCTGTCCTCCTCGCGGCCTTTTCCTCTTCGGCGGCGGGGACGCGAAGGCGGGCTCGACGCGGGAACGGAGGATAAATGTGGGAGCTCGTGCAGCTCTTTCCCGCGCTGTCCTCAGCGCGGAGATCAAAGGGGCGGAAATCCAATGTCCTTTTCAAAGTCTCTGGGGCACGTTCCATTTCCCCACTCGCATGCCACTCTCGAGCTCCACCACGTTACGCTCTTCTCGGACCCCGGACTAAACTCCGCGCCTTGCTTTTATAATGCGGAGCAAGCCCGAGATCCTATTAACATTAATCACTGCCAGCCGGCCCGCATAGGCGGCCCCGTCCCTTTGCACACCTGCAGAAGGGGTGCCACCTACGTAGGGAGCCTACGGAGTGAGCGAGGGGCGATAATAGATTTGGGCGCACGCCCATCACAGGCGCACGCCGTGACAACTGTCATTGTTCAATTCCCTGTCATTTTTTTTTTTTGTAAGTGCACATAGAAAAGCAAATTCTAGAAGTGGATATTTGTATAATTTGTACAATGCCTTTTCTTTTTTTCACTCCAAGTGCAATATCTGTACAGTAGAAGCCTTTTCAAACAGCCGCCTGCTCCACGGCAGGTACCTTCCCAATCCAAGATGGGTCTTTGGCTGATCAGTGACCGATCCGTTCACAGACCCTGATCCCCCTGCAATGACACATTGAACGAAGCCCCGGCCCATAACACCCTCCTGCGCTGTTCTAATGAGCTGGTTGCAATGCGGTATATAGACCAGTGACTGCTTCAGTTAACTGCAGTTCTTGCATTGTCAGCATATTTTCATAATTTAATAAAGCTTGTCATCTTGGAGATACATGCAGTGTCAGTTTCTGAGTACCAGTCACTAACTATGCTTTAATGGTCCAACCTTTTATAAGACATCGTGCCACTGGATGTTACTGCATTGTCTACATATTTTCATCTTTACATCAAGCATGTCATTCTGCTTTACACTGCACACAGACCATGTTACTAGCGGGAGCAACACACTTCTGTAACCCGAGGTCACTCCATGTGCTGGTTGTACACAGTCACAGGTATAGACAGATACTTATTATTGTGTGTCCATCCAGTTTAAAATTACAAGAGATTCATCCCGAATCCAGAGCCCTTGCTTTCTATCAAAAAGGTGGCTGATCATTTTCACTGTCACAACTGTTTATTAAAAAATAAAAATACAACATGAGCATGATAACACAATAAAATAAACTGCTGTACATCATCACGAATCACTAATGACCATGCATAAAGACAACACAAGCTTTTGTAATGTAATACAACAAATTTTAAAAAGAGGGGCTTTTTCCTTCTTATATCTGAATATCAATAAGCTACATGAGGGAGTATTTCAGCCACTGGGAGCTAAAGTGTTTGTGCTAAATAACATTATAGACAGCAGTGTCATAAGCTAAACAAAAACTGAACCAAATAGCTACGGTAATCTAAAGGTATCCAAAATGGGGTGAAATACATTGGAATATTTACACCACAACTGATACTGACAACCATCTGTAATCTACATAAGGTATTATCTTCAGCCACCGGGAGCTAGCATGTTTGTGCTAAGTATGGTAGCATGAACAGCAGTGTTTTCTACAAGCTACCCTAAACTATGTAAGTGACATTGAAAGACAATGTTACATATAAGCTGGCCAAAATGAGGAAAAATAAAATACTATGAGATTTATATGATCAGAATAAGGATTATATGAGACTTAATAACTCACCCATGATAACAGCTTGCTGGATTCTCGTCCTCCGGTGAAGCAAATAACTCTTTAAAACACACCCGTTCTCTGTCGACGTTTCAGCGTTGTTCTGAATAAAAGATAAACTCCTCCCACTGTCCAGAACATTCTGTAGAGCTTCAGAAACCTGTACAGCTCGTGACATCTTCCACACGTGCAGGAAACTTACTGAGTCTGTGTGTGGGTTCGTGCGCGCGCAGGGGCGTGATCTTGAATGTAACGTGCTTCTACAGCTGTTTTCCCTGTGAATAGCATGTGGGCGTGTCCTGTCTCCGGTCATTATAAGAAAATGAAGTGCGACGGAAAGACTGTGTCTCTCCTCGGATTCATATGGATTACATGAATTGAGAATATTTATGTTTTATTTAACTTTTATTTAAAAGTAGAACATTTAAGCTTTATATAGATATATTTCTCATGTCGGGGTGTCAAGTATTCAGGGAGTTTCAGTTAATTTTTAATGACGGGTTTCAGAAAGATATTCACGGAGACTGAGACGGCTGAAAGCGCACCCTGTTTATTTTTTTTATTTTACCAAAGCACAATGTTTTGTTCATATAGTGAGTATACATAAATACACGTAGACCCTTTACAGATTCAAATACTACACTTATATATATATGATCAAAAATGACGGAGCATTTTAAGTTCTTTTTATGGTTCCCAGAAAAAAAAAATGCACTTGGATCCACCGGTGGGTCCGCCGACTCTTAATTAAACATGTTTAGACCAGAGAATTTCGTAACTTTGCAGATACAGAATGTGTTGCTTTCTCAAACATGATTTTTCCAACTTGGCGTTCATACATATTTAAACAGATAGAATTTAAGAATAAGAATACCTAGGACCCTAAATCACAAACAAAAAAGTCTTCCCTTTGTTCAGCGTTTAACAAAGCAGAGATGCACATTAACAATAGACGCACATTCACACCTCTGACTGACATTTGTCTTGGTAATGTTGTATTCTTCACATAGGTTGGGGGCCACACCATATTAAAGAATGAAACATTAAGGCAAGTTCACAAGCAAATCTTGGTATTTCTCTAATCTGCAAAAAAGCCATCTAGGATGTAACAGTTAGAGTAACTGCTAGTAACAGTTTGTAACCGGGATTGTGTCTCGGCGCTGCCCCTAATATGATTGATGCTTATTAGTCTCCATATTTTTTAGCATTCCTTTTTCTTACACCATGTTTTTACAGTGCCTGGTCATTTAATAGGTCGGTTCTTTCACTGCAGTTCTTAATTCTATAACATTCTTATAGGGTTTATCTTTTAAAAAAGGATAGGGTTTTATTCTTGTTTTTTTTTTACTTAGCTAAATTAAACTCCACTTGCTGTAACATACCTGTAACTATCCAATAGGCCCTCCAGTGTCCGAGTTCGATTCCCGGCCAGGCTCGATTCCTGTCTCTGTGTGCATGGAGTTTGCATGTTCTCCCCGTGCTTGGTGGGTTTCCTCCAGGTACTCTGGTTTCCTCCCACAGGCCGAAGACATGCAGATTAGGCTAATTGGCATTGACAAATTGCCCGTAGCATGTGTGTGGCGTGCAATGGATTAGCACCCTTTCCAGGGTGCAGTCTGCCTTGTGCCCTGAGCCTCCTCCAAGACAAAGTTATTACCCTCTGGGATTAATAAACTTCTTTGAATCTTTCATCTTGAATCTCTGTGTTGAATACTGTGATGAGTCATTTAGAACATTGCATGAAATATGTAGGAATCCTCTTTATTGATTTCAGCTCAGTTTTCAATATAATCATTGCTGACATACTAATCAGCAAACTGTCCATCCTAGGCCTCTCACTAGAAATCTGCAACGGGATAAGGGACTTCCTCAAAAAACGCCCACAAACCACCCAGCTTGGCCCCCAGATCTCTTCTTCTTTCACACTTAGCACCAGCTCTCCACATGGCTGTGTGCTTAACCTGCTACTCTTCAGACTATACAGCTTTGACTGCATTTCAACCCATCCCTCTAACACCTCATTAAATTTGGTGATCATACCACCGTGGTTGGACTCATCACAGAAGGAGATGAATCGGCTTAAAAGGATGAGGTCAGAAACTGTCGGATAACAACCTGACACTGAATTCTACAAAAACAAAACAACTAGACCTAGCTTCACTTTACATCAATGGGCACTGTGTAGAGGAAGTTCACCTTTTTTTTTTCATTCTTTGGTATCTACTGTACATCTCTGATGATCCTTCCTGTTCCCATCATAATTTTACTACAAGATTAGTGCTGGTGAAATAATCTGTTTCTCTAGTTATTACTCATCTGTTTTCTTATTTACATGGTTTGGCTTGTGCAATATACTGTCTCTTTATGTATTACTTAATTACAGATATAATAATAAAGTCTTCTTATTTTTCTTCTTCTGCTATTGCTTCATGACTAAACAAGCAGATAAAAGGCATTGAGGTAGTTCTGAGTGTTAGTTCTGAGCTGTTCACTCAAACTCTCAATATGATGTCCATGCATAGCCTGCAAAAACAAAATAAATCCATAAGAGATATAGAAAAAAAAATTGGAAGTGACCAATGCAACAGTTTGAAACAACATCAAAAGGCCAAGAAAACCATGGAAAACAACTAAAGTGGATAACTGCAGAATTGAACTGGTGAACAAGAACTTGAGCGACTTATATTTTATCTCATTACACATCTGAGCACCTAAGATTAAAGGACTTGCTCAAGGGCCCAACAGTGACAACTTGGTTGTGCCAGGGTTTGAATCTGGGACGTTCTGATCAGTAGTGCAATGCCTTAAGAGCTATTCCTACACTGGGGAGGAAGATGTGTCATTGTCGAAGTCGACAATGGCTTTATGATGTAAATAAAGACACTTCACAACAAACTACTGGTAATGATCAATAAAATTTATCAAAAAGGCCAGATTAAAGTTTCCCAGATTCTTTAAGCTGAAGAAAACAAAACTAAATTGTACTAGAATGATAGGAGGAGAAAGATATGGACAAATAAATTAACAGCTCATGATCCAAAGCATACAGTATCACATTATCTGTCAATCATAGTGGAGGTATAAGTGTGTATGGCTGCCAATGGAACCAGGTCACTGGTGTTTATTGATGACCTGACTACCAATAAAAGTGACAGAATGAATTTTTAAATATATAGGGCTATACTGTCTGCTCACATTCAGCCAAATGCTACAGATCTGATAAGTTGGCAATAAAAATGAGATATTATTCACTGGTCAAGTCAGTCATCAGCTCTCAAAACAAGGGAGCATGCTTTTCACTTGATTTAGTTTTTTCAATTGAGTGTGAGCACCACAAATATGTGTGTGTGTGTGTGTGTGTGTGTGTGTGTGTGTGTGTGTGTGTGTGTGTGTGTGTGTGTGTGTGTTCTGGGATCATATGAAAATAGTTATAATCCCTGAAGGATTAATGCCACACTTTTGTCAAAACCTTTAAGTTAAAGTTGAAAGTCCTGACTTCTCTCACATATTGAGCATTTCATTTCAAATTCAGTGTGGTGGTGTAGAGAGACCAAATGGCAAACGGTATCTTAATTATCTAAGTTATCTCAAAATTTATGGGCCTGACTGTACAGTATGTCACTTTGAGTTAATATCAGTTAGACACAAAACATTATTGTTGTTTCTTTTATATTCTAGTTAGGCTGTGTGGCATTAACCAGTGAGAAATAAGGAAGTGTTCCTTCCTTCCTCCTTGCTACTTTCTCAGAAAGACAAAATTCAAACAGCCACACATGCATGTTCCCACTACTGCTCTGTGACATGAGCCATGGTTTACACCTCATACATTATCAGCACTCCATGAGATAGGCTAATAGTAAAAGAATATTGTAATGTTAGATGTTGCTGTAGTCAGTACAGCATCTTGTGTTATATTATGACACATTTGCATGACAAAAAAAGCACCTAAACAAAAAGAGCTCAAAATGAACATAAATTGAAAAGTGTTCATACTGTATGATCCACAGGCAGTAAGTAGAATTGATCAGAAAGTGAAGACCAGTAATGTAAAGTGCAGTGCTCTCTTCAACTGGATATTTTATTTGGTAACCTATTAAAAATTAACAGTAGCCATGATGCAAACAAGCAGAAAACCCTGAGACTTAATGAAGGTTCCCCTTCTCAATACCTTTTGATGTATATAGAAAAAAAAAACTAATAGGACTCTATAGACTTGTTTCTTGAAGCAAAATGTTTTCTAGAATGTCTCCTGTTTCTATATAATTACACTGATCAGTCATAACATTATTACCACCCACCTAATATTGAGTAGGAACTATTTTTGCAGTGTTCCAGGTGGCATTATCCTGCTTAAGCACTATTCGGATGGGACTGGTATTACTGGGGGACGTTTGAGTTAGAATTTTTTTCAGCCGACGTCTGTCATTTCATGTATGGATTCGGACGGGACTAACATCTCCGTGTTTATTTCAGAGGTAGGCATGTCTGTGTTTTACATGTGGGCGTTGCACAAGGCCACATGTTGAGGATGAGGATTTCTACTGGAGCGTAGAAAGCAGAAACTTGAATAGCGGCGCGCTAGAGATTGTACGGTAGTTCTCGTTGACCAAAAGACTCAAGAGGACCTCTGAGTTTGCTGAAAAACAGTAGGTAATTTGCTCTGGAATTTTTACAGGTCGTGTGAGAAAAAGACAGACAGATTTGCAGATTGGCAGATTCGGGCGGGATTAAAATCACAAATTACCTCTGTGAAACAAATTTCTCTAACGTCCCCCAGTAAAACTAGTCTCGTCCGAATAGTGCTTTAGATAGGGTCACTGCTATCAAGGAATACAGTTTCCATGAAGGAGTGTGCTTGGTCAGTAGATTAGATTAGATTCAACTTTATTGTCATTGCACATAGTTACAAGGCAACGAAATGCAGTTAGCATCTAACCAGAAGTGCAAGTTAGCAGTGCAATATAAACATATATACAGATCTATAAAACTTATATGATAAAAGTAAGGTCTATGTATAAATTGTATTACAACAGAAAGAAAAAAAATATATATATATGTACATGAATATACAGTGTAAAGTGAGCAACGATGGATAAATTAATGTACAGAATAATTGTAAATCTACAGATATGTCTAATTATAAATATGTGGAATAAAGATATACAGAAACTATATATAGGTGAATTTACATTATGTGCAATAGTATGAATATACATATGAATAAATATGAGTAATTTAGCCGCTGGATGGAAATGCAGAGTATACCTATACACACATCTACATATATGAATATACCCATATTAGTATACAGTCCATGTGCAGACTGTACAAATGAATGAACAGGAAGTATTTACAGAGGTATTAAACAGGAATGTTGGGTTATCAGTGATGGTGGTACCGTCCATGTAAGGAAGTCAGTGAAGTTGTGTTCAGTAAGGTAACCACTGTGGGGTAAAAACTGTTCCTCAGCCTGCTGCTCTTGGCTTTTAGGCATCTGAGCCTTTTTCCAGAAGGAAGGAGAGAAAACATTTTATGTGCAGGCTGAGAGGTGTCCTTCACGATGCTTCGTGCTTTACGCAGACACCTCTTCTTGTAGACTTCCTCAGTGACAGGAAGTGGGGTACCAATGATGCGCTGGGCGGATTTTACCACCCTTTGGATGGATTTACGGTCCGAGACAGAGCAGTTACCATACCAGACTGTAATACAGCTGGTTAGTATGCTCTCTACTGCACAAAGGTAGAAATTGTTCATTATGTCTTTAGAAAGGTGATTCTTCCTTAGTAGTCTCAGGAAGAAGAGGCGCTGGGAAGCTTTCTTGAGGAGACTGGTGGTATTAATGGACCAAGTTAAATCCTCAGAAATGTGTATCCCCAGGAACTTGAAGTTTGTAACACGTTCGACCATTGTCCCGTTGATGTAGACAGGGGAGTGTGTGTTACCTCTTCTCCTTCTAAAGTCCACAATGAGTTCCTTGGTCTTACTGGTGTTCAGTACCACTCATAGCAAAGAAAAATCCAAGATGAGATCTCATGTTCCATCTCTTTCTCCTAGACAGAATGGGTTGAGACTTGAATGAGATTTTAGCCATTTTCTCCATCTTCTCAAATGTATATCCTGAAAATCTGTTTCTAATTGAGAAAAACCTGAGAACTCAATTGTGTCTTAAATTTGGCTCATTATGGGGGAAATTAAGTTCTCAACTTGGTCTCGAGTATTGCTCTAATATCATTACCTCTAAATCTCAGAAATATTTCTGTACTGTCCTCTATATACGTCCTCTGTATATTTTGACAGCGAGCTAAACTCCACCCTCATCAAAATGACAGACACGGTATGTCTCTTTCCAACTTTTAATAAGGATAGGTAAAACTATGAAATAAAGAAAGAAAACAATAAACAATATAAGTATATACACTCAATATTTACACAAATTTACAAATGCCAAATTCTCCAATATCAATTTAACAGGTATGTAATCATAAGCAAAGGATATTACAATTCTCTTTCCCATGTGAAAACGCAGCTTATATAAACAAATCCAACAAATAATCAAATGCTATATAATATAGATGAATAAGAACAATAAACATACCAACGAAGCTACCAAAGGCCAAGGATGAACACAGATGGTTGCTGATTTACTGCAGCACATGTCCAGAACTGCCCATCATAGTAAACACTAACTTCCTTATTAGTCACATGGTAACTACAACACTATGTAATTATCAAGATGTCCATTAGGGGGAGACAACCATTAAGAAACAATTAGTTCTTAATTATTATTTAACAATAACTGTAACAGAACAATTTCATCTTTGTCTTGTGTGCGAATAATATTTTTTGTTTCCCCGATGCAGTGTTTCCCACACATAGAGTATACTTTTAAACCGTGCATTTGGGTTTTCTGATATGTTATGTAGAGTTTAACTTATAATTAACGGGAAAAAAAATACATTTTACTCCTACCGAAATGATGATGAAAAAATGTAGAACTCACACAATGTTAGAAATGTGGTCAATGTTTGCATTTATTATTTTATTTTATTATTATTGTATTATTATTATTATTATTATTATTATTATTATTATTATTATTATTATTACTACTACAATTATTATTATTATTAAACATGATCTTAATACATGATCTATAAATTTGATTGCCTATGTGACCCTTTTTGTGTGTATAGTTAGTTGCAATGAACTAATTCAGTTCTTTATATTGCTTACTGTAGGTTATGCTGAAAAAAAATGTCACTATATTGCATTCATAACTAAAGTTTATTGAATATTAATGTATATTTTTTATGAACTCTTTATGAATTCTATCAAACATTTATAGCAGGGTCAGTACGATTGAGACCTGGTGTGCATTTGTTCATGATTCACTGTTTCAGTTTTTTTTTCTGCATTCATTCACGAGTCCTGTCTCATCAGGAATAGACAGATGACTCACACAGACAGCATCAATCAGATCATCAGACAACCCATGAATAATTAAAAAAAAACCTTAAATTTTAAATCTTGTATCTCATTAAAGGCCTTCTGCTAACAGCTTCAACAGTAAAACCGATTCCGTTTCTTCTTTAATCTCATAACAGCACATCAAGATATGCTAAAGAGTTGCTGTCTCTCTCTCTTCTTCTGCTGCATTTCTTTTTACTTTAGACTCCCACTTTACTTTAAGAGATATTTCTTACATCATTTATATAATGTGGTGAAGACATTGCGTTGATGGTTTAAATATAAACAATCCTAATAATAGTCTAAGATGTGTGCGTCCACCTGCCTATTTCCTCTCTGTGAACTGTGGTTGGTGTTTAAGAACAGAGGAAGTGGTAAGGCTGTAACAAACACATCTCATGCAGTCAGTCATCAGTAGGACAGGATGGAGCTCCGTCCACTCTGTGTGATGCTCTGTGAGTAAATAATCTCTTGTGTGTCTACATTACAGTGATTGGGGCTAAATTATATTTCTAGTTAATAGGCCGAGAGTCCTGACACTGAGTTTTGTGTGATTAGTTTGTCTGTAGCTAAGGTCTGATACAGAATTTAGTATAAACAGCATATTTTACTTTTGTTCAGTGTGACTACATTTACTCTGTATCTTCCGAGTAAAGTATTAGTCATTAAACAGCCTGCAAGTCTTAGTGTCCAAGGAGACTGTAACATAACTGATGCATTTACATTCATTAAGACACAGCAAATAAACCATGGTTGAGGGGGTGTCATATAACGTGTGAAATAATTTAGGTACAGATTGATTTATATATTTTTTTTTTCAGATGGAATTTCAGGTTTTGCAGGCTGATGTCAACAGTTTCATGATACGTTTTTTATGCTCTACATTGTTTTGTAATTTCATATATAAAAAAGACAGTGTTAAACAGGGAAACTTTTTATAGATATAGATATAGATTTTTTGTGAATTTTATTTTGAGAGTTTGAATTAACAGGCTAAGAGTCAGACATCAGGTTCTATGTGATTATTTTATGTTTCTCCAGTTCAGGATGTTGAATTTATAATAACAGTGAGTTCAGCTTTTGCTATGATCACATTTTACCCAATTTTAATGAGTAAAATATGAAATATAATGAAAATGTATTAAATCACCAATTGCATGCTGGTGTCTCGCATCCATTCCGAACATTAATTACAGTTGAGTCCATGAATTTAGCCTCAGTGATCGATTGGTAGGCAATATTTGGTTAGGATTTTACATTTTATATTTCATTACACATTTTTCTTGGTGATATTTCTGGACATCTGTAAAATGAAAAACTTTGATCTTGCAGATATATTATACAAGTCTTCAGGTCTTAGTGTGTGACAGCTGATTGTGGCAAAGATACAGGAATTCAACTGGAGTTTCTGAGGGAATTTTACATTCAAAGACACAACACAGATGCTGCTTTGAATAAATCTGTTAAAGATTAATTGAACATGTATAGTGTAATAACATGCTGTTGAATCCCTCTGTCTGATTGGTCAGAAAGTGATGATTAATTTTCTATAACAGCAGCTCTGACAATAGCACTGGTTGAAAGACAAAGCACAGGCTTTATCTTTTATCTTTTCTTTAAAAAGTTTGTCTATAGGGACAGCTATAGCGAGCAAAATGTTATTTAACAGACTTGAAACTTTTTGTTTCTGTTATAAAACAGATTCATAATGGTTGATGTGGTTATGGTTGCTGTAGGGAGATGATTATTTAACTATGGATTATTTACAGCATCTTTAAAGTCAGTGCTCTGTAATGGTCAGTAATTTTTCCATCATAGTAAAGTCTTTATTTCACTGGATTTGGAGAGGAATGTAAATTAAGACAGATTGTTCTTTGCAGTTTCTCACTAGCATAACAATATTTTTTGCCTGTGTATTTGTGGCAACTTTAGATGTGAGAAACTGATGCTAATAACTTTTAGTTGCTATGATGTTAGTGACAAAAACTAATTTGTGGTTTGTGCCTTGTGGTTGTCACACAACATTAAACATAACTATAAATGGTAAAAAAACTATGACACCTTCATTAATATTCATATGGGTAAATGGGTATATGGGTGTCGTGTTCTTTGAGTGAGTTTGGATATACTGTACCGTCTAAATCTTTGTTATTATTTTTTTATTGTTTTTATTTTAGAACAATATTGCACATTTCAAAACTATGAAATAACTCATATAGATATTTAGGAACAACAGCAGTCAGTTGTCCTTTTAAGATATGAAGATCAGCTGTTCTGGAACAGTATTGTCAAGTGCATTTGAAAAACCCATCAAGCACTCATGAAGACCATTCCATTTAAGCAAGACCAAAACGTATATAGTATAAACGTATATATGGAATACAACTAAAAAGTCACACAGTCTAATATTTTAAAGGGCCTCTGTTTGCTTCGAATATGGCATGTGTTAACCTTGGCTTTGTTTCGATAAGTTTATGCAAAGTCAGTTTTGCTTGTATTGATGATGAAAGAGTTGGACTGCTGTGTAAAGTCTTCTGCAGCACATCCCAAATATTCTCAATGGGGTTAGAGTTTGGACTCGGTGGTGGCCAATCCATGTGTGAAAATTATATCTCATGCTCCCTGTAACACTCTTTCAAAATTTGACCTGGATGAAACCTGACATTGTCATCCTGGAATATGCTCATGCCATCAGGAAAGAAATAATCCATTGATGAAAAACCTGGTCTTTCAGTGTATTTAGGTTGTCAGCTGACCTCAGTTTTGGATACATAACATTGCTGAATCTAGACCTGACCAACAGAAGCAACCCCAAATCATAACACTGCCTCCATAGACTTGTACAGTAGGCGTTAAGCATGATTGGTGTATCATTCATTCACCTCTCTTCTTACTCTGATGCACCCATCACTCTGGAGCAGGGAAAATCTGGATTCATCAGACCATGTGACCCTGTTAGGCTCCCTAGCAAATTAAAGCAATTTCTTATGCAATTAGCCTTACTGATGAATGGTTTTCTTAAGGATAAACAGCTGTTAAGTTCCAATCACCTGAGTGTCTGTGCATGTGGAAACGTTTTATGCTTACTTTCACTCTTAAACATAGCCGATCACAATATATATATTACCACATGAAGAAGTCACTCAAAGTCACTCAAGGTTCGGTAAATCCTTCCAGGTTTTAGTAATGTGTTGGGAAGATCTTAACCCAATTTTAGTAGTTTCAGGATTCTACTTAGTTGTTTTCTTTGCTTTATGCAGGACAATAATTTTACACGTATAACACAGTGACATCTTTGCCACAAGCACAGGATATGTCACGTCAGGTCATTGTTGTTTAAGACAGCTGAACCATATTATGACTGCAGTAATTATTCAGTGGAAGGCTCTGAACTATTTGCTTAGTTAAATGCAGGTAGTGACTTTTATTTTAGTCAGGCAGTGTATTTGCGTGTATATACACTGGGGCAAAAAAGTATTTAGTCAGCCACCAATTGTGCAAGTTCTCCCACTTAAAAAGATAAGAGAGACCTGTAATTTTCATCATAGGTATACCTCAACTATGAGAGACAAAATAAGAAAAGAAAATGCACAAAATCACACTGTAGGAATTTTAAAGAATTTATTTTCAAATTATGGTGGAAAATAAGCATTATATACCCTTTGATGGCAATAATAAGGTTTTCACACACTGTTGCTAGTATTTTGGCCCATTTCTCCATGCAGATCTCCGTTAGAGCAGGGATGTTTTGGGGCTGTCGCTGGGCCACAAAGACTTTTAACTCCCTCCAAAGACTTTCTATAGGGTTGAGATCTGGAGACTGGCTAGGCCTCAAAATCTCAAAAATGCCACTCCTTCATTGCCACTCCCTCATTGCCCAGGCGGTGTGTTTGGGATCATTGTCATGCTGAAAGACCCAGCCACGTTTCATCTTCAATGCCCTTGCTGATGGAATTCAATGCCCTTGGGATGTTTTCACTCAAAATCTCACGATACATGGCCCTATTAATTATTTTCTTTACACAGATTAGTCGTCCTGGTCCCTTTGCAGAAAAACAGTCCCAAAGCATGATGTTTCCACCCCCATGCTTCACAGTAGGTATGATGTTCTTTGGATGCAACTCAGCATTCTTTCTCCTCCAAACACGACAAGTTGAGTTTTTACCAAAAAGTTCTATTTTGGTTTCATCTGACCATATGACATTCTCCCAATCCTCTTCTGGATCATCCAAATGCTCTCTAGCAAACTTCAGACAGGCCTGGACATGTACTGGCTTAAGCGGGGGGACACGCCTGAAACTGCAGGATTTGAGTCCCTGGCGGCGCAGTGTGTTACTGATGGTAGACTTTGTTAATTTGTCCCCAGCTCTCTGCAGGTCATTCACTAGTCCTCCCATGTGGTTCTGGGATTTTTGCTCACAGGTCTTGCGATCATTTTGACCCCATGGGGTGAGATCTTGGGATTTCCTCAGATCAAGGGAGATTATCAGTGGTCTTGTATGTCTTCGATTTTCTGATAATTGCTCCCACAGTTTTGTTTCTGGTGTCCTTCGACAGCTCTTTGGTCTTGGCCATAGTGGAGTTTGGAGTGGGACTGAAAAGTTATACTGAAAAGTTCAAACAGATGCCATTTATACAGGTAACGAGTGGAGGACAGAGGAGCCTCTTAAAGAAGAACTTACAGGTCTGTAAGAGCCAAAAATCTTGCTTGTTTGTAGGTGACCAAATACTTATTTACAGAGGAATTTACCAATTAATTCATAAAAAAATCCTACAATGTGATTTTATGGATTTTTTTCTCCTTATTTTGTCTCTCATAGTTGAGGTATACATATGATGAAAATTACAGGCCTCTTTCATCTTTTTAAGTGGGAGAACTTGCACAATTTGTGGCTGACTAAATACGTTTTGCCCCACTTTATATATGTATTTATATCTGGCAATTTCTGGCATTATCTGGCAAACAAACACACACACACACACACACACACACACACACACACACACACACACACACACACACACACACACACACACACACACACACACACACATGTGTGTCCTAAAAAAAAAAAGGTAATATTTGTACAACAGGTTTAACAGTTGATGATCTATTTGCACGCTGGTCATCTCTCTTTTTAGTGTCAGCAACATTGACACTTTTTACCATCACCTACACAAACCAAAACTCTCTCCTCTTTCTCTCTATCTATATATCTCTTCTTCCTTTTCATAAACACTGTCTCATATATATGCGAACTTATTCACCACACACAACTAGTTCAGGGTGTCACAAACGTTACTACGCATTTAAATATACTTTGCATCTTTTATTTATAATACTCAGTGTTTCTGCCACTATTTTATTTTTATTTAAGACATGACTGGATGATTAACTGAGCGTTAAATGGGCAATGCTACCTATAAGTTGGTTATTATTATTATTATTATTATTATTATTATTATATACAGTAGTTGCATTCCCTTCATCTACCCCTGTTAAGAGAGGCTTGCAGTTGTTGTGCAAAATGAATAAATCTCAGTAACAGTGAAACAGCCCCTATAATTCTGCCACCACCCTGCTTCAGTGTGACTATGGTGTTTTATGGGTGATGCAGTATATTTTTACAAAGGTTCTCCCAAATTTTACCTTCACCTATCCCATTAAACTATAACTCATTTTATCTCATGATTTTGGTTAGTTAAGCATTTTTATATATTATTTATTTATTTGGTCGGGGTCTGTTAAGCCTCAAACAGCTTTAATGATGCTGTATGTCTCTTGGCAGCCTCCTTGCTTTACTGGTAAGTTTTTTTGGAAGGGCATCTGTTCTTGTTGATGTGCACACATAAGAAAATGTCCAACATGAGTTTGAATGTGATTGGTTAATTCAGAGCAGCACAGCCCCCCCCCCCCCCCAACTGTTTTGATTTCTTTTTTTGCTTGAATTATGTGGAAAAAAATCTGCCATAACATTTGTTTCTTTGTTTGTTTGTTTGTTTTACAACTGGTATTTTAACAGGGATCTACAGGCTTCTTATATCTGTTGTATATTCAACCATGTAGAGAGAGACTTTTTACAGACCACTATATTGCACATTATGAGCAATAAAAACATTCGGCTGCTTGTAGTAAATCCTCACGTGTGACGTTCCTCCTTCATTCTCTCTCTCTCTCTCTCTCCCTCTCTCTCTCTCTCTCTCTCTCTTTCTGTGTGTGCACTGGGTGTGAAGAGAGCGCATATAAGGTTGTTTGTCATCCTGCCAAGTTCTGAAAGACTTTTTTTTTTTTAGTAAATGTTGTTGATTAATAAAAACTTTTTTACATAAAAACAAGTTTACAGTGAGAGAGCGAGCAGGGCAGCATGACCTCTGAGGCCCGCGGGGAGACTCTGTCGGGCATGGCTTCAAGTGTGTTCTAGATGATGGAGTACAGGCTGAGGAGGTGCTGCTAGTGGTGGGAGAGAAGGTAGAGTTGCGAGAACATTTACTCTCCTTCCAAAATGAACAAGCGGTGGTGGGTTTTCTAACCAAGACCAACCTCATGATAAAACTGCAATGTGAGTGAGAGTGTGTGAGAGGAACTCTCACACACATTGCACACTTGGTCCAAGTTACACTTCTGTCTGCCCCTGTGTCGCAAGTTGTAATCATTGTAAGTGCTCCAATGTGAGACATTTCCGCTGGCAGATTTTAAACGACAAAGAAAGAACACTTAATAGAAACTTCAAGTGTAAAGAGGGAGAAGAATAGCTACACTGTTTTTGGCTGAGGTGTTTTGAGTGCAGGGATGCTGGACATAAAAGGCTGAGCTGTCCACACGGAGCTGTGCAGCTTCGGAGCTCAGAAGGGTGAGTCAGAGCTCATAAAGATCAGTCCCGAACACACAGCCAACACGGGAACACACAACGCACCCGGCGCTGATACGAACACTGACATCAATGTAAACAGCGCAAATGTAAAACCTGATGTCTATACAGTAATCAGTGTGTAACTCCACCCCTAATTCTGCAGCAGGAATGTACAGAAGCCACAGATCAGCTCACCACCACTGATGCTTAAAGAAAGGACTGCAGCTAAACCAAGGACAAAAAGAGGGGAGAGGTCTAACCCGCAGTCAGACTCTGAGCAGCACAGTGAAGAAGCATGGCCATAGCACACACACATTGAGGAGCCAGCAACACTCTTTTTAGAGCATCTAAACCCTCTACAGATGCCTAACGTAAAAAAAAAAAAAAAAAAACGTTTAGTAAAAACCTTACTTCAAAGGGCCAACGCAGTGACAAAAAAAACATTATACATATGTTAATACATTGCATGTGTGTGTATGTATGTACTGTATGTATGTATATGCATATGTGTATGCATATGTCTTTGTGTGTATGTATGTACAGTATATGCATGTGTGTGAATATGAATGTACAGTACAGACCAAAAGTTTGGACACACCTTCTCATTCAAAGAGTTTGAATTTGTATTACGACAAGAAAAAAGCAGCTAAGTAAAGAAAAACAAGTGGCCATCATTACTTTAAGAAATGAAGGTCAGTCCGTCTGAAAAATTGGGAAAACTTTGAAAGTGTCCCCAAGTGCAGTCACAAAAACCATCAAGCGCTACAAAGAAACTGACTCACATGCGGACCGCCCCAGGAAAGGAAGACCAAGAGTCACCTCTGCTGCGGAGGATAAGTTCATCCGAGTCACCAGCCTCAGAAATCGCAGGTTAACAGCAGCTCAGATCAGAGAGCAGGTCAATGCCACACAGAGTTCTAGCAGCAGACACATCTCTAGAACAACTGTTAAGAGGAGACTGTGTGAATCAGGCCTTCATGGTAGAATATCTGCTAGGAAACCACTACTAAGGACAGGCAACAAGCAGAAGAGACGCGTTTGGGCTAAAGAACACAATAAAGAACACAAGAAAGAAAACTCTTCGAATGAGAAGATGTGTCCAAACTTTTGGTCTGTACTGTACATAAAGTGAAAATGTAAATATGTTTTCTTTTCTTTAATTGCCTCACAATAAAGTGTGTATAAAACTCTCTCTGTCTGTCTGTCACTCTCTTCAAACATTCACAGTTTGATCGCCTTTTGAAACTCAGGAAGTTTTGAGGTTTTCACACTGACTAGTGTGATGAGTATGTCCATTAATGAACTAAAACACATTGCTGTGGTATAAGAGGTATGAAAGACATCACGACATGCTGATATAACCCGATGCTTTTGTCTAACATATCAAATTGAAAGGGGCACAGTACGATTTCGAGTATCTAGGCTCGGTAGGAGGATTCGAGACAGCAATCACACCACTACTGAAAGAAGAAGTGTGTATTTGAACCGTCAGTAAATAAAATCAAAGTTTCAAACATGCAATCAATGGAATTTATATAGAACACAATCGGGCCTGTTTATACAAATAAAAATATTTTCCTCAGCACAGTTCAAAGAAAATCCCCAGTCCCCTTTCCTTCCCTTGGATTAAAGTCTGATCCTTTCAAGAAAAACATAGAGGGAAAAAGGTAGAAATAGTCTTCCTTGACAGGAAAGAAAAAATATCTACTACCCAGGTAGCTTTAAATCCTGTTCACTCGAGCTTTCCAAAATGTGTGGTGTATTGTATTCTCTTATCTTTATCCATGGGATGATTCTCTAGTGTTTTACCTTTAAAAAAAATAATTAAAAAAAGAATGGTTTTAAAATCCAAAATCTAATTTTGTCTAAATTTGATTCAATTTATAGGAAATATAACCCAGCTCTAACTGAGGTTATTTCAGATTTTTGTTTTGCTGATGCTGATGCAGGATGTCTTTCATTTCTTTTGTTTCTCTCCCTACTTTTAGTGCTGATTGGACTCATCATTCATTGTGTACTAACAGGTCAGTCTTTTATTTTGTATATTTTGCTCTATATATGTGTGTGCATATAATAATAATAATAATAATAATAATAATAATAATAATAATAATAATAATAATAATAAAATATTGGAGAAGAGATTTAATTAGATTTCTGGCTTAAGAAAATTAAACTTCCTCAGAGTCTAGATCAGCTTTATACACATAGAATAGAATAGAAGTGACACCTTAGACCAAGCGCTTTTAATATACAGTAAATGCATATTGTACACAAAGGGAGACACTGATATCCAATGCATGGTCTTTGATTTATGCTGCTTCTTCTGTACAGGTTTTAACCAGTTGTCATCATATGACTATCTCTTATTCCCAGTCTGTTTGCGTGTGCACATGCCATTTTCTATTGTACACGGAAGCTTTAAGTTTTATAAATAAGGGCTGAGATAAGCTAAAATCAGCAAAAAAAAATCTGCCTTCTGGTTAGAAGCTCATGTTTTTTTTCTGTTTCTAATAAAGACCAATCCTGAAGAGCTGAATAATTTAATAATAATGATTAGTAAGTGAAAAATCAGTTAGATCCATATCCCAGGAGGACAGTGTCGGGTGAGCAGGATGTTAATCATTATTAATCCACCAACTGTTTGTACGGTTTCCTATTCAGCTGTTACTCTCGCTCTTGATGTCTAGGGGAGGTAGGAACCTGACATAAGAAAAATAATGTTAATATAATAAAGACTGTCACTGATTACTACCAGGGGAGTGAACTGTGTATAAGACTTGCGATGAGCAACAATACACCCAATTGTTCCATAGTTATAGTGGAAGCCAAAAGTTTAGATAAAGAAAGAAATAATATTTACAAAAACTATACAAAGATTCAAACTGTGAATTCAACGATGGGAGCCATGAGCGGAGCTTACAGTAGAGCAATAAATAAAACAAAACACCTTCTAACTTTTATGCAGCTGTCAATCTAATTTAATAAACAAAACAAAAACAAATTCTGGGAGTATGATGTCCGCTAACTACACTGACTAACAAAACATAAGTACAACTATTAGCTCTCATTCCTAACTAGTGTTTCTAAACAAATTCTCACTCTGCGTGTTGCTTATGTAGACCCTGAGGCATAATAACCTCGACTCGACACTGTGAAACGTAGATATGTCCAACAACTCGTACTTGGCGAAGAAATAATAACCAATGTGTAGTGCAGTCAAATAAAACAACGTCACGGAAACAGGGCATAGGTATGAGCTAATGCTAGTAGAGATGAGCGAGTCCGGATTCATCCAGGCCCGATCCTTTATATGACTCACAAATCTCAAATCCTTCTTTTCATTTACTTGGATCAGTTGAGTCCTAAGTTATTTTGTTGCTAACAACAACATACATAAATACAAACTGATAATTACACAATTCAGTGGTTCTAAGTACTGTAGTTGTTAGCTAGTAACTGTATGAACAAGTGGTTGACTGAGTTGTTTAGAAAACTTCCTGCACAGTCAGAAACGTGAGAGACTCAAAATCGTGGATACTGATTTGTCGGATTCATCTGAATTTTGCGCTGAACTCATAGCGCAGAGTGAAACAGCTGGATCCGGGGGACTCAGTGTGTGTTCATGAGTCCAATGATTCAGTGGATTCTGAGGATTTGTTGAGTGCCCCTAGTGGAGGACCATGGCAATAATAGGCAGAATCCGTATAACAATGATATAACAAGCCGCAGCTGATTCACTACTACAGGATTGTGTGATTGGACGTAGTTCTCTATAATCTGATTTTATTATCACGTAGTATATTTGTTACTTGTTGGTGTGATGTAGATGTTATTTTTAACCAACTGGGATGAAAAAACAGCTCTGGAAATTTGTATCACACCGGGCCGGTTTCCAATTCCACAACACAACTTCACCAGAATGGTCATGCTAACGGTGCGCTGCTTTAGCTCAATGTATGCATCAACCAGTTTGTCCATCTCATCATTGCATGAGACGTGAATTAACGCGCTGTTACGCTGCCGCGAGCAACATTAAAAATAAAGCGGAGAAAGTAACACAGATTTACCACCTGGACTTTTTTTTAACTATGTAAAGGTTTAAAACCTAACTATACCAGATAGTCTATCCATTTTCAACCCTTAAAAAATACCAGATACCGCATTTATATTTATAATTATTTATTAATTTGATATACTTGCGGGTTCTTATACTAGGCTAGGGGTGTCTCATTGGTTCCCACGGGAATCGTCATAGCGCTGAAAACTCTCTCTCTCTCTCTCTCTCTCTCTCTCTATATATATATATATATATATGAATGTATGAACGTATTTTTAATGTCATGTTGTAGCTAATGTTGGAAATGTGTGGACTGTGATTCACAAAATGATATATATTTATATATACACTTAAGAAAGTATAATAGGGAATCGGGGGAGCCGATAAAAGCAATAATATTATTGGTATCTGTACAGTGTAGTGGGTGCACAGGTGTGTGTGTGCGTGCGTGCGTGCGTGTGTCAAAAAAACAAACAAAAAAAAACAGGAGAGCTCAGACATGAGTCAATAGTGAAAAAGAAGTAAATTTACAGAACAGTAACGTGATTCATTTTAGCACTGAGTCAGTTTTCCACATTGTGATCTACATTTACTTCATTAGTAGTGATTGTTAAAATGACTCAGTCCACCTCTGACAGCTTCATCATTTACATCTGAGCACACACACTGTACTCCAGTTAAATCCATTACTACTCATTTAAATAATTCTGTTGAGAATTATTTAATCCTTAAAAATATATTTTCCTTACAGCAAGTCCTAAACCTGAGGTGATTATAAATCCTGATACACAGGTGTACGGAGGAGAGAGAGTGACTTTCAGGTGTGACATACAGACAGGAGGAGACACTGAGGGGATATACAGCTGGTATAAGCATAACACACAGCTACGTGACAATACACGGGAGATGATCATCAGTTCAGTTAGAGACTCTGACGGGGGTAAATACACCTGCAGAGGGAGGAGAAGAGACTCTCAGCTCTCACAGTTCAGTGATGCTGTTACACTCTCTGTGTCAGGTGAGTGTGTGGGTTTATTAAATGTTTTTTTTGTATGCCTGTACTTATTAAAATATAAAGATATGTACATTTTGTAAGATTAAGCAGAATAATTCACCATATTTAGACTCGAATCAGAATGTTAATGGCGACTCACTTGTGTAATAAGTTTGCTGTGATTGGTGGAAAACGTTTCTCATAAAGCAAACTGGGACACAGATTTTTGCAAGCAGTCCAGAAATTTCTAGAAAGTCTGCAGCAGGTCAATTGAATTCCGTGTAGTTCATTTCTTGTCAAGGTTTTATTCATATTTCAGTTGTTATTGTCAAATTATGTGAAAGGGCTTTGCTCACTTGCTTCATGTGATGTTGAAATGAAAAAAATAAAAATTAGTACACTGTGTCTCTGCTCATCATTTCTCAACATGTCCTTATAAATGCATTATCTGTAAATTTAGATAAGAACTTGACATCTTGAACTTTGTTTTGATAGAAAAACCTAAACCTGAGCTCACATCAGGCCTTAAAGGAGCTGCACTGACAGGAAACTCAGTGACTCTGACCTGTACACTGAAGCTGCCGACTGCTGGATGGAAGTTTTACTGGAACAAAGACACACAGAGCACTGAGACTGAGACTGCAGCATACTTCTACTACTACTACTCCTACTACACCATCAGTTCAGTTAGAGTCTCTGATGGAGGTCAGTACAGGTGCAGAGCTGGAAGAGGAAACCCAGTCTACTACACACACTACAGTGATGCACTCTGGGTAAATGTTACTGGTGAGTAAGAGACTTTCTGTAAGAGTGATTCTACACAACACTGAACATATAAACACCATGTGAACAGTCGCACAGTGTAAAGATGCAGCACCTTATGATAAACATACTGTAAAGTATAATGTCTGTCAAATTAACAGTATTGTGCTATAAGAACAATGCTATCAAAAGTTTGTAAATAAAAAAAATGACAGTGATTCATTTACAGTAATATTTAGGGAACCACTTTGTGTAGTTTCTGCACTAGTTTGCTCATAAACATGTTTGAACACAGATAAAGATACCCTGGAGCTAACTGTTTAAATCAGGATGTTTAATAGAATAAATGAGATGACTATTCCTTTTAATGACTTCCATTTACTCTCTGCAACTCACACAGGGTAAAGATGTTGATCTTCATTTCAGAAGTGATTAGTTCAGTAAAGTCAGCTTGACCTCTTGAAGTGTATTTCATTTTTTACAGAAAATTCTAAACCTCACATCAAACCTTAAAAGAGCTGCACTGACACGAAACCCAATAAGGCACACACACACACACACACACACACACACACACACACACACACACACACACACACACACACACACACACACACACACACACACACACACACACACACACACACACACATTTGAAAATGTGCAAAGCTCAGCTGAAAGTCCACAAGACTTTTAATAGCACCCATCTTATCTTGTAAAATGTCTGAAAGGTCATCTTTACAGCATTAATTATGTTTGACGTTACACGTGCAGCTCTTCTTATTTCCATATTGTCGTTTTCTTCGGTTCTCAGCGGCGCTCACACCTCTGCAGTCATCCACGGCTTCTGGCTGCATCATGTGCTGTTGGTCTTGGAGACAGTGATGTCACTGATGTAGAGTCACTATTCTCCTCCAAGTTAGTGGAATCACGATTAGTTACAGTCTCCCTGAACATGTGTCAGTCAGTGTGATCTAAACAGTCCTGATACACAAAGATGCTCCTGCTGGGGAGTTTGGAGAACCTGACTAAAGGTGTGTATGCTGGAGTTGACATAACAGATGTGGTGTGAGTAGTGGAGATGAGGGCGAGGCTTTGCCTGGTACACGCCGGGAATGTTTGTACAAACAAGATCTAGTGTGTTTGCTTCTTTCAATGCCAAGTCCACATGATGTTGGAGTTTAGGAAGCACTGATGTGAGATCTGCATGGCTGAAACCTCAACAATAAACAGTCCATGTGTGTTGTGTATTCTGCAGCTTCACTTACAGCCCCATATAGAACACAAAGCTTCTCCTTAGCTTAGCCTTATTGTACTGCTATGTCTTGAACACTGGATACGCAGTGAGCTTAAACATTATAGAGCTTAAAAAGAACCTGACGTTTTAAAACCTGACGTTTTGAGACACAATTTCCACCTGAAGTTAATAAAAAGGAGACAAAACAAAACCTGCCCAATCTAACATGAGTAGGGGCTTTACAACGTCATTTTCCAGCTTTTCCTGATGGTTGACTCGATGAACTACTGTATGTCAGTATGTCGTAATCGTGTGTGTGCTGTTCCTTAAATGATCCTCATGCAGTTCAGACTTTTTCTGGGTTAAAAGTGATCCATAAAAGTTATTAGGGTTGTCTTAGTTCTGTTATTGTGAAGCGAGTTCAGACATAAATCTTAAATTGAATTTATGGAAAGCGGTGCAGGTCTGAAAGGGGCTCTAAAGTCTTTGTTCCAATTAAAGTACATTTTCGAGCAAACACCTTTAATACACTCTGCCATTGTGCTGTATGTGTGTGAGACCATTTTACCCAGTGCAATGACTTACTTTCAACCTAAAAGAGCATACAGTGGAGGGACAACCTGTGTCACGTCCAGTTATTGATTATAAAAACACACTGACTATGAAATCATCATTTAGCGCTGTGACAGTAAGCGCATGACCCACATGCACAAACACACACACACTCTTCGTTCATACGCTGACGCAGCGCTTAACATCCACTATGGCAGTGACTCAGTAAGTCGTGTCACAGGTGTGTCTCTGACGCTGTATTCTCTCTACACAGACAGAGACACTGCTGAGACGCTCTCGTCCTCCAGCTGCACACAGAGACACTGCAGTCTTTATAAAGGATTTTCATATTCATAGGTTGTAATTAATATATTATGAAAAATACTCAGTTGCATTATTTAGATGACACTGTATTGTAAACAATACATTATAAGAATAAAGTAAATATTGTTGAAAAATATCAGTTAAAAAGTCATTTTGCAGTAAAACAATGCTTTGTTTTTCAGTTAAATTAAATGGGGTTCAGTGTACCATACTCAACACCTGCACATAAATCTTATTGATATAATCAGTTTCATATCAACATGGCAAGGTTAACTTAGTATAGAAGGGCTGATTTAGTGATTAAATTTGTTATTAAATGTTGTTTACATTCCTACTGTACTGTTTACAGAATTCTTCTGCCGACCACAGCTGCAAGTTTATTCCTTGTAAACACCACAGCACTGTATTTACTTATTCACAGTTTACTATAACTAACACACTGTAGTTGAAACACAGATAGTGTAGAAGATGTGAATTGTCAGTACAGTAAGATGATTATTTAGTGTTGAGTCTGTATTTATAAATTGTGATCTACATTTACTTCATCAGTAGTGATTGTTGTGTGACAGAGTTTAATCATTTACATGTCAGCAGATTTACTGTTTCTACACTCTCAGTGGCTACATACATGTTGAATTTAATTTTTAATGTTAATACTTGTTACTTAATTAAATAATTGTTTTTGAAATCATGTACTTATGTTACTTTCTTTTCTTTACAGAGAGTCCTAAACCTGTGGTGATTATAAATCCTGATACACAGGTGTACAGAGGAGAGAGAGTGACTTTCAGGTGTGACATACAGACAGGAGGAGACACTGAGTGGACATACAACTGGTATAAGAATGATAACACACAGCTACGAGACACAAAACAGGAGTTGATCATCAGTTCAGTTGGAGACTCTGACGGGGGTAAATACACCTGCAGAGGGAGGAGAAGAGACTCTCAGCTCTCAAACATCAGTGATGCTGTTACACTCTCTGTATCAGGTGAGTGTGTGGGTTTATTAAATGTTTTTTTTGTATGCCTGTACTTATTAAAATATAAAGATATGTACATTATGTAAGATTAAGCAGAATAATTCACCATATTTAGACTCGAATCAGAACGTTAAGATAGACTCACTTGTGTAATAAGTTTGCTGTGATTGGTGGAAAACGTTTCTCATAATGCAAGCTGGGACACAGATTTTTGCAAGCAGTCCAGAAATTTCTAGAAAGTCTGCAGCAGGTCAATTGAATTCAGTTTATATTCAGTTCATTCCTTGTCAAAATGTTATTCACATTTCAGTTGTTATTGCCAAATTATGTGAAAGGGCTTTGCTCGCTTGCTTCATGGGATGTTGAGATAAAACAATAAAAATGAGTGCACACACTGTGTCTCTGTTCATTGTTTCTCGACATTATAAATCTGTAAAGTTAGATAAGAACCTTCCATCTTGAACTGTGTTTTTTTTTTTTTACAGAAAAACCTAAACCTGAGCTCACATCAGACCTTAAAGGAAATGTACTGACAGGAAACTCAGTGACTCTGACCTGTACACTGAATCTGCAGTCTGCTGGATGGAAGTTTTACTGGAACAAAGACACACAGAGCACTGAGACTGAGACTGCAGCATACTTCTACTACTACTACTACTACTACTACTACACCATCAGTTCAGTTAGAGTCTCTGATGGAGGTCAGTACAGGTGCAGAGCTGGAAGAGGAAACCCAGTCTACTACACACACTACAGTGATGCACTCTGGGTAAATGTTACTGGTGAGTAAGAGACTTTCTGTAAGAGTAATTCTACACAACACAGAACATATAAACACCATGTGAGCAGTCGCACAGTGTAAAGATGCAGCACCTTATGATAAACATACAGTAAAATATAATGTCTGCAAAATTAAGAGTATTGTGCTATAAAACAATGACACCAAAGTTTGTAAAAAAAAAAATGGCAGAGTGATTAATTTACAGTAATATTTAGGGAACCACTTTGTGTAGTTTCTGCACTAGTTTGCTCATATGCATGTTTGGACACAGATAAAGATACCCTGGAGCTAACTGTTTAAATCAGGATGTTTAATAGAATAAATGAGATGACTATTCCTTTTAATGACTTCCATTTACACTCTTCATTTCCCCCCCAAACACTCCAATAGCATTAGTCTGTAGCTTTAATTTTTTCAGCGGTGGGGGTGGTCGAACAACTTATCCCAGAAAGAGAAATTTGTTATTACATTCACACACAAAAAAGAAGGTAGAAACGACTCGCATATACAGTAGGAAAGATGTCTTTACAGCATTAATTATGTTTGACATTAAATGTGCAGCTCTTCTTATTTCCATATTGTCCTTTTTGGTTGCCATGGATGGATTTATTTTCAAACGTAGGTTCAAATGTCAAAGTTTGAAAGTGCTTCATTACATTTACTCCAGGTGGCTGAAAGGTCAAGAGTGTGTATGTGGTTATGAACAGTGCTGGTGTCTTTGAGGATGCAGTGTGGGGTGTAAATGTCCATGATGGAGGGAAGAGAGACCCAGATGATCTTCTCTCCTGTCCTCGCTTTGTGCTGTAGTGTCTTGTGGTTTGAGACAGTACAGTTCACAAGCCAGGCAGTGATTCAGCTGCTCAGGATTCTCTCTGTAGTCTCTCTGTAAAACATGCTGAGGATGTGAGGAGGGAGATGAGATTTTCTGCTGCTTTCTCACCTGCTCTAAAGAGTCTTGGGTTCTCAGCGGCGCTCACACCTCTGCAGTCATCCACAGCTTCTGGCTGCTTTGTGTGGTGAAGGTTTTGGAGACAGTGATGTGACTGATGTAGTTATTGATGTAGAGAGTCACTGATGTCATGTTCTCCTCCAAGTTAGTTGAGTCACCATTAGTTACAGTCTCCCTGAACATGTGTCAGTCAGTGTGATCATAACAGTCCTGATGCACAGAGATGCTCCTGCTGGGAAGTTTGGAGAACCTGACTAGAGGTGGCTGTGCTGGAATTAACATACGTAACAGAGATGTGGTCTGTGTAGCTAAGATGAGGGCGGGGCCTTGCCTGGTACACGCTGGGAATGTTTGTGTGAACAAGATGCAGTGTGTTTACCCCTCTCACTTCAAAGTCCACATAACGATAGATTTTAGGAAGATGTCTTAAAGCACTATGTCAGTATGTCATAATTGTGTGTGTGCTGCTCCTTAACTGATTCTCATGCAGTTCAGACTTGATCCATGAAAGTTACTAGGGTTATCTTGTTTCTGTTATTGTGAAGCACAAATACCTGCCCCGTTAAATTTCAATACAATTTATGGAAAGCGGTGCAGGTCTCAAAGGGGCTCTAAAGTCATTGTGCCATTTAAAGTACATGGACTTTATTTTCCAACTCAAAGAGCATACAGTGGAGGGACAACCTGTGTCATGTCCAGTTATTGATGGTAAAAACACACTGACTATGAAATCATCATTTAGTGCTGTGACAGTAAGAGTATGACCCACGTGCACAACCACACACACACGCACTCCTCATTCATATGCTGACGCAGCACTAAACACATCCACTCTGGCAGCTGCTCAATAAATCGTGTCACAGGTGTGTCTCTGACGCTGTATATAATTTATATAATATGTATATAAAATATTTTCATGTTTATAAGTTGTAATAAATAAATTATGCGAAATAATTATTTGCATTATTTAGATGACACTGTACTATAAACAGTACATTATAAGAAAAAAGTAAATATTATAGAAAAATATCAGTTAAATAGTCTTATAATTAAGCTTTTCCAGTAAAACAATGCTCTTTGTTTTTCAGTGAAATTAAATGGGGTTTAGTGTACCATAATCAATACCTGCACATAAATCCTATTGATGTTACATGTTTAGTTCAAGTTCAAGTTCACGTAGGCTTTATTGTCACTTCAACCATATACAGTTAGTACACAGTGAAACGAAACAACGTTCCTCCAGGGCCAAGGTGCTACATACAACATAAATTTACAACATAGATTAACAGAAAGACTAAACTAGCTAACTAAGAGATCTGGTTAGCTGGCTAGTGGAGACAAGACAGATTGTCCTGACAACATAACTTACAACATAAATTAACAAAAACTAAGTTTTTTTTTTTTTTTTAATAAATACAGATAACAGACAACATAAAGTGCACGTGCAAATGTAAACAAGAGCAACAAAGTGACAGTGCGACAAACATGACATAACATAACATAATACTCTGTGGTCTTGAGGTAGTGAGAGACAGAACCTGTAAACGTTCCTTAACGTAGCAGCAAGAATGTAAAAAGTTAGTGCAAAAAGTAATCCAGTAAGGAATATTGTGAAAAAGAGCATTTACAGGTTGGTGTGTACGATAGTCTGGTAGTGTAGATCAGTGTGTTTGTGCTTGTGTTGATTAATCAGTCCATGATCAATGTTTGAGGTAGTTGAGTTAAGTTGAGTGATTGTGTGTGTGTGTGTGTGTGTGTGTGTGTGTGTGTGCGCGCGTGTGTGTGTTTTCATCAGTCTAGACCCTTTTTGTTGAGGAGACGGGTGGCTTGTGGAAAAAAGCTGTTGCACAGTCTGGTTGTGTGTGCCCGAATGCTTCGGTACCAGGAGGAGGGCAGGAGGGTGAAGAGTGAGTGTGAGGGGTGTGTCCGATCAGCCACAATGCTGGTGGCTTTGCGGATGCAGCGTGTGGTGTAGATGTCCTCGATAGAGGGAAGAGAGACCCCGATGATCTTCTCTGCTGTCCTCACTGTCCGCTGTAGGGTCTTGTGGTCCGATGTGGTGCAGTTTCCAAACCAGACAGTGATGCAGCTGCTCAGGATGCTCTCGATAGTCCCTCTATAGAAGGTGGTCAGGATCGGTGGTGGAAGCTGGGCCTTCCTCAGCCTTCTCAGGAAGAAGAGACGCTGTTGGGCTTTCTTGTGCAGAGAGCTGGTGTTGAGGGACCAGGTGAGGTCATTCTCCAGGTGGACACCAAGGAATTTGGTGCTTTCAACGATCTCCACCGAGGAGCCGTCGATGCTGAGCGGAGAGTGGTCTTTTCGTGTCCTCCTAAAGTCAACAACCATCTCCTTTGTCTTGTCAACATTCAGAGACAGGTTGTTGTCTTTACACCAATCCGTTAGCCTCTGCACTTCTTCTCTGTACGCTGACTCATCGCATGACTTAATCTTACATGTTTAATTTTTATATGTTAATACTTGTTACTTGATTAAATAATTGTTTTTGAAATTATGTATTTATGTGACTTTCTTTCCTTACAGAGATTAAACCTGTGGTGATTATAAAGCCTGATACACAGGTGTTCAGAGGAGAGAGAGTGACTTTCAGGTGTGACATACAGACAGGAGGAGACACTGAGTGGACATACAGCTGGTATAAGAATGATAACACACAGCTACGAGACACAAAACAGGAGTTGATTATCAGCTCAGTTACACACTCTGACGGGGGTAAATACACCTGCAGAGGGACGAGGAGAAGTGACTCTCAGCTCTCACAGATCAGAGATGCTGTTACACTCTCTGTATCAGGTGAGTGTGTGAGTTCATGCTATTACTTGTACATGTAAAGTTTTCTCTAGTTTCAGATTTTGTTCCAGATTTTATTGCGTATTTATATTGAATATGATTCTCACTTTCTTACTTTAATGAAACCAATACATTTGATTTGTAATAAATAAATAAAAAAATAAATAGTCATGGCCAAAATTGTTGGCACCCATGAAAGTTTTCCAGAAAATCAAATATTTCTCACTGAAAAGTACTTCATTAACAGGTTTTGCTATACACATGTATATTATCTTTGTGTGTATTGGAACAAAAAAGCTAATTTGACATAATGTCACACAAAACTCCAAAAATGGACTGGACAAAATTATTGGAACCCTTAACTTAATATTTGGTTGCAGATCCTTTGGAAAAAATAACTGAAATCAGTCGCTTCCTATAACCACCAATAAGCTTCTTACACCTCTCACCCGGAATTTTAGACCACTCTTCCTTTGCAAACTGCTTCAGGTCTCTCATATTGAAAGGCCACATTTTCCCAACAGCAATTTTAAGATCTCTCCACAGGTGTTCAATGGGATTTAGATCTGGACTCATAGCTGGCCTTTTCAGAACTCTCCAGCACTTTTTTGCCATCCATTTCTGGGTGCTTTTTGGAGTATGTTTGGGGTCATTGTCCTGCTGGAAGACTCAGGATGTCACAAATACACACAAAGGGAATAAACATGTGTTTAGCAAAACATGTGCTAATGCAGTACTTTTCTGTGAGAAATACTTGATTTTCTGGAAAAAAGTATATATATATAAGTTATTAGCTATTTTGATTGATCTGAGACAATTTTATTTTCCCCAGCTATTATACAGAATATAAAGTGCTAAAAAAAGTCATTCAGAATGAACTTTTTTTTTATCTTAATAATCACAATGATTTTACTGCTGTCAGGATAGAAGGGATGCACGAACGGCATCATCACATAACTATAGAGGAATGGCCGAAAGAACAGACACAATATACTGTACAAACAACTCAAACCAGAAATTAACAGGACAGTAGATCAGATATGAGACCAAGACACGAGGAAATCCTGAGGCTTAAATAATGAAGCTAATCAGGACAATACTGAACACCTGTGAAGCCGAAAACACTCAACACCCATGTCAACATAAAAGTCCCAAGCACCAAACACACAAAACACACTACAGGCACTGAGCACCCTCCAATCGATACCCGTCACACCTGCCAAATATTTAGAAATTCCACTGCTAGTTGTTTGTTTCTTTTAAGGCACAAATGTGTGCAGCAAAGTTCAGAGTTTCAGACATGATTTATTAAACATAATGTGAGTGAGCTTTACACTTAAGTTCAATCATTAGTGTCATTAGTGTTTATACGCAGTACATTGTCTACTGAATTGTAGCAACTGGGCTAAACCACGCCCCCTCCACTCACACACTCTCAGTAAAGACACAGCCAGGGTTTAGGCTCATACCTTAGGAGCTGATCTTAGGACTGAGTTGTTTTTACCATTTTGCTCAGAAAAGGCTGTGTGCTTCTACATTTACCCCGTACTTTACAATTTCTCGAGGAACTGTCTCTGGTTTTAATTTACTATACTAGACAGATTAAGTACTTTAATAACAGAAAAAAAAATGTAGCCTTATTGTTTAGCTGGGACCAAGATCATCACAAAATGAGATTTTATTGTTATTCTGTAGAGCTGATTACTGCAGAAACGTAATGATTAAGTTTCTCTTAAACTGCGTGTCTCATTTCTAACAGAAAATCCTAAACCTGAGCTCACATCAGACCTTAAAGGAGCTACACTGACAGGAAACCCAGTGACTCTGACCTGTACACTGAAGCCGCAGTCTGCAGGATGGAAGTTTTACTGGATTAAAGACACACAGAGTAATGAGACAAAGACTGAAACCTTTTACTACTTCATCAGCTCAGTTAGTGTCTCTGATGGAGGTCAGTACAGGTGCAGAGCTGGAAGAGGAAACCCAGTCTACTATACACACTACAGTGATGCACTCTGGGTAAATGTTACTGGTGAGTAAGAGACTGCACTGAACAGAATAGTAGTATTTTGCAGGAACACACAATAAGTTATATTATATAGACAGTTATAGTAGACACATTATAGACACATTAAGTTACACATACAGAGAATAAATAATCCTCTCCAGTATCATGCTTAAGTGTGAACCAGTGAAGTCGAAGAAGTTTGAAAATTAATATTGAGTGAAGAAAAGAACATTCATCCAAATTTGAGGTTGGGTTAGGCCTCCTGTCTTCTCTTTAAAAATTCCAACTTCCGCTGTATGATTGGTTACAAGAATTCAGTCTCATCTATGTTCGCTTAAATTCTATTTATAAAAAGGTCAAAACCTCAAAACAAGCCAAAAAAAAAAAACAAAAAACAAAAAAACATTGCTCCTTTCTCAGCCAGGGAAGGACCCAGTGGGAAGTCTGGTGGAAACTCATCACTTCACCTAATGTCATGGGGCAAATGTGCAAAAAGAATATATTTACAGTATTCCAACAATACAGACTCGATCAGATAAAGTGTTTATGTGGCTAATATTTACCTATTAAATGGACCAAACCAACCATTTTCACACCACCTCTTTCATTCAGAAATTACTGTCAGGCCTGATTATGACAGACTTCCAACTGAGTGATTTAAATGATGCAGTTTTAATATGATTAGATTATTATTGTTTCCAGTGGATAAAGTAATACAGAAGTAAATTACTTAATTATCATCATTGCTTGTATCTCATATACTCTGTTTATAGTTTAAACTATATCTCCCTTAGGGCCTACTACAAATATATATTTTTTTATTTAAACAAATGATAATATAATTTTGCCATGAATATAAATATAACAGCATTAATATATTTCTTAACAGGTGAATCTCCTCCAGTGTCTCTGATCATCAGTCCCAGCAGAACTCAGCACTTTACTGCTGACTCTCTCTCACTGAGCTGTGAGGACCAGAGAGACTCTACTGGATGGACAGTGAGAGGATACACACACAGTGAGATGATATTCACACAATTTGATTGTTCATCAGTTTCAGAATCTACATGTAACATCAGCTCCCTTTCTACATCACACACTGGAGTTTACTGGTGTCAGTCTGAATCTGGAGGACGCAGTCATTCTCTCAACATCACAGTGCACAGTGAGAACTTTTATCATCACTTCTCATCGGTTGTAGTTTAATACACAAACTTCAACCTAACACATGCTCCCCCCCCCCCCCCCCCCCCCCAAATGCCATTAGCTACTTTAACCAATCAGGTACATTAGTCTTTTCAGCTCATGTAGTTCAGTTTTATTTTTCTCTGAATCACACTGCATAATTATTATTGTTCACACGTCCCTTCTAAAAGTTGCTAGCCCCAATGGCCAACCCTCCTCCTTTCTCATCTGGACCTTGGAAACGGCAATGGTGGAGTGATTTGAATGAGACATACTGTGGGGTTAATGTCGTTGTCCAAGGGCCCCCCAAAAATATATTTTTTTCTCCGTTATGAAAATAAAAACTCTATACAATCCCCTGCTTAACACTTTACTATAGTACATATACAGGTTGTATTGTCTTAATGGCAAAATAGAATCCTACCAAAATATTGGTCAGGAAATTTGGATCATACGAGGGGTATTCAAGTCAAACCCGGATGAAATTTCTGGTGAATGAAGGTGTAAAACCTTGAAAAATTTCAAGCACAGTAGTGTAATGAGACTCTTATAAAACATTTATGTGGTGCAAACGTTTTAAAGAAGGACGTACATTCACGAAAGGAAGATCTCAGCCGAGGTGGCTTGGAGCCCAGTCCAGTCATACTTGTTAACATTCAGCGAGTTGAACGTCTGCTCCATGGAAATCGAAGTATAACTTGCTAAATCTTGCAGAATTTACACATCTGTCTGTGGGAACTATAAATGCAATAATTTACCAACACCTCTTGCACATTACAGGAACTTTGATGGGAGTTATTGCCACATCCTGCATACAGACCTGACATCACTCCCAGCCATTTCCAAATGTCCAGACCAGCATGCGGAAAAGATTTCAATCTTTATAGCATACAAACACTGGTGAAATGCTGGGATAAGTGCATTAGTGTAACAGGGGATTGTATAGAGTTTTTATTCTCATAACTGAGAAGAAATGGCCTCTGCTGACCAGAGGGTTTGAGCCCTTTGTTGTCACTGTTGGGCCCTTGGCCAACGACATTAACCCCACAGTATGTCCCATCCAAATAACTCCACCATTGCCATTTCCAAAGCCCAGATAAGAAAGGAGGAGGGTTGGCCATTGGGGCTAATAACTTTTAGACAACACTGGGTAGGGTATCTTTTTCTCAAAATCACAACGTTCAATACAAAGTTTAGGAAAACTAAAATCATTCAGATTTCATTCAGGTCAGAAAATACATGAAATGTATGAATATTTCAACAGTATTCATACTTTTGTGCTACCTCTTCTCTTTAATTTTGCTCAAATATGCCATTACCATTATAAAAGTGGAAGTTTAATTGATGCTATTTCAAGAGCTTTTTTAATTAAGTAAATAAGTTCTCTCCTGCTTTCCAGTTGTCATATTTATGTCACAAATTGGGCAATATTTACCACTTCATGGATACCCTTACTTTTTAATCATACAAGGTTTTTTTAATACTAAATATTATCAATAAATATTTTTCTTTTCCTTCAGTGACACTTTATCTTCTCTTTTCCTCTCCCTATACGCTCAAATAATATTAAGCCTCTCAACCTGCTTGTTAGCATTTGATTTTACTTTAAATTGTTTTAATGGTGATGGTTCTTTTGTCTCTTCACAACCTGCATTAATGCAACAGAACCGAGGGAACTTATCACCTGATTTGCTCAACAGTGTGGACGCAACACAGATGGACAGATTATTAGAAAACAACCAAAATTCAGCAGCATCCAACATTAAACCTCTGCACATCTGTCTCAGTTAAATGTCAAGAAAATGCATTTAACTCAGCATTATACATACAATATACATAGACATATTATACTTTGTCCTTTAAATACATAGCAATATAGTCATACAGTAGTGTCACATGAAACAGATCAGTAGAATCCTTTATATTAGAATTAAACTTTACTGTGTTTTCAGTCTTGTCTTTCTCTTTCCTACAGATGGTGATGTGATCCTGGAGAGTCCTGTCCATCCTGTAACTGAGGGAAATCCTCTGACTTTACACTGTTTATATCGCAACACAAAGATCTCAGACTCTGGTGCTGATTTCTATAAAGATGATTCAGTTCTCCAGAAGCAGACTACAGGAGAGATGACCATCAGTAGTGTCTCAAAGTCAGATGAAGGGTTCTACCACTGTACACACCCAGAGAGAGGAGAGTCACCCAAAAGCTGGGTTTCAGTCAGAGGTGAGGAAACCACGTCTTCTTACTTGAATTAAACTTGTAAAAATTTCACTATGCAGTTTTTAAATGGATGTGTGTTTTCCCTTCTTTCCCTAGTTTCAGCTTCTGGATTGTCTGGTATAATTATAGGACTGAGTTTGGCCTTAATGTTTGTCATTTTAATGATCTTACTGATCCTGCTGCTGTGCTACAAGAAGAAAAAAGGTTTGATGATCAACTCTTTCTGACCATAGAACAATAAGCCACTCATAGACGTTTATTACTGTATATAATGCTTTAATTTGGCAATGTTTTAATTATATTATGTACTGTATCACTGCCTTACTCTGTTGAGAAGGTGTAGAATATCAGACTCCTGCAGTAAATCAGCCTACAGGTCAGTCTGCATTAACTATAAACTTAACTAGTTTTGTTTTTCACATTAGTTAGGCATTTCCTCTAAAGCCTTTTTTTTCATGTTTGAAAGATGGTGATAATGTCTACGAAAATATTGATGTCAGGACCACAGGTACAGTCTGTATACAATTTTGTGGCTAATTACAGAGAGACTTATAGACAACTTAACATTGCAAGAGCTTTTGTACTGACTCTATTTTATTCTCTTCCAAATGATTCTGTAGCTGGAGCCAATAACATGATCCACTCACACATAGGCACTGGAGAAAATAAACACAATGGTAAGAATACTGTAGGAAACTAGATAATTGTTTTTGTTTATGTTAATTCCTTCCTGCCCGAAATTAAATACTGTGATATACAGTGTTGCCAAACTGAAATGAACATTTACTTCAAATACACTATGAAGGTTACACTGTACAATATAGAGGGAAATCAAACCGAAACAAAACAACATGAAAAAAGAAAGTTTATATATTACAAAATATTTTTCACTCTCATATGTAAATGAATACATGGATTAAATTTTTTTTACTATAAAAACACACTGCTGACTGAGTTATTCTCATGAATAGCAGAGACATCCTGGTGTTAAATGAATTTGAGGGTTTCCTCTTCCCTATTGTATCACACAATCAACACTTAAAAGTTCTAAATCTAGGCTTTTGCTTTTTACAAGCCATTCCTCATAACCAAACTCACACAGGCCAAATCTCAGCAACATAATCATTAGTCAATCTTTTCCTCTAAAGTCTTTTTTTTTTCATGTCTAAAAGATGGTGATAATATCTACGAAAATATTGATATCAGGACCACAGGTACAGTCTATATACATTTCTGTGGCTAAATGTGGGATATATTTGGCAACTTAACATTACAAGAGTTTTTGTACTGACTATTATTCTCTTTTAACTGATTCTGTAGCTGAAGCCAATAATATGATCCGGGACATCATACATCCATACATCGGGACAAGAGAAAATAAACACTATGGTAAGAATACTGTAGGAAACTAGTTAAAATGTTTTGTTTTTAATTGTTGATGTAAATTAATTTCTTCATTACATGAGAAACATATGATATAGGAGATATATTACCAAACTGAAATTAACATTTATTTCAAAAACACTATGAAGGTTATACTGTACAGTACACAGGGGAAAACAAACCGAAGCCGATATTTATTGCAGAATAGTTTTTCACTATCATATGTAAATGAATAAATGAATGAGTAAACAAATTAACAAACAAATACCTAAACAAACAAGTGAATAAAGTTTTCCCAGTTTACTCTGATTGTAAGGGACTGCCCCTAGAGGGCACTGTGATGTGTGGTTTTTAGTTTTTTGTAGTTCTGTTTGTAGACTCAGTTTCCCAGAAGGCACCTCGGTCAGGTGATGACGGAGCTCACCTGGGCCGGGGTTGCTCATTAGAGTAATTATAAATAGCTGGTTGTTCTGGGAAACTGAGTCGAGCATTAATTATGTTATGAGGGCATTACGTGTTTTCGTTTTCGTTTTGTGTTTTATTTTGGTTCGTTTGGTGTCATGTTTTGAAGGCTCTATATGATTTGAAAGTTGTTTGTGTGTTCCAGCCTGTATGTGTGAGTGCGTTTCAGCCTGTGTGGGTGGGTGCGTTTCAGCCTGTGTGGGTGGGTGCGTTTCAGCCTGTGTGGGTGGGTGCGTTTCAGCCTGTGTGGGTGGGTGCGTTTCAGCCTGTGTGGGTGAGTGCGTTTCAGCCTGTGTGGGTGAGTGCGTTTCAGCCTGTGTGGGTGGGTTCTCCATTTGTGCCTACCCTAAGCCCGGGTACGCTCGTGGAGTGTGTGTTTGCCGCTCGTAGGAGCGCGGAGTGAGTGTTGGCCGCTCGTAGGAGCGTGGAGTGTGTGTGGTTCGCTCGTAGGAGCGCGGAGTGTGTGTGGTTCGCTCGTAGGAGCGCGGAGTGTGTGTGGTTCGCTCGTAGGAGCGCGGAGTGTGTGTGGTTCGCTCGTAGGAGCGCGGAGTGTGTGTGGTTCGCTCGTAGGAGCTGGTGCGCTATTAGAGGCGCGAGTGTGTGTGGTTCGCACGTAGGAGCTGGTGCGCTATTAGAGGCGCGAGTGTGAGCGTGTCGCCCATAGGGGCGCGAGTGGGTCATGATTGGGAGAACCTGTATGTTTTGTGTGATTTTTGTCTGTCTGTTTTGTAAAGAGCCTATGTGTTTTATTTAAAGAAGAGTTTGTGTTTTTCGTTACGTGGGTTTCAGTGTTTATTTTCTGTTCATGACCTTCATTAAAATTAAAAGACCTTTTTTGAGTTAAACAACTCTCTGCGTCTATGCCCGCCTTATTTAAGCCCTTGGCATTAACAACAGCCTGGACTACCCCTCAGTTCATGACACTGATGATAAGTTACTACTGTGGAAAGTGCGGCTGCCAGTGGAGTACTTCAAACTGCATTTCATAATGACACCTGATGGGTCATTATTACGAAACAATTAATATTCTTTTGTAAGCAGCAAAATAAAAGTTCTAAATTATTATCTTCCTGATATTTCAACAGATTTAAGAAAGTTTTGCTGTTATTCTAAGGAATAGCAGAGAAATCCTGATGTCAAAATGAGTTTGAGGGTTCTCTCTTTCTTATTGTATCGCACAATCGACAATTAAATGTTCTAAATATAGAATTTCACTTTTTACAAGCCACTACTCATAACCAAACTCACACTGGCCAAATCTCAGCAACATAATCATTAGTTAATCCTTTCCTCTGTTTTTTTTTTTTTTTCATTTTTAAAAGATGGTAATGATGTCTATGAAAATACTGATATCGGGAAAAAAAGTACAGTCTATATAAAGGTAGGATTTCATGGCTAATTATGAGAGAGACTTGGCAAAGTAACATTACAAGAGCTTTTGTACTGACTCTATTTTATTCTCTTCTAAATTATTCTGTAGCTGAAGCCAATAACATGATCCACTCACACGGCACTGGGGAAAGGAAACACAATGGTAAGAATAATAAGGAGGACTAGTTTTTTTATTTTTTTTATTTTTATGGGTGTTTATCTTAATTAATTTCTTCCTGAAATGAGAAACATGTGATATATTGCCAAACTGAAATAAACATTTACTTCAAAAACACTATGAAGGTTAAACTGTACAATATACAGGGAAAACTAACCGAAACAAAACAACAAGAAAAAAAAGAAGTATTACCAAATAGTTTTTCACTCTCATATTTAAATTAATGCATGGCTAAAATAACAAAGAATTAAGTAAACAAACAAATTAATAAAGTTTTCTTAGTCTAATCATAAGTATTCAACTATAACCGCTTACTCTTACACCCTATACATGACCTACTCGCTCATATAGTGCAGAGAAAATGTCTCACAGATGATCTTATACACCATACTTGAATTTACATATGAAACATGATGGTATAGAAGCCACATTTATTGCAAAAAAAAATCAGAGTAAAAAATTCAGAGTAAAACCAGTCTTACGCCCTATACACAGTCATACATCTTTTTGCAGTTCCTGAAGACTCAATTGAACATCACATAATTGTTTGGGGTAAATTAACAGTGTTAATTTTTTTAAATTCAGTTAATTTTAGCCAACATAAATATTTAAGTAGAGCTTTACAAAATGTTTGATAACTGACACCTAATAATATTTGTACTATTTATAAATAAATTATTAAAAATGTCCTTTATGTGTAGGTCTGTGAAGAACGTCTAGAGTCTCCAAACAGGAACTGATGAAACAGCCAATGAACATGGTGAATACATATAGTAGTACACTGCAGTTTTTTGGAAAGCTAGATTTTTTCTTAATTCAGATGTAGACATTGTACATCTCATATACTGTAGATGTTAAAAGACGGGAAGCTGAATTTTTCTTTCTTAACGTTGACAAAGAGCTGAAAATTGGCTTTATTCAGATGAAAATAAATTGCCAGTTTTCATTTACCAGATCAGTATAGCCTGTAAACTGGCAGTGTTAAACCAGTGTTCACTGGTGTTTACACTGATGTCAATTAAAAAAAAAAAATCCCTTAAGCATCGTCTTCAACATGTTCTTTCCTATACTTATCCAAGTAATTATTATAATTTTTTAAAATTATTTTATTTGTGTGTGTGTTTACTTACACACATTATTTGCCAATTAGTGGATTGTGAAGAAAAATCCAGCATTGGATTTTAGAGTAGGAATTACCATATACTGTAGTTTTAACTGTTTTAAACGGTCATCTTGAGTCTTTCTGATAGTGTCTATTTTTGGATATTTTTCTAAATGTTTGTTTAATCATTTTTAATAATATATTATTATACCATTATATAATTCTGTTTTTTAATCAATAGTAAAAAACAAGAATCATCAAAACTAATTAATTTTATAATTGTGAGTAATATTAAAATAAATCTGTTTTGGTTTATTGCCTTCTGTGTCCACCAGGATGTTTTGTGTTATAGAAACAAAATAAATGTATGTACACATGCTATAAAGAGCTTTCTCATTACTAATTACCCGTAGCAAAATCTTTTGGTATAGTTCTGCTTATATTTTGTATCTTTCATTATTTTGTTTTTATGTATCATTATAAATATAATTTACCAAATTTTATGTTTAGTATTCTAGACTACATGATTAGTTTTAATCATTCACTAAGGTGGATTATAAAATGTTAATTGCCAAGTATCAAGTATATAAAGTATACAAAGTCAAAAATGTTGAATAGAATTAATTGTTATTCTTAATATATAACATATGTTCATAATTTAACATTTTACTTTATAATTGTTTATTGATATTAAATTTATTAAATTCTATTTTTGCTTTTAAGTAGTTTAAGCAGTACTTAATAATACATTTATGCTTGTATTTTATAGTTTTACATGAATAAACTTTTTGCTTTCAAACAACAGGAGCTTTTGTGTTCTGTTCTTCTGTATATTATCAGAGAGACAGGTTTAATCAGTGCTGTTTGACTGAATACAAAATCTAAAATCTATACTAACTTTAAATGGCCTGAGACACGGAGAGCTGGCCACCTCGCCGCAAACAAAGGCCGAGGACAACCGGACCCAAACCAGCATGGCTGGCACAGACGGCAGAGGAGGAGGCGGACACCGAAGCAGAAGGTGAGGTGCACACTCCTTCTAACCCATCTCTCTCCCTGTCTCAACAGATAAAAAAAGACGGCAGCTTTGAACAACTACAGCATGAGGATACGCGCCTCCGGCATTGTTGGAGCCAGGTACGCGAGATAGAAGGAGAGATCGTGGGGGACGAAAAAAGCACAACCCGCGTCTTATTTCCTCGTAAAAAACGGCTTACTGTATTATCACAATGCACGGAGAGGCCAGCCCCGAGACCTCCTAGTGGTTCCACAAGGAAAGGTAGACGCGATAATGCATCTTGCCCACTCACATCCACTCGGAGGACACCTGGGGGAAAAAAAATACTATCACCAAGGTGAGAGACCGGTTCCACTGGCCAGGACTCGATGCTGAGGAACGAAATTTCTGTCAGCGCTGTCCTGAATGTCAGAAAACTGCTCCTCGTAAACCAGCCCCCGCCCCCCCCTAATTCCTCTTCCCATTATCGGTGTGCCATTCGAAAGAATTGGAATGGATCTCGTCGGTCCACTCCCAAAGTCAGCAAAAGGCCACCAATATATTTTAGTTTTAGTGGATTACGCCACTTGATATCCCGAGGCCGTCCCGCTGTGCAAAGCTACAACAAAAAATATAGCAAAAGAGTTAGTATTGCTTTTCAGTCGAGTGGGTCTGCTAAAAGAAGTGTTATCCGATCAAGGAGCACCATTCGTGTCCCGTCTGATGACGGACATGTGCCGGCTGCTGCAGATCAAACGGCTGCGCACTTCCGTTTATCATCCGCAAACCGATGGGCTAGTGGAGCACTTTAATCAAACCTTAAAACGGATGTTGCCCCGAGTAGTGGATAAAACAGGTACGTGCCTTTCTTGGGCTAGCTAGTTATTACCGGAGATTTGTGCCTAACTTCTCCTCTATTGCAGCACCCCTCACGAACCTCCTCAGAAAAGGACAGCCGGAGAAAATACAATGGACACAAGAGGCGGAAAGAGCATTTAAGCAGTTAAAAACTCACCTCACCAGCTCCCCCGTCCTCCAAAATCCTGACTTCAATAGACCGTTCACAGTGCACACGGATGCATCAGAAACGGGCTTAGGAGCCGTCCTCTCACAGGACTTTGAAGGAGAAGAACATCCCATCCTATATGTAACCAGAAAACTAACACCAACAGAACAAAAATATGCAACAATAGAGCGGGAAGTCCTTGCCATCAATTGAGCCATCGAGGAGCTGAAATACTATCTATCTGACCGGCACTTTACATTAATTACAGACCATGCTCCTCTCCAGTGACTGGCAAGGGCTAAAGACACGAACCCCTGCATAACACGTTGGTTTCTCTCCTTACAAGATTTCTCCTTCTCAGTCCAACATAGAGCCGGGCTGAGTGGAAAATGTATACAGGAGACTTACCCGTTTCTTCTCTCCCAACAGACTCGGATTATCCCGGATGATCGCGTGTGCCCAGCTCGTCGAAAGGTCTGCCACAAGGCCGTATCTCTGCTTCCTCGGCTCAAACGGCACTCGCCAGGACCGGCTCGCCGGAGCACAGCGGCAAGACGCGACCTAAACCATTCCCTACCAGCCCATCACGTTGACCCTCACCTTCGCCCTTCTCATCAAGCACTTAATCTCACCTCATTCACCTGTTGCACCGCTTGAATCTCAATAAACACTGCATGTTTAAATCACTGCATCACTGCCTCCCAGTGTTCATCATTTCCGAACCCGACAGGAGCTTTACAACATGTACTGCAATACCCACAATCATGTCATCGCCTATGCTGTTAAAAATTTGCCGTATTTTATAACTTTTAAAATATAGAAAGTTCAGAGATTTTCATAGAGCTCCCATGTTTTGGAGAAGCTCTATGAAGCGAATGGAATACTGCAGTCCCACATTACTAAAATCCCCATCGTCTCCCAAATAATCAGAAAAGCAGGAGTTTGTCTTCATATACAAAAAGTTGATTAAAAGCTCTATGTAACTATAATAGCTACATGTGAAAGCTACAGTTAGAGTCTAAAAGCTTACATACACCATGGCTAAATATATTTATTATTTTTAGTATATTTATAAATATTTAATAGAAAACTGCAGTTTCTTTCTACAGTCCAAAGACATGCAGAGTAAGCCAACAGTGTGTAGATGAGTGTGTGACTGTGTGTGTTTATGCTCTGTGATGGATTGCACCCGGTCCAGGGTCTACCCCACCTCAGGCCCAAACTCTCCTGGGATAGGCTCCAGACTGACCCTGTACAGGATAAGCGGCATAAAGAATGAATGAATGACATATAGAGTGTGATAAAAACTAAACACTACCATGCTGCTGAATTCTTCATTCTGATTGTAAAACATTTTATTCTTTTTTTTTTTTTTGAACAGTAGCTCTGACAAGAGAGCTTACAGCAAGAAAAAGTACAGCTGTATATAAAGGTAGTCACTTTATATAAACTTTATATACAATTTACATGGAGTGACTTGTACAGGGACTCGTATAGCAGACAAAGCCATGTTATTTAACAAACAATTTCATAATGGTTGATGTGCTTAAATGTTATTTAAGGAGTTAATTATTTAACATTTATGGAGTCAGTAGTGTGTAAAGCGTTTATTCCTTTAGCCTTGAAAAGGGATATAGATGAAGGCAGGCGGTCCTTTGCAGTTTCTCATTAACATGACAACTTTTTGGTTTTACCTCCGCATGTAACTGTAACTGTCTTGTATGTATTTACAAGGTGGCATTAATCTCCATATGCTCTCTTACGTTAAGAATATAGCAACAACAACTTCCTCATCGAATGCGGCACCTTCCCATATAAAAGCCCCCTAGTGGGTGGATGATATAAGACACTCTAATCAGTACACAATACTCGGACACCTTTCCCTTTACAATAAGTCAATCCCTTTGTGTAACATAACTCTCTCTTTTTTTTTGTTTTCTAACATTACACAGCGATCACAGGGAATATCCTGTAAACAATTGTTTAGGATTTGCTTACCAAAAACAAACAAACAAACAAAAAAAAACAATGACCTGTAACCATACAACATAACATTGCTCCAACAGTGCATGTTCTACTGCTCAGCACCCAAGATTTAGATATGCATTACTATGTTAAGTTATAATGTTTGTCACATAAAACATTTAACATTTGTTACATTTTGCTCCTTTATGTATTTATACATTTGTATTGTATTATATTGTGTGTATATATCTTTTTTATTATGTCTTCTGTGATTAATGGGCTTCGTAACAATGCATCTGCTACAACCACGTTTTTGTGGCCACATCTCACTGGTACAGTGTCAAGATTTTTGCTGTTGATTAGCGGTATTAATGGCTTGTGATCAGTAACCAGTTTTAATTTTTCCAAGCCCACTTAGTACTTTTGGAACATTTCACATGCCCATATGCCTGCAAGTGCATTCTTTAGTTTGCTAAATGCGCTTTTCAATGGTTGGTCCCATGCTCACACACTTTTTGTCCTACGCACTTCCTACAAAGGACCCCTTCCATTGCTAGGTCTGGAATGTATTTGCCCATATAGTTTATAAGACCTAACGCTCTCCTCAGTTCACTTACATTATTATGGGCTCCTGCAACTCACATATTGCACATACTTTTTTCAGGGTCTGCTCTGACACCTTAAGCATCCACGATGTGTCCCAGAAAGCTCAACTTTGTTTTCTTAAACACACACTCCCTTTATTCAGCTTGAGGCCTACACTTTCCATTCTTTTCAGCACTGCTTTTAAATGTTTATCATGCTCTGTTTCCTTCAGATCGAATGGAAGCCTTTTAAAGCAATAATGCCCCACTGGGGAGTTAAACATTGTCAAAAGTAGTGTTCATTTCGGCAACGAAAATAATGATGAAAAATATACGGTGACAAACTTTTTTCCTATGACTAAGAAGAGACGATAACGAGACGCCAGGGATATCAATGAACAGTGACAGTGACGAAATCAGCAGGCAATACTGTTGACTAAGAAAGACGAGACTAAAATGTGGTTTAAAAAATTAAAACTAATAAAACAACTGCCTTTATTTTCATCCACATATAATTTTTGTCACAATCTGCTGCAATACGGTATTCATTATGAGAGCAGCAGTGTTTCCCGGGGTATCAGGAGAAGTTTGCGCTCGCAGTGACGGGATGTTACAGGCTCAGTCATCTTTATATGAGGCGCCGTATAGAGCTTCAGTTAAACTTCACTCATGCACACACAAGAAACACCTGCATACACATAAATTAAACAGTCACACAAACATATATAGAGTACTACAAAGTTCTGAAACTTTTTGAGTTTGTGCGCACACGTCTCATACAGTAGGTATGTGTGGGTGCGCGCATATTTCATACATATTTGTTTCAGCATTTAGTAGTACTGTATATATGTTTGTGTGACTTTAATATATACGTGTATGCAAGTGTTTCATGTGTGTGTGAAGTTTGATTTAAGTTCTATTCGGCGCTTCATAGATTTATCTTTATATTGAACCGGAGAAAAAAACCCGATGTGTAATAATATCGGAGGGGAAACGGTGTGGGCACACGATTGTTGGGAAAAATACCACAAACCTGAAGAGACTCATCAAGGCACATCATAAAAATCTCCAGGTGGTTTTACAGCCTCTTCGTGGTAATTATGTTTTGTTATACGTAATGTATTTTATTTTATTCTATTTTTAGCTAAACTGTTGCCAAAAACATTAAGCTAATAGCTAATCCTGTAAACAGACCAAGTCTGTAAATTCATATTTTTTTTCTTTAAAGGGTTTTGGCTAGACTATATTGACTGAAGGGTAAATTATTATTAATAATAATAATCTTATTGCTAAAATGTTACGTTTTCATTTACTAAAACTAGACTATGCCCATAGCACATATTAAAGTGCTAATCTGCACCTCTTTATCTTCCTCACTCAGTTTTGTAGCTCCTGTAGCGCGAGACCCTCTGTCTCCATGACGACCACTCTGTTGCACGTGTATCAAAGTTGAAAGCAAACAACTGCATGTGCTCTTTTTACATTCAGAATATATCAACACTAACCATGCGTTCACACTGAACGCGGCGAGAGCGTCACAGTTTGCTCTCGCCGCCCTGCCGCCGACGCCAGTATGTTTCTTATCATTTACTAGACTTTGTCTTTAATTAAAATAACATTAATAATTAATAAACACCCGCTACCGCAGTAATCAACCTCTCCTCCATTTTGCTTGGGAACTAATGTAGCCGGAACAAAAGTTACAGGACTGCATCCCGCGGAATCCTCTCAAGCGGAGGACCTCTCTTTTAATTGGTTGCCGCTCAAACGCGTCATAGCTCATTACACTAAAGTTGAGATGATTTCAACTCCCTTCGCCGCCGGCTCCCATTGAAAATCAATGACTTCCGGCGGTTTTGACGCTCTCGCCGCGTTCGGTGTGAACGCAGGGTAACGGAATCTTCGTCTGCGACAACTGCTCATATATTACTCTCTGAGGCCCTCTAGTGGGTGGATGATATAACATACTTTAACCAGTACATAATACCCTGACTGATGGGAAGAGAAATATACTGTAAGGACAAGAAAATAACAGATCATGATCGAAAGCATACCACATCAAATGTCAAACATGGTGGAGGAATAAGTGTGTATGACTGCCAATGGAACCAGGTCACTGGTGTTTATTGATGACCTGATTACCGATAAAAGTAGCAGGATGAATTTGGAAGCCTATAAGGCTAAACACTCTCCTTAGATTCAGCCAAATGCAATAGAGCATGCTTTTCACTTGCTTTAGTTTGTTCAACTGAGTGTAATCCCCTCAAATATGTGCGTGTGTGTACAAACACACACGCACATATTTGTGTTTTCTGCACATATTTGTGTTTTCTGCAGGGGTTTTGTCAAAACCTTTGAGTTAAAGTTGAAAGTCTTGACTTTAAAGTTCAGTGTGGTGGTGTACAGAGGCCAAATGAGACATTTTTCAGAATTTATGGACTTGGCTGGATGTCAACTTCAGTTAACAGCAGTTAGATATAAAACATCATTGTGGTTTCATTACTATTCTAGTTGAGCTGTGTGGCTTTAACCAGTAAGAAACAAGAAAGCGCTTCTTCCTTCGTTTTTCCTACTTTCTCCCCAAATGAAAACACAGGTCTCAAATACGGCTGGTTTCTGTGACATAAGTCATGGTTTTCACAACACACACTATCAGCACTCCATGAGATAAGCTAATAGTAAAGCATGAATATAATGTTAGATGTTGCTGTAGCCTGTACAGCATCTCATGTTAACTTATGACACATAACTTTGCACCACACACACACACACACACACAAAAAATCCATCTGAAGGAAAAAGCACAAAATGGAAATAACTTCAGCTTTGTCCATATGATCCACAGGCAGTAAGTGCTGTGCTCTCCTTAACTGGATAGTTTATTTCCTAGTTTATTGCAAATTGCAAATCTTGAGACTCAATGGAGGTTCCTCTGATCAAAATCTCTTGTAGAATATGTAAAGAAAAAAAAATAGTCCCTCTATAGACATTTTGCTTCAAGATACATGTTCTAGAGAACTTTTCCTATTTCTATAAAATTTACACTAAATCAGCCATAACATTATGACCACCCACCTAATATTGAGTAGGTCCCCTTTTTTTCTGCCAAAACAGCCCTGATCCATCGAGGTACGAATCCACTAGACCTCTGAAGACTGTGGTATCTGACACTAAGCCATCAGTAGCAGATTTTAAGTCCTGGAAGTTGTGAGGTGGGGCCTCCTTTAGTCAGAATTGTTTTTCCATCCCATCCCACGGACTGGATTGAGACCTCTAACTTGTTGTTGCGTTCCTCAAACAATTCTTGAAGTTTGCCAGGGTGCATTATCCTGCTGAAAGAGTCCACAGCCATCAGGGAATACAGTTTCCATGAAGGGGTGTACTTGGTCAGCACCAATGTTTAGCTAAGTGGTACGTGTCAAGCTAACATCCACATGAATATCAGGATGCAAGGATTCCCAGAAGATTTCCCAAAGCATCACACTTGCATCAATATGATTTCCTGTGTGTTCTGGCACCTTTATGTTGGAAGATTACAGACATGATGGATTAATTGGTGTGAAGCCTGTGGTCACTTCTTTGGTAATCCAAGTTCTTTCTAGATAGGAAATGGTGATGGCGGACACATTCCTGTCCAAATAGCCTGGTAGGTGCCTAGCAAACACGTAGTATTAACTGGCCAGTTTATGTGATAGTAAATAAACCATTGTGCCTTGGATGATTTCACTGGCTAGCTAAGTGAAAGGTACATTACATAATTCAGTAGAGAAATACTGGCTATATATTGGATAAGTAACATTAGATAAAGCTATTCTGATATTCAGTTTGAACTTTAGACTCATAACAGTACACCAAGATTCTCCTGACTGATTACATGCTGAACATTTCCTCTCTCTCTCTCTCTCTCTCTCTCTCCTTCTGCACATACTCTTTTTAAACACACTGTTTTTAGACTCCCCCTTTACTGTTAGAGTTACTTCTTACACCATTGCTATAATGTACTCTATGAGTGGTGAAATAATTGCATTGATGGTGAAAATATTAACAGTTCTAATAACGATCTAAGAGATGTGAATCCATTGGTGTTTAAGAACAGAGGAAGTGGTAAGGCTGTAACACAGACACGTCTCATTCGGTCAGTCATCAGTAGGACAGGATGGAGCTCCGTTCACTCTGTGTGATGCTCTGTGAGTAAATGTTCTTTGTATGTCTTCATTACAGTGACTGGAGCTGAATTAAATTTCTAACAGTCTTAACGGTGGGAAAGTCCTGACACTGGAGTTTGTGTGATTATTTAGATTGTCTCTAGCAAAGGTTTGATACTGAATTGATTATGAACAGCACATTCTGTGTTTGTCAGCCCAGATCATTTTATAGGTAAAAAAAAAATCAGTCATTATACAAACACTGTTTGTCCTTTTTAAAACTGATTATTAAAAGTTAACTTTTGTTTAGGTTTTTACATTTTATGCTTAATTTTATACTTAATTCTACATTTGTTTGCTGATGTTCTCTGCACTAATATGTAATACTGTATGTTCTTGCTTAAAAACGTCAAAACCCTGCAAGTTTTAGTGTGCACAGGGACGAGATGCATTCATATTTATTGAGACACGACACTGTCTTCAACAATAGGACAAAATGGTTGTTGATTTTTTTATTCAATTAATAAACCACAATAAACCATTACCAAATAAACCAAATAATTTAGCCACAGATTGATTCGACTTTTTTTTTCTGATGGAACTTCAGCTTTTGCAGGCTGCAAGACAAAGCACAGTTTCATTATAAGTTTTTCGGGCTCTGCATTGTTTTGTAACTTTAAATGTGACAAAAGGACACAAAAACGGGGAAACTTTATAGCTAACTAACCTTTTCTGTAAATATATTTTTGAGCATTTGAATTAACAGTCAGACATCAGGTTCTGTGTGATTATTTTATGTTTCTGCAGTTCAGGATGTTGAATTTATAATAAACAGTGAGTTCGACTTTTGTTACGATCACATTTTACCAAATTTTATTTTATGAGTAAAATATATAATAAAAGGAAATAGTCACTGTATTAAATGATCATGAAATGGTTACTGTCTCACTGTGTTTAACTTCATATCAGAGCAGATGTTCCTTTGAATAATCTGTTAATATAACACAAAGTGTGATAGTAATAATTCACATTATACTAACATGCTGTTGAATTCCATGCTCTGATTGGTCAGAAGGTGTTGATTCATTTTCTATAGCAGCAGCTCTGACAGTAGCACTGGTTACAAGACAAAGTACAGGCTGTTATCACACTTTATGCAGTATTTTATTTATAAAATGTGTCATACAGAAAAATTATAAATCGACTCTTCAATGTCAGTGCTTTGTAATGGTCAGTAATTTGTCCATCATGTAAAGTCTTTATTTCACTGCGTTTGGAGAGGAATGTAGACTAAGACAGATCATTCTTTGAGGTTTCTCAGTAACATGACAAACTTTTTATGTCTGAGTATTTTTTGCTACCTTAGGTGTGAGAAACTGATGCTAGTAAACGGAAATATGGAGCTTTTAGGTGTATGATGTTAGTGACAAAAACTAATTTGTGGTTTGTGCCGTGTGGTTGTCGCACAACATTAAACATGACTATAAATGGTGAAAACTATGGCATCTCGCTCTTTAACTAATAAATTGTCGTGTTTCCAAACATACCTTATATAAAATACCAAGTGATCTCTGATCATGATAATTTTTTTCCTCAAAGATGATGGTTCCACACTATCCTCGCAGGTTTTAATAATGTGTTTTACAGTTCTTAACACAATTACGATAGTTTCAGGAATCTCTTCAGTTGTCATCTTTGATGCAGGTCAATAATTTGCTCCTTCTGAACCAGAGTAACGTCAGAGCCACGACCACAAGATATGTCTTCTGACCAGAGGTGGAAAGTAACGAATTACATTTACTCGCGTTACTGTAATTGAGTAGTTTTTTTTGTGTACTTCTACTTTTTAAAGTAGTTTTTAAAAGCTGTAATTTTACTTTTACTCAAATATGTTTTATTTGAAGTATTGTAATTCGCTACATTTTAAATCATATGCGCTATTAAGTAAAACAAATGAATGAAAATGCAAAAAATATTATGCTTTGTATAAATGCTTCGTTGCGCCCACGTGTGTATCGTGTCCTGGTCGCGCGCCGCTCCAGACTCCACTCCAGGTTTTCTGACTGTCCCCACATCGGCATCTACCTGACCTTCCACACGGTCGCTTCCGCCCTGAGAGTGACGTCATCAACCAGCGCGACCATATATAAACCGGAGAGAGCCGCGGGAAAGAGGAAAGAGATTGTGATTTTGGCATTTTGATATTTGGTTGTGTATTCTGGTTTTGACTTTTTCTCTCCCATTGACTTTGATTATTGCTTTGCCCCTTTGGTTTGGTTGCCCTTTGTATATATTTGTAGATAATTTCACTGTATGTTTGTGCACTCACCAGTAGTAGGGGCGTGGCTGCCATTTATTTTAGGAAGAGGAAATTTATTCATTGTTTTTGGTTTAGGGATTCAGGAAAGGGACCTGTATTTTTGTTTGTGTGTGTTTTTTTTTTTTTGTGCAGGTAATTTAGCTACTAAATATAAAAACCATTTACTGTAATTTATTATTTTGGCCTAGGTCCACCCTGAATGTGATCCTCCTCCTGTTGTGTGTGTGTCTGTGTGTTTTTTGTTTTGTAAAGCAATACAAACCATTCTTTTGCTGTACGGCCCAACCCTAGACTGGGACATAACGCCATATTTAAGTGACCACTTTGATTTTCAAGCACAAGAAAGACAACAGCTTTATTATGCAAAGGTGTTCCTTCAGTTAAAAACAACTAGTTTGAGATTTATATCTGCTCATCTTCTTTGAACTACGCTAGAATGCCTCATCCCACCCCCGCCGTTAAAAAAAAAAAAAGTTACTCAGTAACGTTTACTCTGAGTAAATTTTTTATGAGCTACTTTTTACTTTTACTTGAGTAGATTTTTATAATGGTAAGTTTACTTGTACTTCAGTAAAATTTCACTGAAGTAACAGTACTTTTACTTGACTACAAAATTTTAGTACTCTTTCCACCTCTGCTTCTGAGACGGTTGTTTTAGAAATGAGAAGCTCCTCACTGCATCAGTTAGTGTTAAATAACGTGTTGTCATCTGAACCATATTAATCACTGCAGTAATTTTACCACAAAAGGCTCTTAATTATGTGCTTAGTTAGATCAAGGTGGTGACTTTTATTTTTTTCAATGTGTGTGTGTGTGTGTGTGTGTGTGTGTGTAGGTGTGTGTGTGTCTGCATGTAGGTGTGTGTATGTGTCATGTGACTGCTCACATGCTGGTAATTGCTGTTTTTAGTTTCAGCAACATTGACACTTTTTACACCCACAAAGAGAAACCACAAAGGCAACGAGGCACTCTCTCCCCCCCTTTTTTTCATTCACACTGTCTTGTAAATGTGAACTTTTAACTCCAAAAATATGCACACACCGCACAACTAGTTCATGGTTTCACAAACGTTACTGCACTTTGGAATATACAGCAGTGTTTTTTTTTATTTGTAATACATCACTCAAGTGTTTCTGCCTAAACGTCTAACAATTTAGCATTTCTTATTTAGGACATGACTGGATGATTAACTGGGTTATAAGTGACCAATGCTAACTGAAAGGTGATTATCATTGTTATTATTATTTTTATTAGGGGAGTGGTGGCTCAGGAAACTAAGGCTCTAGGATTTAGATATAGGTTTGAGGATCTGGGTTTGAGCCCAACTGTTGGTGGTTACCACACCTCATACTATCCAGCCACTGCATGCAGTGCTGGTCCCAAGCCCGGATAAAATTGGAGGGTTGCATCAGGAAGGGCATCCGTCATAAGACCTGTGCCAAGTTATGTGCGGATCGTATTGTCCACTGTGGTGACCCCTTGATGAGAGCAGCCAAAACAAAGTTTTTATTATTATGTTGTTGCATTCTCTTCATCAACAGTTGTCCAAGAGAGGTTTGCAGTTGTTGTGCCAAACTAATAATTCCCAGTTACAGAGAAGCAGCTCTGTAACATAATGCTGCCAGGACCATGCTTCAATGTGACTTTGGTGTTTAAAAAGGTTCTCTCAAATTTTCCTTCATCTTTCCCATCAACCCATAACACTGCCTGGAGTTTTATTCATTTATTTATTACTATTATTTTTTAATGAGGGTTTCTGTATTGCATTGGATTGTGACAAAAATGAAATGCTGACGAAAATAAAGACAGATGTTTTATTTGTTTTTAAACCATATTTTACTCTAGTCTTTTCTTGTTAACAATATTGCATGCTGATTTCGTCACTGTCACTGTTCATCGATATGTCTCATCGTCATCTCGTCTTAGTCATAGAAAAAAAGATCATCGTTTTTTTTCCCATCATTATTTTTGTTGATGAAATTAACATTTATAGCAGTATCTCTCTCTCTCTCTCTCCCTCTCTCTCGCGCACAGTTTGATTGCCTTTTGAAACACAGGAAGTTTTGAGGCTTTAATGCTGACTAGTGTGACATGTTTATTAATAAACTAAAACACATTACAATGGAACCTCAGATTGTGAGTAACGCGGTTTTGCAAGTGTTCTGGAAGACGAGCAAAGATTTTAAATAAATTTTGACTTGAAAAATGAACAAGTCTTGGTTTACGAGTGCCGAGTATCATGTATCACGCATGCGCTTCTTGTTTTGATGCGGAGCGTCACGTGAGCACAACTGAGCCAATGGTTTTTCTCTTTCTTGTGCTGCGGAATTGTGGGTAATCATCTCCCCTGCTGGGTCTTAGTGCTTGTCTCTCACTGGTATAATCAACATCTGTGCACGCGTGTATTGTTTACTATAACACTGTAACCATGTGTGTGCGTGTAAAACATTTTAATGTGTGTGTGTGTGTGTACAGCGCGCGTGTACTGTTTATTATAACATGTGTTATAATAAACAGTACAGGCCTGCTCTGCGTGCGTGTAAAGCAAAAGAAAGTCTCATTAGAGAGATTAAAGGTTCTTTCTCCCTGGGTCGGCATGCCATTATGTGTGCATGCGCGTAATTTGACACCGTGCCCCTTCACACACACACTCTCGCTTTTATACCCCCCCGCACCCTCTCCTCCTCTCGTCTTCACACACACAGACGCACACCCACTTTGCTCTACACAGAAACTCTGCTCTGTCGTGATTCTTTTCAAAGGTAAAGTGCAGGTTAATTTGTTTGTTTGTTTGTTTTCCTGTACAGCAGTGATTCCGTTAGTATGTGCTCACCAAGTGTCTAGGCGATGTTCCTTGCAAATTTTTCCAATAAAACATTCTTTCCGTTAATGTGTGTGTATGTGAAACTCAAATAAGAGAGGAGGAAGGTTTAATGTGTAAGATGAGAAGGGGGAGAGGGGAGGGGCTGATTCCTCCTCTCCTCTTACTTTAGCTTCACACACATACACAAACACACACACAGCATCTGCGCGCACAAACGGAAACACTTATCTGTTGGGATTTATTTTTACTTTTTTTAAAGGTCAAGTGCAGGTTAATTTGTTTTATTTTTACTTTATATTTTGTATTAATTATTTCTATGTATTTATTTTTTTAGGCTATGGAACGAATGATTTGTGTTTCCATTATTTCTTATGGGAAAATTTGCTTTTATTCATGAGTGTTTTGAAATATGAACCTGCTTCTGGAGCAAATTATGCTCTTAATCCAAGGTTACACTGTACTGTGGTATAAGAGGAATAAACAACCTCAGGTCATGCTGTTATTTCAGATTTTTGTTTTGCTGATGTTTCGGGACGTCTCTCATTTCTTGTGTTTCTCTCCCTACTTTTAGTGCTGATGGGACTCATCGACTGTGTACTAACAGGTCAGTCTTTTATTTTGTATTTATTGCTATATATATGGGATGGGAGCCATGAGCAGACCTTAAAACAAAGCAATAAATAAAACACTTTATAACTTTTACGCAGCTGTCAATCTAATCTAATAAACAAAACGAAAACAAATTCTGGGCATATGATGTCCACTAACTACACTGACTAACAAAACATAAGTACAACTATTAGCTCTTGCTCCTAACTAGTGTTTCTAAACAAATTCTCACTCTGCGTGTTGCTTATGTAGACCCTGAGGCATAATAACCTTGACTGGACACCGTGAATTGGAGATACGTCCAACAACTCGTACTTGGCGAAGAAATAGTAATCAACGTGTAGTGCAGTCAAATAAAACAACGCAAAGGAAACAGAGCATAGATACACACGTGGACAAAATTGTTGGTACCCTTCGGTCAATGAAAGAAAAACTCACAATGGTCACTCACATAACTTTAATCTGACAAAAGTAATAATTTTAAAAAGTTCTATGAATGTTAACCAATGAAAGTCAGCCATTGCTTTTCAACCATGCTTCAACAGAATTATTAAAAAAAATAAACTCATGGAACAGGCCTGGACAAAAATGATGGTACCCCTAGAAGATACTGAAAATAATGTGACCAAAGGGACATGTTAATTCAAGGTGTGTCCACTAATTAGCATCACAGGTGTCTACAATCTTGTATTCAGACAGTGGGCCTATATATAGGGCTCCAGGTAGTCACTGTGTTGTTTGGTGACATGGTATGTACCACACTCAACATGGACCAGAGGAAGCGAAGGAAAGAGTTGTCTCAGGAGATTCTAAAGAAAATTATAGACAAGCATGTTAAAGGTAAAGGCTATAAGACCATTTCCAAGCAGCTAGATGTTCCTGTGACTACAGTTGCACATATTATTCAGAAATTTAAGATCCATGGGACTGTAGCCAACCTCGCTGGACGTGGCCGCAGGAGGAAAATTGATGACAAATCAAAGAGACGGATAATCCGAATGGTAACAAAAGAGCCCAGAAAGACTTCTAAAGTGATCCAAGGTGAACTTCATGCTCAAGGAACATCAGTATCAGATCGCACCATCCGTCGTTGTTTGAGCCAAAGTGGACTACATGGGAGATGACCAAGGAGGACACCATTGTTGAAAACAAATCATAAAAAAGCCAGACTGGAATATGCCAAACTACATGTTGACTTCTGGGAGAATGTCCTATGGACAGATGAGACAAAAATGGAACTTTTTGCCAAGGCACATCAGCTCAATGTTCACAGACAGAAAAATGAAGCATATCAAGAAAAGAACACTGTCCCTACTGTGAAACATGGAGGAGGCTCTGTTATGTTCTGGGGCTGATTTGCTGCATCTGGCACAGGGTGTCTTGAATCTTTGCAGGGTACAATGAAATCTCAAGACTATCAAGGGATTCTAGAGAGAAATGTGCTGGCCAGTGTCAGAAAGCTGGGTCTCAGTCGCAGGTCATGGGTCTTGCAACAGGACAATGACCCAAAACACACAGCTAAAAACACCCAAGAATGGCTAAGAGGAAAACATTGGACTATTCTAAAGTGGCCGTCTATGAGCCCTGACCTCAATCCTATTGAGCGTCTTTGGAAGGAGCTGAAACATGCTGTCTGGAAAAGGCACCCTTCAAACCGGAAACAACTGGAGCAGCTTGCTCATGAGGAGTGGGCCAAAATACCTGCAGAGAGGTGCAGAAGTCTCATTGACAGTTACAGGAATCGTTTGATTGCAGTGATTGCCTCAAGAGGTTGTGCAACAAACTATTAAGTTAGGGGTACCATAATTTTTGTCCAGGCCTGTTCCATGAGTTCATTTTTTTAAATAATTCTGTTGAAGCATGGTTGAAAAGCAATGTCTGACTTTCATTGGTTAACATTCAGAGAATTCTTATTTATTATTACTTTTGTCAGATTAAACTTATTTCTGTGACCATTGTGAGTTTTTCTTTCATTGACCGAAGGGTACCAACAAGTTTGTCCACGTGTGTATGAGCTAACGCTAGATAACCGCCACAACATTTGAAAACTGGGAGTAATAATGAGTCATCGTAAACAATGTGAATGATAGAAAGAAGCCGCCGATGCTTGTATCAAGTCCGGTTTCATATACTAGACTAGGGACATCACACTGGTTCCCATAGGAATCATCATAGCACTGAAAACGAAGATTGACATGGACGATGTCCAATCGTAGGACCTGAAAGACATAGGAACCAAAAACACCAAAAGAGACATCCCCAAAATATTACGGGACCTAACGTGTGATTGCTCATCACTCACCTGCTCTTTGCTGCCTTCTCATGTGCATTCAACACTAGTCAGTGGCATGTTTTCTGTGATTATTACAGTCCATTACAGGTTGTTTCAGCTAATGTGTTCAGCGTGCATTAAACTTTTGCCCATATATATATATATATATATATATATATATATATATATATATATATATATATATATATATATATATATATATATATATATACACACACACACTGTATATATTTTTTTGCATCGTCATTTGATCTGAATAGAAAAACTCCTTACAGCATTTATAATGTTTGAAATATTCGGCACCAGTGGCAGCTGGTGCAGACTTTTTTGTTTAAACATTATTAAACTTTTAATATTCGCCTGTAAAAAGCCATAAGAAGTGTCGGAAAAGCACAGAGTGTAAGCTCGGCCGTGATCACTTGACTGCTGCTTAATTAGAAGATCAGGTCGATCTGGTCCAAGCTCCTTCACTTTTTTTTCTTTCTTCGTCCAATCGCCTTGCGAAGGGGTATTTAAGAACAGAAGTGGGAGGGTTCAGGGCGCACAGTGCTGCACCCCAAGGATGATTTGAAAAGATCCAATCAGAGCTCAGCCTCAAGTCACATGCTTTTCAAAAATGTATGTGCCTACATAGACACTCGTTTGTCAGGCACCCCGCGTACACGAACACAAATGAACGTAATACAGTTTAGATTTTTCTTTTAATTGTAAATAAATTATATTAAGAAATACAGCGGAATATTGTGACTAAATGACTTTATTTCATTATTAAAATAAATTATTATTATGGTAAATAATTACATGTTAAAGATGCATTTTTCTCTGCCTAACTTTAAAGGGGCAGCACCCCAGTGCCCCTTATTGACCGGCCGCCACTGTTCGGCACTTCAATTTATTGTGGTTGTATATTTCAAATAAAAATGTAATGCAAGCATTTAAAAAGTCAATGCAAAAATATTGTCCATACTAAGTATTAAAATGCCATCTTCCTTGACCTTTCAACCTCACAAATTCAGGTCGACAAAATTCAGGTCTTCACATCCGGGATATCACAAGAAGAGTAATGGATTTGTCGATTGTTATGTTCTGATCCGCAGTGTACTTTAAAGTGTGCTGTTCCTGCTTACTGTACAGTGTACTTTGCAGGGAGCGGCTTGTCAATCGAAATGCAGCACTTCTAACTAACTGGCTGAGTTAGTTTAGCGTCAGAATAAACGGTGAATTGTGCTAAAATTCCCCCTACTTGCTTGCTCAGAAATTAATCTCCAAATTCTTAAGGTTTTATGGGGCAATTGTATGTTTTTGTCGATCTCCAACATAAATTCTTATTTTTGTTAAACTGCAAGCAAATTACACTCAGTCAGTTATTTCTATCATTATTGTGTCCCTTTTACCTTTAGTTTCTTGTTCCCTTGCTGACACTCAGTGTCTCCTACTTTGTGCGGGATCACACGCAGGGGATTTGTCTTTCACTCGTGATCATGTGATATTTCACATCTGTTACAATTAAACTGATTTAATAATTTACTATTAGACTTCATTTTCCATTGGACTTTTTAAAAACATTTTGTGCACACATGAACTAATTTAGTGTTGAACTGAAAACTATAAAATGTGCATAGTCACTCATATAGTTATAGTGCGCGCATGCACAATTAGAAAATGCTCAGCAACCGTTTAGCCTCTTTTTACATTAACCCTGTAAAAAGGATGCAAAAAAGGTGTTTTATTTTTACACTGTTTGAAGGCAGGAAATTGGTTATTTAAAATATATCATGTGTTCTACTTCAACCAGTGTAGAAATAAACACCTTTTTTCGCATCCTGCTGATTTGTGATTAATTCATTTGAACGCTCAGATCATGTAACATTTTGTGAATCACAGTGTCACATGTCATGTGTGCTCCAAAAAAGTTATATACAAAACCTAGCCTAATATAATTCAATAGAATTTATTCTTATTCTTATTTTATTGCATTATCATCATTTCCAACATTAGCTACAATGTAACATTAAAAATACGACTTAAACAAGTTCAAACTGAATTTTAGTGCCCTAAAAGGCCAATGAACAGCAGTTTGAATGATATTAAGAGCTAAGACTTGAAAAACTCAGAAACAAAAGGATACAAAGCAGATTAATGAATGTTCCAGACACAGAAGCGACAGAAACGCTGAGCAGTGAACCACTGGAGCCGTTCAGGCTAAATCAGGATCTATACAGAGAGATATGACGATCATAACTGATCCATGACGATCCCTGTCATAACTGCAATAGTAAAGCCTTGAGAAAGTGAAAAAAGGATGATGAATTGAAGACGTTAATGTTTACCATATTAAACAATTTCCATTTATTACAAGTTTCATATTTTTTTGGAATATTTTTTTTTATAATCTAACCCTGCTTTAAACATATCCACAACTTTATCCCTGACCTGTCTGGTGTGTTCCTTGGGTTTCGTGATGCTGTTTGTTCACTAATGCTCACTAACAAATCCCTGAGGGCTTCACAGAACAGCTCTATTTATACTGAGATTAAATTACACACAGGTGGACTCTATATACTAATTAGGTGACTTCTGAAGGCAATTGATTTCACTGGATTTTAGTTAGGGATATTAGAATAAAGAGGCTAAATACAAATGCACACACCACAGTCGCACAGTGTAAAGATGCAGCACCTTATGATAAACATACTGTAAAATATAATGTCTGCAAAATTAACAGTATTGTGCTATAAAACAATGACACCAAAGTTTGTAAATAAAAAAATGACAGAGTGATTAATTTACAGTAATATTTAGGGAACCACTTTGTGTAATTTCCGCACTAGTTTGCTCATATACATGTTTGGACACAGATAAAGATACCATGGAGCTAACTGTTTAAATCAGGATGTTTAATGGAATAAATGAGATGACTTTTAATGACTTCCATTTATACACTGCATTTCCCCCCAAAGACTCCAATAGCATTAGTCCGTAGTTAAAATTTTTTTCAGCGGTGAGGTTGGTAGAACAGCGCTTTAGCATTTAACTTGCAACTTACCTCAGAAAGAGAACACTTGCACACACAAAAAAGAAGTTAGACGGCACGTGCACACTGGAGAGAGATGGCATCCGTACTGGAAAGAGAAACGACTTGCACATGGGAAAGATGTCGATCTTCATTTTAGAAGTGATTAGTTCAGTAAAGTTAGCTTGACCTCTTCAAGTGTATTTGATTTTTAAAGAAAATTCAAAACCTGAGCTCATATCAAACCTTACAAAGAGCTGCACTGACAGGAAACCCAGTAAGGTGCACACACACACACACACACACACACACACACACACACACACACACACGTACACACACGTACGAAAATTTGCAGAGCTCCACGAGACTTTTTAAAAATGACTTAGCAGCAATCTGTGTATGTTAACTGCACCCATCTTATCTTGTAAACTGTACTGTCTCAAACCACAAGACACTACAGCACATAGCGAGGACAGGAGAGATCATCATCTGGGTCTCTCTTCCCTCCATCATGGACATTTACACCCCACACTGCATCCTCAAAGACACCAGTACTGTTAATACATTGTGTCAAAAATATTGTCTGCAAATAGCAAAATGAAATAAATATTGTGCAAATATTGCAAAGAGCAGTTCAGGTAGGTAGGTATGAACAAATTAAGATGGTTGTAGCTCAGTGTGATTGTGCATGTGTGTTTATCAGTTCAGTCCGGATGTTATTTAGTTCGTCTGAGTGATTTGTGTGTGTGTGTTTGTGTGCGTGTGTGTGTTTATCAGTCCAGTCTCTTTGTGATGAGGAGACGCATGGCTTGTGGGTTTCTCAGTCTGGTTGTGTGTGCCCAAATGCTTCGGTACCTTTTTCCAGATAGCAGGAGGGTGAAGAGTGTGTGTGATGGGTGTGTCCGGTCAGCCACAATGCTAGTGGCTTTACGGATGCAGCGTGTGGTGTAGATGTCTTCGATAGAGGGGAGAGAGACCCAGATGATCTTCTCAGCTGTACTCACTATCTGCTGCAGGGACTTGCGGTCTGATATGGTACAATTCCCAGACCAAACAGTGATGCAGCTGCTCAGAATGCTCTCAATAGTTCCTCTATAGAAGGTGATAAGGATTGGTGGTGGAAGCTGTGCCTTTCTCAGCCTTCTCAGGAAGAAAAGACGTTGTTGGGCTTTCTTAAGCAGAGAGCTGGTGTTGAGGGACCAGGTGAAGGTTCTCCTCCAGGTGGACGCCCAGGAATTTTGTGCTCTTGACGATCTCCACAGAAGAGCCTTCGATGCTGAGCGGAGAGTGATCGCTCCGTGTCCTCCTGAAATCAACAATAATCTCTTTTGTCTTATCGACGTTCAGAGACAGGTTGTTGTCTGTACACCAGTCCGTTAGCCTCTGCACTTCCTCTCTGTACGCCGACTCGTCGTTCTTGCTGATGAGACCCACCACGGTCGTGTCATCTGCAAACTTGATGATATGATTGGAGCTGTGTGTCGCTACACAATCATGAGTCAGAAGTGTGAACAGCAGGGGACTGAGCACACAGCCCTGGGGGGCCCCAGTGCTCAGTATGGTGGTGCTGGAGGTATAGCTTCCGATCCGCACTGCCTGAGGTCTTTCGGTCAGGAAGTCCAGGATCCAGTTACAGAGGGAGGTGTTCAGGCCCAACAAGCTCAGCTTCCCGATCAGGTGTTGTGGGATGATTGTATTGAATGCTGAACTGAAATCTATGTAGAGCATTCTGATGTATGTGTCCTTCTTGTCAAGATGTGACAGTGCCAGGTGGAGTGTGGTGGAGATGGCGTCGTCGAACGGTTTGAACGATACACGAACTGCAGAACCCGTTCTTTGGCACGGGGACGATGCCAGCTGTTCTGCACATTCTCTGAGCACTCTGCCTGGGATGTTGTCTGGTCCAGCAGCTTCACGTGGGTTGACTCTGTGTAGCATTTTCCTCACATCAGCTGTGGTGAGACACAGCACCTGGTCGGTCGGAGGAGGGGTGGTCTTCCTCGCAGTCACGTCGTTCTGCATGTCGAACCATGTGTAGAAGTTGTTCAACGTATTTGGAAGGGATCGTCACTGTCACAGGCTGGTGATGAAGTCCTGTAGTTGGTGATGGCTTGTATGCCCTGCCACATGCGCCGTGTGCCACCGCTGTCTCTGAAGTGGTTGTGGATTCTCTGGGCATGTGCGTGCTTCGCCTCTCTGATGGCCCGGGACAGTTTGGACCTTGCTTTTTTTAGGGGCCGCCTTTGTCCCTCGCTCTGAAGGCAGAGTCTCTGGTCCTCAGAAGTTCACGTACACACGTGGACAAAATTGTTGGTACCCTTCGGTCAATGAAAGAAAAACTCACAATGGTCACATAAATAACTTTAATCTGACAAAAGTAATAATTAAAAAAAATTATATGAGTGTTAACCAATGAAAGTCAGACATTGCTTTTCAACCATGCTTCAACAGAATTATTTAAAAAAATAAACTCATGGAACAGGCCTGGACAAAACTGATGGTACCCCTAGAAAATACTGAAAATAATGTGACCAAAGGGACATGTTAATTCAAGGTGTGTCCACTAATTAGCATCACAGGTGTCTACAATCTTGTAATCAGTCAGTGGGCCTATATATAGGGCTCCAGGTAGTCACTGTGTTGTTTGGTGACATGGTATGTACCACACTCTACATGGACCAGAGGAAGCGAAGGAAAGAGTTCTCAGGAGATTCGAAAGAAAATTATAGACAAGCATGTTAAAGGTAAAGGCTATAAGACCATTTCCAAGCAGCTAGATGTTCCTGTGACTACAGTTGCACATATTATTCAGAAATTTAAGATCCATGGGACTGTAGCCAACCTCCCTGGACGTGGCCGCAGGAGGAAAATTTAAGACAAATCAAAGAGACGGATAATCCGAATGGTAACAAAAGAGCCCAGAAAGACTTCTAAAGAGATCCAAGGTGAACTTTGTGCTCAAGGAACATCAGTGTCAGATCGCACCATCCGTCGTTGTTTGAGCCAAAGTGGACTACATGGGAGACGACCAAGGAGGACACCATTGTTGAAAACAAATCATAAAAAAGCCAGACTGGAATATGCCAAACTACATGTTGACAAGCCATAAAGCTTCTGGGAGAATGTCCTATGGACAGATGAGACAAAAATGGAACTTTTTGCCAAGGCACATCAGCTCTATGTTCACAGATGGAAAAATGAAGCATATCAAGAAAAGAACACTGTCCCTACTGTGAAACATGGAGGAGGCTCTGTTATGTTCTGGGGCTTCTTTGCTGCATCTGGCACAGGGTGTCTTGAATCTGTGCAGGGTACAATGAAATCTCAAGACTATCAAGGGATTCTAGAGAGAAATGTGCTGGCCAGTGTCAGAAAGCTGGGTCTCAGTCGCAGGTTTTGTAACAGGACAATGACCCAAAACACACAGCTAAAAACACCCAAGAATGGCTAAGAGGAAAACATTGGACTATTCTAAAGTGGCCTTCTATGAGCCCTGACCTCAATCCAATTGAGCATCTTTGGAAGGAGATGAAACATGCTGTCTGGAAAAGGCACCCTTCAAACCGGAAACAACTGGAGCAGCTTGCTCATGAGGAGTGGGCCAAAATACCTGCAGAGAGGTGCAGAAGTCTCATTGACAGTTACAGGAATGGTTTGATTGCAGTGATTGCCTCAAAAGGTTGGGCAACAAACTATTAAGTTAGGGGTATCATCATTTTTGTCCAGGCCTGTTCAATTTTTTTTATAATTCCGTTGAAGCATGGTTGAAAAGCAATGTCTGACTTTCATTGGTTAACATTCATAGAATTCTTATTTATTATTACTTTTGTCAGATTAAAGTTATTTCTGTGACCATTGTGAGTTTTTCTTTCATTGACCAAAGTGTACCAACAATTTTGTCCACGTGTGTACCTCTGCAGTAATCCACGGTTTCTGGTTGGGTCGTGAGATGATGCTCTTGGAGACCGTGACGTCATCGGTGCACTTGTTGATCAGCTGGTCACTGATGACGTGTACTCCTCCAAGTCTGTGTAGTCGCCGTAAGTCACAGCCTCCCTAAACATGTTCCAGTCAGTGTTCTCGAAACAGTCCTGAAGAGCAGAGATGGCTCCTGCTGGCCAGGTTTTCACCTGCTTCAGAACCGGTTTTGAACGCCTGACGAGTGGTCTGTATGCTGGAATTCGCATAACAGAGATGTGGTCTGAGTAGCTGAAGTGGGGACGGGGCTCCACCCGACATGCGCCGGGGATGTTTGTGTAAACAAGATCCAGCGTGTTTTCCCCTCTCGTCGCAAAATCCACATACTGATGGAATTTAGGAAGCACTGACTTGAGATTTGCATGGTTGAAATCTCCAGCGACAATAAACAGTCCATCCGGGTGTGTTCTGCAGATTATTGATCTTTGCATACAGTTCACAGAGTGCCTCCTTAGCATTAGCGCTAGGTGGAATGTACACTCCGACAATGAAAACGGTGGTGAATTCCCATGGTAAATAAAAAGGTTTACATCTAACAGTCACAATCTCCAGAAACGATGAGCAAAAGCTAGAAACTAGCAGAGTTCTTACACCATTCCGTGTTGATGTAAACACACAAGCCACCGCCGTCAGTCTTACCGCACAGAGCTTAATTTCTGTCAGCGCGAAACGAGGCTAGTCTGTCTAGTTGAATGGCGGCATACTGGAGGCCTGCTTCCCGAAGCAAGCCAAGGTCGCGTATCTTCTCACGCAGCTCATCTTGAATGAAATTTGCCGGTTTATTGAGTTGTAAATAGGGTTGGATACCGAAAACCTATATAACCGGTATGTAACGGACCGAAACAGAACGCAAATTTCGGTGACTCATTTCGGTGCCATTTAAATGCCTGAACGATGCCTGAACTGTCGATTGAAATATTTGTTCCCTGGGGCTATGATGACATAGTTGTAATAAGCATTAGATTCATCAACACACATGATCGCTAGTAAAATTTAAATACTGCATTCATGGGGTGTCAGAAATGATCGGAAAAATAAATGATTTCCTTAATTTAAAAAATCTTCGGAAAGCTTTGATAATACAAATCCAAAACATTGTTGCAGTAATGTTACTGTCCATTTTATTAATGCAGCAACTAATGTTACACTTGCTCTGACGGCAGCAGGTGGTGTACTGCTATCTTAACTTGCTAAATTAAACAATTTTCGTTAAAATGCCTAAAACTAAACGGTCGAAAGTGTGGCTATATTTCACAAGAAAGGATTCCGACACCGCGACATGCAGCAAATATGTTACAGCAGTTGCGTGTAAAGAGGGAAACACGTCAAATCTAATGAAGCACACGGAATAAACTTACTGTAAAAGCAGAGGGACGCACCGTGTTTGACAGCTTGCGGACAACAGCTGGTACTATAGGTGTGGATGACCCCAGCCCCAGTCATACCAACTGTAGCAAAAAGGAGTCCACCGATTATGATGACGATTGCAGCCTTTCCACAGGTTAGTAGTAGGCTAATGTAATGTTAATTGCAAAATGCAAATCTGGCATTCATACTAACAAATGGTCAAACGATTTGTAAAATACTAATGTAACATGGATTCTGTTTATAATTATGGCTTTCCAGCTAGTACTTAAACTTTTAATATATTGCTCAATTTAAGCATTAAATTTTTTGTTCAATAAAAATGTATTCTTGAGTCATCCACCATCATTTTGTGGCTTTTGCAAAGTCTCAGTTCAGGCACTGTTTTGGCAGCCTACGACCCACTGACGCTGTATTCTCTCTACACAGACAGAGGCTGAGATGCTCTCGTCCTCCAGCTGCACACAGAGACACTGCAAAGTCTTTATAAAGGATTTTTATATTTCTAAATTGTAATGAATAAATTATGCAAAATGCATAATCAACTGCATTATTTAGATGACACTGTGATGTAAACACAAAAGTAAATATAATAGAAAAAAGATCAGTTAAAAAGTCTTATAATGAGGCTTTTGTGTTTTTCAGTGAAATTAAATGGGGTTCAGTGTACTATAATCAACAACTGATCATAAATCTTATTGATATAATCAGTTTCATATCAACATGGTCAGGTTGCTGAGTTGATTTAATGATTAAATTTGTTATTAAATGTTGTTTAAATTCCTACTGTACTGTTTGCAGAATTATTCTGGTGACCACACCTACAAGTTTATTCCTTGTAAACACCACAGCACTGTATTTACTTATTCACAGTTTACTATAACTAACACACTGTAGTTCAGACACAGATAGTGTAGAAGATGTGAATTGTTAGTACAGTAAGATGATTAATTGGTGTTGAGTCTGTATTTATAAATTGTGATCTACATTTACTTCATCAGTAGTGATTGTTGTGTGACAGAGTTTAATCATTTACATGTCAGCAGATTTACTGTATCTACACTTTCAGTGGGTACATACATGTTGAATTTAATTTTTTAAATGTTAATATTTGTTGTTATTTGATTAAATAATTGTTTTTGAAATTATGTGTTTATGTGACATTCTTTCCTTACAGAAATTAAACCTGTGGTGATTATAAAGCCTGATACACAGGTGTTCAGAGGAGAGAGAGTGATTTTCAGGTGTGACATACAGCCAGGAGGAGACACTGAGTGGACATACAGCTGGTATAAGAATAATAACACACACCGCACCATACAACAGTTCATCATCAGCTCAATTAGAGACTCTGACAGGGGTAAATACACCTGCAGAGGGAGGAGGAGAAGTGACTCTGAGCTCTCACAGATCAGTGATCCTGTTGCACTCTCTGTATCAGGTGAGTGTGTGTGTGTGTTATTATTTGAAAGTTTTCACCAGTTTCAGATTTTGTTCCAGATTTTATTGTATAAGAATATGATTTTAATTTATCATTTAATGGAGGCAATATATTTGATTTGTAAAAAAAATCATTACAACTTAATAGCTATCCTTAATCAGCTATTATATATAAATAATTAAAAATACATTTAAGAATAATTCTTCTTCTTCCTAATAATTACGATGATTTTACTGCTGTCAGGATTGAAGGGCTGCAAGAACGGCATAATCGCAGATGTGAATTTCAAGTTAATAAACAAAAGAAAACACAAGAAGCAAAAACTATAGAGGAACAACAGAAAGGACATTAGCACTGACATAGGATACAAACAGCTGAAACCAGAAGAAACCTAACAGGACAGAATAAATTCAGTAGATCAGATCAGATGCGAGACCAAGACCCGAGCAAATCCTGGGCCCAGTTTTTCAAACGTATTCCAGTGGGATTTTGGATCACAGATTGGATCAAATCTTAGAAATGGGTTTTTCAAAAGTAAAAGACGGATTCTGAATTAAGATCAGACCACATAATCCAATCTTACATTTGATTTGGATCAAACATGCCCTTGGGGTTATTCAAAACTTTTAACTCAAATTGGGATCTATTTGATCCAAAAAAACAGGATTATCCTGATCCCATCAGAAGGGTGGATAGAGTTGTGATCTTTTGACCCCCCCCCCCCAAAAAAAATATATATATATAAATTGTTATTTTTTTGTTTGTTTGTTTTTTGTTTTTTTTAAGTGAATGATCACAAACTTAATGGTTACTGATGATATATAAATTCCTTCATATTTGAAGCCTATATGAAACATGTCACATATAATGATATTGAGATATGGTAAACAACAACAAAATGATATCAAAGCTATCAGATGTCAAATAAATGTCACTGTTGCTCATAGCTCTATAATTCCACAGTATATTAATGACAATGACCACAACGGATATACTCTTTTAGTCATTTAATAGCAAAAGTAATTTCTCACAATTGCATCTCTAATTGCATTCCCAGTGTGTCCTTCATTATGTAAGAACATTGGTGGCTGTTCGGGTTCTACATCAGGCTCAGGTTCATCAAAATTGTCATCAAGAGGGACATGACGCCTGGTTGCAATGTTATGCAAAACAATTCATGCAAGGATTGTGCGGTTGCACTCACAAGTAGTTAAGACATGCAAACCTTCTCTTCAGGACTCCATTTAAGCGTTCAATGGCACATCTTGTTTTGCAATGTGAAGAGTTGAAGCGAGACTCCTCAGATGTGTTTGCAACTGGAAAAGGGGTCATTAGTCATGGTAGGAGGGGATACGCACGGTCTCCCAATATTATGCCATTTGGTCGGTGGGATTGTAGTGCTCTGTATAATGCTTTCTCTTAGAATACATGCATCATGAACAGAACCTGGCCATTTCATAACACAGTTTGTTACAGTATTATGAGGTCGGCGTTGCCCACAAGTTGGATGTTGATGCTGTGCCTCCCCTTAATTGATATACTCCCATTCCCTTTCATAAGGTGCTTGGATATGCACATGAGTACAATCAATAGCACCAATAGTGCTAGGCATGTTCCCCATTTGAAAAAAGACTTGTGCTTAGTCTGAGCTGTCTGGTCCTCCTTGGGAAAGTAAACAAATTGATTAATCAGACTGCTCAGTGCTACTGACATAGCCTTCACCACATTACTCACGGTTGGTTTTCTTACTCCCATGTTGTCACCAATTACTTGTTACAAAAGTTCCACATGCGTAAAAGCGCAGAGCGATTAAGGACTGTTCCTCCACAGATAAAGCATGACTCCTTTGGGTTTGGTGTTGGAGTGTTGGCCTGACAAGATCTGCAAAGTACTTGAGGTCATCTCTCCCAAAACGAAAACATGCATACATTTCTTCTGATGTGTATTGCTCGAGTGGTTTTGCACACTAAACATCCACCCTTTGACGGTACCTTCTCCTACGGTAATGATGAACAATACCCGCCATGTGGATGCATCTGTAGGCAAGAGAAATGAGTGCAAAGACATGATATCTTTAAATGGTGTCACCCATTAACAAGCAATGAGCTGATTAGTGTAAGCCTAATTGAGCACAAGCCAAAGCAATCATGCTCAAGGATTTTAAGATCAGTGTTGCTACACCAAGGAGTTGGAACCCTGGACTCAAAAGGGCTTAATTTCACTGTGGCAGAACCTATGCACTGCTGGAGGGTGTTCGAGCCAATTTTGCCTCAATAGTAGGAGGTTTCATTTCTGCAAAGGATGGAGAAGTAAAACACAATATTTGGGAGGACATAACCATTCATGTCAATTCCATGAGGTTCTGGCCAAAGGAGGACCATAAAACAAGTTATGTTGCGATGGAAGAACCTTAGGGCCAAGGCAACAAAAGACCTTACTGAAGCCAAGAACCCCCAAACAGGTAATAAGCCATAGAAAAGGAGTGATTTCACTGATATGGTACTTGATATCATTGGAGGAGAAAGATCAGAGGCTCTGCATGGCATTGAAGGCATAGAAGCAGATGGAGAGGCCACAATTGCAGAGACTAGGACTTTAGAAGAATGCGGGCAAAATTATCCTGCAGAGGAAATGTTTGTCCTAGACTTAACTACAGTGACTGAGGAGGAAGATAGATCCCCAGTGGATGTAGTGAAGACAGTCCAAGATGTTCCTAGAAAACACAAACGTACTGTACCTCAGCTACAAACAAGGATGGTGACAGCTATTATTTACTTCTTAAGCGGGAAACCGAGAGAGCAGAAGTAGAAATTGAACTGGTTAAAGAACCAATCTTGCTTGTCCAACTGCAGCAGAAAAAAGTGCTGCTGGAGATACATCTCCTAAAGGCAAAGATGCTGAAAGTGCTGTTGTCTGTCCTGTAAATGATTTTTGACTTTTTGACAGTATTGTTTTTGTTTTGTTATTTAACATTAGAACAAACGAATATATATATATATATATAATTTTTTTTTTTTTTTTGCAGTGTTTCCGTTTCTTACAATTAAAACAAACCATGGCCATTTGTGGCCACTGGTATTTTGCCTACCTGTTGTTTTTTGCTAAGCTAGTAGGCTACACTGTTGGATCCATTTAAGGCTATGGTAAATAGGATTTGGTAATCCTGAAATTTGATATTTGGATCACAGTGATCCAACCCAATGTTCCTTTAAAAAACTGTCATAAAGGTAAGATAGATCAGTTAATCCTGGATAGCAAAAAGTGGGATTTCCAAATCTGGACCAATTTGATCCAGATTATTAGTTGTTGTTTTTTTTTAACTGGGCCGTGTGAACATCTGTGAATACCTGAAACACTGAACATTCATGTCAACATAAAAGTCCCAAGCACAACCCACACACAGTCCAAAACAAACAAAACACACTACAGGCCAGAGCGCCCTCCAGAGGTTACCCCTCACACCTGACAAAGATTTCAAAATTCCCTGCTGGGTTGTTTGTTTCTTTTAATACTCTAATGTGTGCAGCAAAGTACTGAGTTTCAGACATGATTTATTAAACATGATGAAGAAAAGCAGATTGACAGATTCACAGGTGCAGTACAGTGACCTTTACACTTCAGTTCAATCATTAGTTTTATTTTGTAGATAATGTACTGCGTATAAACATCACATCACTGTAACCTTTAAAATAAACACAGTATCTGAATGTTTAATTACACACAAAGATAAAACTACTGTTTATGTTGTAAAGGTAAATTCAGCTCTTCATCATTTCATATCAACAGAAAAACCCAAACTGACTGTGAGAGTGAATCCTCAGAGCTCCATCTACACTGGAGACAGAGTTACTCTGAGCTGTGATCTGCAGTCTACTGGATGGACTTTTCTCTGGTACGATACTCAGCAATCAAGATACCTGACATCTGGAGATCCACACAGTAACACACTCAGTGTGACAGTCTCTAATGAAGAACAAACAACATACTACTGTAAAGCACGCAGAGGAAACTACGAGTCAGACTACAGCAATTTAGCCACGATTACAGTGAGAGGTACGGCATGATTTCTCTTTTTTTTCTACAGATCAGTGATACCTGACAAAACCAAATAATCATACAGAGACCCAGAATAATCATATTTCAGGGCAAATTATGGTACGTTGTAATTTTGATTGTAGAACCGAGTTTGTAACACATATGACTATGTCTACAAAACACACTGCAATGGACAGATTTAAAATTAGGACAATGAAACCTAACTATTTGATTGTTATAGTAAGTGTTACAGACTGTATACTAATTATGTATTTAATTGTTTATCTGTTTGCTTTAAATGGTTTTAGTGAGACCGCAGTCTGTAGTGAAAGTCCAGCCAGCTGAGAGTGTGTTCATTGGGGAAAGTGTCACTCTCACATGTGAGATACAGACTGGAGGATCCTGGCAGTACCACTGGTATAGAGATAATAAAAAACTCAGTGATGCTGCAGGAGAGAAAACATACACAATCACTGATGTTAAAGAGTCTAATAAAGGTGATTATACATGTAAAGGAACAAAGTCATCAGACCCAAAATACACACAGACCAGTGCTGCTGTTACACTGACTGTATCAGGTGAGTGTGTTTTATTTCTCATAATGTCTGTTACATTAATAGTGAAACATGCAGAGGTGTATTTTTCTTATAAAACCTTATATTATATAAGTTTTCTTTTTTAACAAATGGATGTGAACATGACTATTACCAGAAGTCTGTTGTTATTGCAAATATTTTATCTGGCAAAGCAATTGGGTTGCATTCTCTGTGTGGCTGTGTGTGTGCATGCACTAAGCAGGGTGAGAGTTACTGTACCATAGCAACTGGGCTAAACCAAGCCCCATCCACTCACACACTTTCAGTAAAGACACAGCCAGGGCTTAGACTCGTATCTTAGGAGGTTATCACAGAACTGAGTTGTTTTTACCGTTTTGCTTAAAAAAGGCTGTGGGCTCCTACATTTATTCCATACTTCACAATTTCTACAGAAATTTTCTCTGGTTTTAATTTAACATACTAAATGGATACAGTACTTTAATAGCAGAAAAAAAGATGTAGCCTTATTGTTTAGCTGAGACCAAGATCATCACAGAGTGAGATTTTATTGTCATTCTGTAGAGCTGATTACTGCAGACACTTAATGATTACATTTCTCTTGAACTGTGCATCTCATTTCTAACAGAAAAACCTAAACCTGAGCTCACATCAGACATTGAAGGAGCTACACTGACAGGAAACCCAGTGACTCTGACCTGTACACTGAATTGCATGATTGGTTACAAGAATTCAGTCTCATCTATGATTGCTTAAAAAATAAAATAAAAAAAAACAGCGCCCCTTTCTTAGCCAGTGGAGGACCCAGTGGAAAGTCTGAAGTAAAGGCTGGTGGGAGAGAGACTTGTTCTTACAAAGTTGACCAATCACAAATGATAGGAACGTTAACCTCCTGGAAACTCATCAGTTCACCTAATATTACCCTCATGGGGCAAATGTGCAGAAATAATATATTTTCAGTATTCCAACAATACAGACTCGATCAGATCAAGTGTTTATGTGGCTAATATTTACCTATTAAACAGATTATCAAACCAACCATTTACACCTTTTTTCATTCCGTCCTTACTATCAGGCGTGATTGTGACAGACTGTTCCAACTGACTGATGCAGTTTTAATCTGATTAGACTACTATTATTACAGTGGATAAAGTAATACTGAAGTAACTTACTTAATTATCATCATTGCTCTTATCTCATATGCTCCGTGTATAGTTTAAACTATTATCTCCCTTAGATCCTACTACTATCTTTTATTAAATTTTTTAACCTAAAGAAACGATAATATAATTTTGCCATGAATGTAAATATAATAACATTAATATATTTATTACCAGGCTGAATCTCCTTAGGTGTCTCTGATCATCAGTCCCAGCAGAACTCAACACTTTACTGCTGACTCTCTCTCACTGAGCTGTGAGGACCAGAGAGACTCTACTGGATGGACAGTGAGAGGATACACACACAGTGAGACACTGTTAGATTGTTCATCAGTTTCAGGATCTACATGTGACATCAGCTCCCTCTCTACATCACACACTGGAGTTTACTGGTGTCAGTCTGAATCTGGAGGACGCAGTCATTCTCTCACAATCACAGTGCACAGTGAGTCTTTCTTTTTATCATCATCACTTCTCATCAGTAGTAGTTTAATACACAAAATTCAACCTAGCATATACTTCCCCCCAATTGCCATTAGTTACTTTAAGCAATCAGTTACATTAGTCTTTTCAGCTCATATACAGTAGTTCAGTTTTATTTTTCTCTGAATCGCACTGTATAATTGTTATTGTTCACACATCCCTTCAGACAAACACCTTTAATATAGAAACTATAAAATATTGAAGAATCCTAACAAAATATTGGTAAGGAAATTTGGAGACTTTGGATCATACGAGGGGTATTCAAGTCAAACCTGGATGAAATTTCTGGTGAATGGTTTAAAACCTTCAAAAAATTCAAGCACAGTACAGTGATGAGAGTCTAGGGCATAATAAAACATTTATGTGGTGCAAATGTTTTAAAGAAGGACGTACATCCAAGAAAGAAGGATCTCAGCTGAGGTGGATTGGAGCCGAGTCCAGTCATACTTGTACTCATTCAGCGAGTGGAACGTCTGCTTCTCGGAAATCGAAGTGTAACTTGTGAAATCTTGCATAATTTATACATCTGTCTGTGGGAACTGTAAATGCAATCATTTACCAACACCTCTGGCTCATTACAGGAACTTTGCTGGGAGTTATTGCCACATCCTTCATACAGTCCTGACCTCACTCCCAGCCATTTCCAAATGTTCGGGCCAGCGTACTGAGAAAGCTAAGATCTGGGCAAAATGCTTAGACTTTAAAATACATGACCAAGACAGCAGTTTTTTATAAAGAAACAAGAATTTATTTGACTAATCTAATATACATGGAACTTTGCTAATTAAAACACACATGTGCACGCGCACACACACACACACGCACACACACACACAGTTTGGAGAATGAAAGTTAATGAAGTTCTTCTAGTATTGTTTACTAGATCAAAGAAAGTCACAAGAGCAGAGTCTTGGGTTTAATGTTTAGGGCGCAAGGGCGGAAGCACAGGCTGGTTGCAAGAGGTTTTTGGAAGTGTTTTCTTCCCCCATGACGAAAGAAGTATAGAGGCTGTTCAGAACTTAGGTTTTGACCCTTAAGTGTCAGTCCGTCCCACGGGTGATTGGTCCAATCGGGCTGTGGTAACAGGGCTTAGCCACCCCTCACGTGGTTCCCCTTTTGTGTTACTTTAATGATAATGCAACAGAACCGAGGGAACTCGTTACCTGATTTGCTCAACAGCATGGATGAAATACAGAGAGATAGATCAATAGAGTCCTTTATATTATAATGAATTATAATTGTATTTGAGACACTGTGTTTTCAGTGTTGTCTTTCTCTTTCCTACAGATGGTGATGTGATCCTGGAGAGTCCTGTCCATCCTGTAACTGAGAGAAATCCTCTGACTTTATGCTGTTTATATCGCAACACAAAGATCTCAGACTCTGCTGCTGATTTCTATAAAGATGGATCAGTTCTCCAGAAGCAGACTACAGGAGAGATGACCATCAGTAGTGTCTCAAAGTCAGATGAAGGTTTCTACCACTGTAAACACCCAGAGAGAGGAGAGTCACCCAAAAGCTGGGTTTCAGTCAGAGGTGAGGAAACCACGTCTTCTTACTTGAATTAGACTTGTAAAAATTTTACTATGCAGTGTTTAAATGCATGTGTAGTTTTCCTTCTTTCCTTAGTTTCAGCTTCTGGATTGTCTGGTGTTATAGGACTGAGTTTGACCTTAATGTTTGTCATCTTAATGATCTTACTGATCCTGCTGCTGTGCTACAAGAAGAAAAAAGGTTTGAAAATCTTTCTGACTATAAAACAATAAGCCACTCCTAGACGTTTATTATTGTATACAATGCTTTTATTTGGCAATGTTTTAATTATGTTATGTACTGTATCACTGCCTTACTCTGTTGAGAAGGTGTAGAATATCAGACTCCTGCAGTAAATCAGCCTACAGGTCAGTCTGCATTAACTATAAACTTAACTAGTTCTGTTTTTCACATTAGTTAACCATTTCCTCTAAAGCCTTTCTGTCATGTTTGAAAGATGGTGATAATGTCTACGAAAATATTGATGTCAGGACCACAGGTACAGTCTGTATACAATTTGTGGCTAATTACAGAGAGACTTGGCAACTTAATATTACAAGAGCTTTTGTACTGACTCTATTTTATTCTCTTCTAAATGATTCTGCAGCTGGAGCCAATAACATGATCCACTCACATGGAGGCACTGGAGAAAGGGAACACAGTGGTAAGAATACTAAGGGGGACTTGTGTGTGTGTGTGTGTGTGTGTGTGTGTGTGTGTGTGTGTGTGTGTGTGTGTGTGTGTGTGTGTGTTTTTTAATGGGTGTTTATTTTTATTCATTTCTTCCTGATATGAGAAACATTGCCAAACTGAAACAAACATTTACTTCAAAAACACTATGAAGGTTACACTGTACAATATAGACTAACTGAAACAAAACAACAATAAAAAATAAATAGTTTTTCACTCTCATATGTAAATTAATACATGGATAAAATAACAAACACAGAATTAAGTAAACAAACAAAATAATGAAGTTTTAGTCTAATCATAAGTATTCAACTATAGCTGTCAGGCAAAAAGGCTTACTCTTACACCCTACTTGCTATAGTCTATAGTATAGTGCATATAGTGCAGAGAAAATGTCCAGGATTAAGGGGAGAGGGACACAGATGATCTTATACACCATAGTTTGAATTTACACATGAAACGTGATGGTACAGAAGCCAAATTTATTGCAAAAACCAACATTCAGAGTAAAACCAGTCTTACACCCTATACACAGTCAGACATCTTTGTGCCACTCTCAAGAGCAGTTCCTGAAGACTCAACTGAAGACACACCATACCTGACATTTCCATAGTGTTTTTGTTGCTTACAATGCTTTCCATTGCTTTGCAATGCACACAGACCCTGCGACCAACAATGGCAACAGTCCTGGCACCCGAGGTCAATCTGCATCAGTCTGGTTGTATGCAGTCACATGTGCAGGACATGGAAATGTCTTTGTTCTTTGGCGTGCATAAGGCAACACACGCTTTTGTAAAGTCATACAACAACGCAGAAAGCGAGGAAAAGAGAGAGCTCATTGGGGTGTTGCCTGTAAATAGTGTGTGGGTGTGTCCTGTCTCCAGGGCGTGGCCTTGTAGACACTTTAAGCTTCCTATAGATATATTTTCCATTGGAGCACAACGTTATGTTGATATTGTGAGTGTAATAAATTAAAGTAGACGCTTTACAGATTCTTATGTGTATGATAAAAAATGATGGAGCTTTTTAAATTCTTTTTAAGGTTACCAGAAAAAAAAACTACATTAAAATTACAAAAACATTAAAATGCAGGTAGCCAGGTAGTTAGTTAAAACTTTGAAACGTCGGCACAAACTGAATATACACAGCCTGGCCTAAAATAAAATAAAAATATTTTGAAGTGTTAAATTATTGTATTATATACAATAAATTATCTTAACACATAGTATTCAGAAACTGATCTGAAACTGATTTGAAGATTTTTTAGTGGCTGGTTGCAGTACAACTTAGACTAGTTTGATTTAATTATGATACAAATTACTATTTTATTTTCAAACACAGACACAATTTTAATAATTTGGTAATTAATAAAGCAATTATCAACATTTATACATGATCTCAAAGGAAATCAGTGTAAAATGTGTTTTAGTTAATTTTAGCCAACATAAATATTTAAGTAGAGCTTTACAAAATGTTTGATACCTAATAATATTTTTACTATTGATAACTAAATGATTTAAAAATGTTCTTTATGTGTAGGTCTGTGAAGAAAGTCTAAAGTCTCCAAACAGGAATTGGTGAAACAACTGAAGAACATGGTGAATACATATAGTAGAGGGCACACTGCAGTTTTTTGGAAAGCTATATTTTTGCTTAATTCAGATGTAGACATTGTACAAACATCTCATATAGATGTTAAAGGAGGAACAGGAAGCTGAGTGTTTTTTTTTCTCTTTCTTTCTTTTCTTTCTTATCTTTGACAAAGAGCTGGAAATTGGCTTTATTCAGATTAAAATAAATTGCCAGTTTTCATTTACCAGATCAGTATATCCTGTAAACTGGCAGTGTTAAACCAGTGTTCACTGGTGTTTACACTGACGTCAATTAAAAAAAAAATCTCTTAAGCATTGTCTTCAACATGTTCTTTCTTATATTTATCCAAGTATTTTTTTTATTTTATTTGTGTGTGTTTACTTACACACACACACAGACTATTTGCCTATTAGTGGATTGTGAAGAAAAATCCAGCATTGGATTTTAGAGTAGGAATGACCATATACCATAGTTTTAAACTGTTTTAAACGGTCATCTTGAGTCTTTCTGATAGTGTCTATTTTTGGATATTTTTCTAAATGTTTGTTTAATCATTTTTAATAATATATTATTATACCATTATATAATTCTGTTTTTAATCAATAATAAAAAACAAGAATCATCAAAACAAATTAATTTTATAATTGTGAGTAATATAAAAATTATTCTGTTTTGGTTTATTGCCTTCTGTGTCCACCAGAATGTTTTGTGTTATAGAAACAAAATAAATATATGTACACATTCTGTAAAGAGCTTTCTCATTAATAATTACCCTTAGCTAAATCTTATGGTATATTTCTGATTATATTTTGTATCTTTCATTATTTTGTTTTTATGTTATCATTATAAATATAATTTACCAAACTTTCTGTTTAGTATTCGAGACTACATGATTAGTTTTAATCATTCACTAGGGTGGATTATAAAATATTCATTGCCAAGTATACAAGTATATAAAGTATACAAAGTCAAAAATGTTGAACAGAATTAATTGTTATTCTTAATATATGACAATTATATGTTCATAATCTTTTTAACACTTTACTTTATAATTGCTTATTGATATTTAAATGTATTAAATTCTATTTTTGTTTTAAGTAGTTTAAGCAGTACCTAATAATACATTTATGCTTGTATTTTATAGTTTTACATGAATAAACTTTTTGTTTTCAGACAACAGGAGCTTTATGTTCTCTTCTTCTGTATATTATCAGACAGACAGATTTAATCAGTGCTGTTTGACTGAATACGAAATCTAAAATCTTTACTAACTTTAAATGGTCTGGAACTCAGTTACTCATTTATATTGAGTGGAAATATACTGAAATACTCCTATACTCATCTCCTATGCTCTCAAAAATGTGCCTTATTTTATAACTTTTGAAATATAGAAAGTTCAGAGACCTTCTTAGAGCTCCCATGTTTTGGAGAAGCTCTATGAAGCGAATGGAATACTGCAGTCCCACATTACAAAAATCTCCATCGTCTCCCAAATAATCAGAAAAGCAGGAGTTTGTCTTCATATACAAAAAGCTGATTAAAAGCTCTATGTAACTATAATAGCTACATGTGATGGCTATAGTTAGAGTATAAAAGCTTGCATACACCATAGCTAAATATATTTATTATTTTATTATATTTATAAATATTTAATAGAAGACTCTGGTTTCTTTCTACAGTCCAAAGACATGCACAGTAAGCCAACAGTGTGTAGATGAGTGTGTGACTGTGTGTGTTTGTGCTCTGTGATGGATTGCACCCGGTCCAGGGTCTACCCCACCTCAGGCCCAAACTCTCCTGGGATAGGCTCCAGACTGACCCTGTACAGGATAAGCGGCATAAAGAATGAATGAATGACATATAGAGTGTGATAACAACTAAACACTGCCATGCTGCTGAATTCTTCCTTCTGATTGTAAAACATTTGATTCCTTTTTTTTTTAACAGTAGCTCTGACAAGAGAGCTTACAGCAAGAAAAAGTACAGCTGTATATAAAAGGTAGTCACTTTATATAAACTTTATATACAATTTACATGGAGTGACTTGTACAGGGACTTGTATAGCAGATGTGCTGAATTTTTCTTTAAGGAGTTAATTATTTAACATTTATGGAGTCAGTAGTGTGTAATGGTCAGTGATATATTTATCATAGCAAAGTGTTTATTCCATTAGACTTGAAAAATAATATAGATGAAGGCAGGCTGTCCTTTGCAGTTTCTCAGTAACATGATAACGTTTTGGTTTTACCTCTGCATGTTCTGTAACTGTCTTGTATGTATTTACAAGGAGGCATTCATCTCCATGTGCTCTCTTACGTTCAGAATACAACAAAAACAACTTCATCATATGCGGCATCTACCTTTATATATTACACTCTGAAGCCCCCTAGTGGGTGGATGATATAACACACTCTAACCAGTACACAATACTCTGACACCTCTCCCTTTAAGTCAATCCCTTAGTGTAACATTTCTATTAACACGTGAATGCAATATCATTTACATAACTCTGTCTTTTTTTTTTTTGTTGTTTTCTAACATTACACAGCGATCACAGGGAATATCATGTGAACAATTGTTTAGGATCTGCTTACCAATCGAACAATGACCTATAACTATACAACACAACATTGCTCCAACAGTGCTTGTTACTGATTCTACTGCTCAGATATGCATTACTATGTTGAGTTATAGCGTTTGTCACATAAAACATTTAGCATTTGTTACATTTTGCTTCTTTATGTATTTATACATTTGTATTGAATTATATTTGTATATGTTACGAAGTGCGGTATGGAGAGCCGCACCACGCGATGTTTTTAATGATAAGAGCCCTTATGCTGGGCGTTAGAGTGGGTCAATGAAATAGGAGTTAGTGAGAGTGCTTGTGATACACACGGGAAGACCTTCCCGTTTGGAGATAGCGTGGGATTATTAATTAAGGAACTTAAAAGGAAAATAAATGAAAAATGTGAAAACACAAAATAAACAGAGCTCCGCCGTCTACGCGAGAACGGACAGGGCTCTGGAAAATAAAAAAAACTTGTCCTCTCGGGGCGTTCACCCTTACCGAGGACTTTTGGGAGAGAGAGAGAGAGTTTGTGCTTCGTGCACTAACAAACTGTACTGAGCGCGCACGCTGAACTGCTGCGTTCCGCTCTCTCTATCTCCCTCTCTCTCGCACTCTCTCGCCGGCGTCTTAAACAGACAGAGGCTGGGGCTTTGCCTCTGTCCCTAAACAGCTGTCTGTCTGTCTGTTTTTTCTTTTCTTTTCTTTTCTTTTCTTTCTTTGGCCCTGATACCTTCACCGGTGCTACCTAAATGATCGCACGAAGTGCGCCGGTATCAGGACCCTTAAATAAACATGCCGTCAGGTGCGGCTCGTTCAGGCTGATTGCCTGACGGCGGCGTTGCCTAGCAACCGTGTGTATAAATGGCCGTGCTTTTGCCTGTTCAGAACTCCGCGTGGTAACAGCTTGCGGATCTGCCCGTTCTGAACAGTTTAAGCACGGCTCTGCCCCTCGCGCGACCCGCGTCGTTACAGTATATATGTATTTATATATTTATGTCTTCTGTGGTGATTAATGGGCTTTGTAACAATGCATCTGCTACAACCATGTTTTTGCCTGGCATGTACTCGAATTAAAGCGCATGAGTCTCATCAAAACTCTTCGACATCTCACTGGTACAGTGTCAAGATTTTTGCTGTTGATTAGCGGTATTAATGGCTTGTGATCGGTCACCAGTTTGAATTTTTCCAAACCCACTAAGTACTTTTGGAACATTTCACATGCCCATATGCCTGCAAGTGCATTCTTTAATTTGCTAAATGCGCTTTTCTATGGTTGGTCCCATGCCCACACACTTTTTGTCCTACACACTTCCTACAAAGGACCCCTTCCATTGCTAAGTCTGGAATGTATTTGCCCATATAGTTTATAAGACCTAACGCTCTCCTCAGTTCACTTACATTATTATGGGCTCTTGCAACTCACATATTGCACATACTTTTTCTGCTAACTAACAAGTCTGCTCTGACACCTTAAGCATCCACGATGTGTCCCAGAAAGCTCAACTCTGTTTTTTTTAACACACACTTGCCTTTATTCAGCTTGAGGCCTACACTTTCCATTCTTTTCAGCACTTCTTTTAAATGTTTGTCATGCTCCGTCTCCTCCTGACCGAATAGGAGCCTTTTAAAGCAATAATGCCCCACTGGGGAGATAAACATTGTCAAAAGTAGTGTTCATTTCGTCAACGAAAATAATGATGAAAAATATCTTGACAACAGTGACGAAATCAGCAGGCAATATTGTTGACAAAGAAAGACGAGACTAATATATATATATATATATATTTTTTTTTAATCTATCTTTATTTTCGTCCACATATATTTTTGCCACAATCCGCTGTAGTTCATTATCGTTCATTATGCGAGCAGCAGTGTTTCCCGGGTCACAGCGCGCGGCATATCGGGAGAAGTTTGCGCGCGCAGTGACGGGATGTCACAAGCTCAGTCATCTTTCTATGAGGCGCCGTATAGAGCTTCAGTTAAACTTCAGTCATGCACACACATATTAAACAGTCACACAAACATATATACAGTACTACTAAGTGCTGAAACAACGGAGAGTTTGTGTGCGCACGCGTCTCATACGGTAGGTGTGTGTGTGTATTGTGTGAACTTGGCTTGGCTTTCATCTATATATTACATCTGAATATCTCACCTTGGGAACACAGAATTGTGTGATTATAATGGATCAGGTGCTTCCTACAGTATTTACTCATTTTTGTGTGTGCTTGTGCATACACACATTAATGGGAAAGCCTAAAGTTCAGAACACTCCAAGAAAAGTCAAGCAGCCTATAACCCCAGAAAAAGAAAATCATTTGTGTAATTTATTCGGGAAGTAAGGGTTGGGGCGATGCTGCGTTATTGAATGATAACACACACCACACAACACAGGAGATGATCATCAGCTCAGTTAGAAACTCTGACGGGAGTAAATACATCTGCAGAGAAAGGAGAAGTGACTCTCAGCTCTCACAGATCAGTGAACCTCTTACACTCTCTGTATCTCTGAGTTCATCTTATTACTTGTACATATAAACGTTTTTACAAGCTTTGAATTTAGTTTGAAATTTTATTGGATAAGAATCACTATAAATGATTAGATGTTCTGATCAGTGAGACACATTTTATTTTTTATTTAAGATAGAAAAACTGATTTAACTGTGATGATTTTAGTTTTTCATAAAGAATGTAAAGTTTCACTGCTGTGCTTTTACAGTTAAACGATAAGTTGCCTAAACAACACAAATGTGTGCAGGTGGTTCAAATTGTCATATGATTTATTAAACATAATGTAAAAAAAAAGGTAATTCACAGGCACAAAGCAGCAGGCTTTACACTTCAGCTCAATCACTGATTTAATTTTTAGAAAAGATACTTCATACCCCCATTATATCCCCATTACACACACACACACACATTTTCTCTGCTCTGTATGTGGCTCTCATCTCTTACTCGGACTTCTTTCTAACAACAACAACAACAAAAAAAAAAACATTAAAAAAAAAGAAAATACAAAAATAAAAACGTAATAATGAGCCAGAAGTGGAAAGCATCACATGTAATCTGCTGTGTCCTCTAGAGATCAGGACATTTAAACCTGATGATGTCACAGCTACACATGCACAGAGAGTTTGGTGTCTGGTGTTAATTGATGCTATTTTCTATTCTATCCCATGTTCGCTGAGACATAACTGATGCCTATTTTCTCATCATCTCTGAGCTCATGTAGGGGTTAAAGGTCAGTTAGAGTTGCCTCTGCCTTTGAATTGCCAATGGCTAAAATTAGAAAGAAGAATTGGTTTTAAAAATATTGCTTAGGAAAATCACCCTCTATTTTAAAGTGATGAATCGTATAACACTTAGGATGGAATTCGCCAGCAACAGAAAAACCCTGTACAGGATAAACAGTATATATATATATATATATATAGAGAGAGAGAGAGAGAGAGAGAGAGCTGAATGTGTAAGATAGAATTTTATGTCGAGAACTCACTCACGCCACGATTTCACAGTAGAAGAAGTTCTCTCCTGACACCTGAATATGATGTCATTTTATATATAAACACAAATTTGACACAATGTTCATGAACATTACAAGAACAGTAAAACCTAACAGTAAATACAGAGACCTTTACACCTCAGTTTAATCGGGAATTTCATTATAAAGACAACAGATGGTGTAGGAGACATACGATGTCCCAGAAGAGAAAGACACGTCTCTCTTGTGTGTCTTTCCTCTCGACGGCGTAGTCTCTCAGTTGTGTGTATTGTTTGTTTGTGTGTTTATGTGTGTATCTTTTCTCTCTTGAGTTTATGTGTGAAGTCTGTTTCGTGTGTTAGAGACATCAACTCTTACACTAAAAAAAATTGTACTTGAGGACAAAAAAGGAAAACAACTAAATGTGTTTGTGCTGTGGGTATGTTGGGTTTGTTCTGTGTTTCTTGTGGCTCTAGTCATCAAACAGCCTCTTGCAGGCTGTCGGGAAGAGAATCCGCAGTGTGTGTTGTTTCGGTCATGTTTACTGTGATGTTTACTCTTACTGTTTTTCTATTTGTGCTGCAGTTCTTTTTATTACCTTTCAGACTCACATTAACGTTTTTTTACTTGAATCGTATCTCCCCATGCTTCATCTTGCCGATGTAACTTCAGCATCACACACACACACACACACACACACACACACACACACACACACACACACACACACACACACACACACACACACACACACACACACACACACATATTATGAGAGAAATGACACACACTAAATTTCACATGTACACAAACACATGAGCGAGAGATATGTCTTTATTAAACAGAATTATAAGAGAACTGCTGTTTATGCTGTAAAAGTAAAAGCAGCTCTGATCTCTTCACCATTTCATCTCAACAGAAAAACCCAAACCGACTGTGAGAGTGAATCCTCAGAGCTCCATCTACACTGGAGACAGAGTTACCCTGAGCTGTGATCTGCAGTCTACTGGATGGACTTTTCTCTGGTACAAAGATGATCAGCAATCAAGACATCTATCAGCTTCAGATACACAGTAAAACACTTGATGTGGCAGGCTCTAAAGAAGGAGAAATAAATTACTACTGTAAAGTACGCAGAGGAAACTATGAGTCAGAGTTCAGTGATCCAGACATGATTACAGTGAGAGGTACATCATGATTTCTCATGTTTCTCAAAAGAATCCTAATTATTATAACGATAATTAGAATTGTGTAATTATAAAATACATTTACAACATGTTTAGATGTCCTGTTTATGTTAAAATTTTTATTATTCTTGTACAGTGAGACCGCAGCCTGTAGTGAAAGTGCAGCCAGCTGAGAGTGTGTTCATTGGGGAAAGCGTCACTCTCACATGTGAGATACAGACTGGAGGATCCTGGCAGTACCACTGGTATAGAGATAATAAAGAACTCAGTGATGCTGCAGGAGAGAAAACATACACAATCACTGATGTTAAAGAGTCTAATAAAGGTGATTATACATGTAAAGGAACAAAGTCATCAAACCCAAAATACACACAGACCAGTGCTGCTGTTACACTGACTGTATCAGGTGAGTGTGTTTTATTTCTCATAAAGTATGTTACTGAACCTGCCGTCTGCTGGATGGAAGTTTTACTGGACCACACCCACACAGAGCACTGAGACTGAGATTGCAATTGAAACACACTCCTCCTCCTCTTTCTCCTACTTCATCAGATCAGTTAGTGTCTCTGATGGAGGTCAGTACAGGTGCAGAGCTGGAAGAGGAAACCCAGTCTACTACACACACTACAGTGATGCACTCTGGGTAAATGTTACTGGTAAGTAAGAGACTTCCTGTTAATTCATTCTGCACATGTGAGCAGTGTCACAATATAGCAAAATTTCCCCATCTACAGACTCCTTCAACTAAATTATCAATTAAATAAATTACTATAAGAGAACACAGCCATGCTTCATGTGTCCCACTTCTCATCAGTGAAATGGGGCTCCACCAGGATTGTTATTTTAATAGTGTAAGGTTCCTTTTTGTCCACTTGGTGACAGTGCCGGCAGAACCAGAGGCCCTGTACCCAAACACAGTACATAAAAAAATAAAATAAAATAAAAAACATGGAAAATATTCTTTTCTCCTAATTAAATAAAAGAAATAATAAACTTTCATATATTTGTACAGCTCATTTTTTTCTATTAAGAAATGTGTATTTCTTTTTTCTAAATTCCATTATTATGACTCACAGCTCATGAAAATCCAATATCACAAGATTTTTAATTGAAAACATATTTACAATACAGAAATGTACAACTTCTGTAAAATAGTATGCTCATTTATGCTCTCAATACTTGGTCAGGGCTCCTTTAGCATGAAGTATTGAAGTGATGCAGCATTTCATAGAGGTGATCCACCTGTGGCACTGCTGAGTCTTTATTGAAGACCAGATTCCTTTGATAGCAGCCTTCAGCTTGTCTGTACTGTTGTGTAACGTGTTTCTCATGTTCCTCTTGCCAGTAGCCCACAGATTTTCTATAGTGTTCAGGTCACACACAAACACAGTAATTTCATGGTCCATAAAACAGTTAGTGGTAGTTCTGGCATAAGTTCTGCTGGAAAATGAAATAAACATTTATTCAAGTACGTCAGCAGATGAAACCATGAAGCGCTGTAAAATCTCATGGTAGATGATTGCATACACTATAGACCTGATAAAAATGTGGATCAACCCCAGCAGATTACATGTCACTCCAAATCATCACAGATTGTAGAAACTTCACCTTGGATTATGTGCTTCTCTGTTCTTCTTCTGAACTCTGGGAAATAGATTTTCAAAGGAAATGCACATTGGACTACTGAGCTACTGTCCAGTTCTTTTTCTTTTTAGCCCAGGTAAGATGCGTCTGATGTTGTCTCTGGTTCAGGACTGGATTGATACTAGGAATGCAGCAGTTGTAGTTAATTTCCTGAATGAAATCAATACTAGTAGTATTGCACAATATTGAGACTGTACCTTGGGGAAAATGTTTAATGGATTAGATATAAGGGGTCCTGAGAGATGGTAGTATCCAGGAACCAGAATGACTCCAATGCTGCCTCTGTTTATGATGGTGAGTAGGGGGAGTAGTAGAAAACTGTATAAAATCAAGCACCTAGGCATGCAGACCATTTCTACAAACATTTGTGAAAGAATCGGTCGCTCTCAGAAGCTCAGTGAATTCCAGCGTGGTCACGAATGAATATTGCACAGTCACTTGTTAGTGGTATTAGGTATTAGAACGACAACCAGAAACTCAACCACAAAGTGGTAGGCCACATAAAATCACAGAGCATCAGCAGATGCTGAGGCACATATAAGTCACCAACCTTCAAAAGCTACAGACCAAACTTTATGTGATCTTCAGATTAGCTCAAGAACAGTGCGTAGAGAGCATCATGGAATGGGTTTCTCTGGCTGAGCAGCTTATCCAAGCCTGATATCACCAAGTGCAATGCAAAGCATCAGATGCAGTTGTGTAAAGCATGCCACCACTGGACTCTAGAGTAGTGGAACATTGTCTCTGGAGTGACAAATCATGCTTCTCTGTCTGAGTCTGGGTTTGGCGGTTGCCAGGAATACGGTACTTGTCTGAATTCATTGTTCCAAGTGTAAAGTTTGGTGAAGGGGGGATTATGATGTGCGATTGTTTTTCAAGACTTGGACTCTGCCCCTTAGTTCCAGTAAAAGAACTCTTAATGCTTCAGCATACCAAGACATTTTGGATAATTTCATACTCCAACTTTGGGAACAGTTTGGAGACAGCCCCTGACTGTTCCGACATGACTGCGCACCAGTGCACAAAGCAAGGTCTATGAAGACATGAATGAGCAAGTTAGGTGTGGAAGAACTTAACTGACCTCAACCCAATAGAAAACTTTTGGGATGAATTAGAGCAGAGACTGTAAGCCAGGCCTTCTTGTCTTGAGATCATCAGTGTCTGATCTCACAAATGCGCTTCTCGAAGAATGTTCAAAAGCCTTCCCAGAAGAGCTGAAGCTGTTGTAGATGCAAAATGGACAGGACCAGCATCATAATCCCTATGGATTAAGAAATGGATGTTACTTAAGTACTCAGGTGAGTGAATACTTTTGGTAAAATAGTGTATGTCTTACACCACCTCTATAATAAACATTATGAGTTGTATAAACATTTTTTGTTGTTGCTTGTAATGAATCTTATCACAGGATTTTTTTAAATATATTTTTACACCTACACCATCCCCCCCCCCCTTTCTCTCTCTCTCACGCACACATACACAGGCATTGTTTTTTTAGAAACAGAGGAAGTATCGAGACTTTAGCACAGACACGTCTCATTCAGTCAGTCATCAGTAGGACAGGATGGAGCTCTGTGTGATGCTCTGTAAGTAAATGGTCTCTGTGTGTCTTCATTACAGTGACTGGTGCTGAATTCTGGTGCTGAATTTCATTTCTAATTAACAGGCTGAGAGTCATGTCATCGTGTCATTCTGTGTGATTATTTCATTTTTCTGTAGTTCAGGATACTGAATTTTGACTAAATGCATTTTGCCTTTTGTGGTGTGTTTATATTCAGCTCAATCTGTTTTAATGAGTAAAATATTAAATAGTCATTAAACAAACTCTATTTACACCACTTGCATGCTGGTGTCTCACGTTTCTGCAGAAGATGATTAACAGATGATTATTTTAACTGTTGGTATGCATTGGTAAAAACTTTAAAACTTTACAATTAACATGATGAGGAAAACTTTGCTAGTCAATAGTTTAGGATTTTACATTTTATTTATTTGTTTGATGATATTTTCTGCACTATATCATTTATAATGTGATGAACTCTGCTTGTCTTGCCATTTAACAGTGATGAGGAGACATCCAGCATATCCATTGAGAAATGGTTCTGTGTTACCATGTTACTATGCTACTGTACCATGTTGTTGATTCCTGGTGTAGATTCATTTTCTATAACAGCAGCTCTGATAATAGCAATAGCTGTAATATAAATGTATATCAAGATAAATTACCCTTTGTGGTTCCTTAGTAACATGGCAACACATTTGCTCCTATATTCCTTGTAAGTTCAGGTGTGAATACATATGCTATTAAAAGAGAACTTTTGCTTTTGGGTGCTGTGACATTAGTGACAACTAGTTTGCAGTTTGTGCCTTGTGGTTGTCACACATCATCAGTCCTGACTATAAATAGTAAAAATTGTGGCACGTTCATTAATAAACATATAGGTATATGAGTATGGTGTTCTTTGAGTGATAAGTTCTCTTGATCTCACGCTATCTGCAGGCATAATGCAGTGAAGTGAAGACTTTTAATAAAGAAAACAAACACAAGAACCAAAATTGTCTGCACAGTGGTAGAAAATTAATAAGCATTCAAACTGTAATGACAACAAGTTCTGTTTCTAGCAGGATATTTGGATAATCCATCTTACCATGGCTGGTGTATGCTATTCCTAGTTTATTGTATATTTTCTTCGAAGCCTCAGCAAAAATATGAATGAAGTTGTTATACCGAGATTGTGCTAACAGTGCTAACTGCTAAGTGCTAACTGTTTTTGCACTTATTAGGCATTTCTTTCTGTTCTTGTTTTCCAATAATGGTAAATTTACTGTTGCTCCTGGACGTATCCATGGATATATTGTTGGAATCTGTCCAACAATGTCTTGGAACTGTAGGACTCTCATGCAACTTGGTTAATTATATCTCTGTTGCTCTTGTGCAACTGTTCATCCAAAGGTTTTTTTTTTCTTTTTCCTTTTTTTCTTTTTCTGAGCAAGGCTTGTCACCTGTGCTATGTGGTCTTGTTTGTGTCCCTGCAAGTTAACCCAGTAATTAAGAGACAGTTGCAACCTTCTGAGATTTAACAGCATTTACATACTTTCTACTTGCAGAGCTGTCCTCAGAGTTGGTCTGATTGCTCCTGTACACAGTCTTAATGCCTGGGACTGAATGAGTTCTAACTTTTTAAGCCGTGTATTTTCTGCTGATCCAAACACTATGTATCTGAAGTCTAGCACTGAACTGATCAGTCCTGTGTAAATAGTCCTTAGTGCTGACCCCTCTGTTCCCCATTCCTTCCCAACTAGGCATCTCATACTGTAATATTTAAAGCTTCTGACATTTGTCAGTTATCTTTAGGTCTCTTTAATTACATGATCTAAACCGTGAGTCTCAAACAAATTTTTGTTTAATCATATTTGCTTTTTCTTATCTTTTACCACTATTGTGTCCCGTTGTATTAGTAATGGATCTTCATGTTCTTTCTTCATCCCATTCATTCTTCTTATCATTCCCCATACCATCATAATTTTTGTTTCTCTTCCCACTTTATTACAAATGTTTATTTAGCATTTTTGATAGTTTTCCTTACATGAGCTCGGACCCTCATATTCCATGAAGTGCTAAACATTTTAATATTTTAGGAGCTTTATTTTGTGCTTTAATCATATTTTTTTATGTTATTTTGTCCATGATGGTACTACAGTCTTTTTCCTTTTACCTCTTTTCTTAGGGATGGATTTCTTAGCAGAATGTAACATATCGTGGCAAATACCGATGTTTAACTCATCTACATGTTGTCCAATGTTCACCTTTCCATTTCTGGATTCCTCAATAGCTTACGTTTACCAGTCAGGTCTTTCAAAGGACCATTGACTTAAAATCCTTATACTATCCTCCAATTTTATCCCTGTCCCTGTTGGTAATGGTCACTACCCACTGTGGATTCCTTCCGGACTTCCCCATGTACAATTTCCTGCTAACTGTGCCAACACTATAGTGAGGTCATTTATTCCAAAATCTGGAAAAGATACACTTTTAATTGAAAACTAGAGACCAATTACACTTCTGACCATTGATTACAAAATTCTGGCGCTGATTTATGCGAACAGGTTAAAAACGGGTTTGGACAGCATTATTTCAGAGACACAATAGGGCTTCCTTAAAAATCGTCATATATCGAATAACATAAGATTGGTACTTGACCTTTTAGATTATTCTGATTTAGTGCAATCAGATGCTCTTATCCTATTCCTTGATTTTTATAAGGCATTTGATACTATTGAGTATCCATTTCTTATGCAAGCTCTTAAATTATTTGGTTTTGGTGACTCCTTTATTAACACTATTGGAATGTTTTACAAAGGAATAAATAGCTCTGTTATAATTAATCGACAAACATCCCATAGATTTGAAATCAATCGAGGAGTAAGACAAGGCTGCCCAATTTCTCCTTTCTTATTCTTGCTGGTCACTGAACTGTTATCATTAAGTATCTTGCATGATCCAGTGTTTAAAGGAATAATTGTTTTTGATAGAGAAATAAAGATCGCTCAACTGGCTGATGACACCACTTTATTTTTAAAAGACAAAATCCAACTGACTTTTGCTTTGAAGTTAGTAAAACAATTCTCCAGTGCATCTGGTCTAAATTTAAATATTGCCAAATGTGAATTATTGCCACATTACGAATGTACTGATTCTCATTTTAATAATATTCCAGTGAAACATACAGTTAAATATTTAGGTATTCAATTAACTAAAAATAGTGTAACTAGGCAAAATCTTAATTTTAATGGAAAGATTGTTAAATCGAAAGTAATTTTCAATAGCTGGCTTCAAAGAGATCTGAGTTTGGTGGGTAGAGTACTTTTATCCAAAGCGGATGGACTTTCTCATTTTGTTTACCCGTCCCTCTCTCTTTTTATTAATGATAAATGTATATAAGGCAGTAAACTTTTCCTGGATTTTGTTTGGAAGAATAAACCACATAAACTTAAAAAAGATGTGCTTTCCGGATGTAAAACTCAAGGGGGTCTTGATTTCTTAGACTTTGCTGACACCATCAAAACCTTTAGAGTTAACTGGATTAAACGATGTCTTACACATGGTAACTCCTTATGGTTCTTTATTCCAAATAATATGTTTAACATGATAGGTGGTCTCTCCTTTGTCTTCAAATGTAATTATTCCCCTTCTAAATTACCAATTCATTTATCCAAATTTCACCAGCAATGTCTTCTTGCCTGGAAACTATGTTTTTAACACAACTTCTCTCCTCACAAAATGCTCATTTGGAACAATGAACTAATTATGGTTCGTAATAAATCTCTTTTTTCCCCAGATGGTTCGACAATGACATTTCTAACATTCTTTCTCTGTTTGACACATCTGGCAATATGTTGACATACGAGCAGTTTCTTAATCTCTATGGACTTCCAGTTACTACTAAAGAATTTAATCTGTTGATGAGAGCTATTCGCCCCGGTTTGATTGTTCTCATTAAGAGTCACGTAGCCTTCGGTCCATATGAGATCAGACAATCTAAACTAATGTTAGATGGTATTGATATAACTGATCAAAAATGCAATAATAAACACATTCGCCGGATTTTTCAAACTCAAAGAAGAATTACTCCGAGGGGGAAATTTTATTGGAGGTCTTATATTCAAGATATTAACTGGCATAAAGCCTGGCTTATACCTAATAAATATTGCATCTCTAACAAAATAAAATATGTTCATTTTAAGATTCTCCACAAGATTTACCCTGTCAATTCAGCTTTATCTAGATATTTGGAGGTAGAGAATAAATGTTCTTTCTGTGGTACATTAGATGAAACCTTGATTCATTTGTTCTTTGAGTGTGAGAAAACAAAAAAATTCTTAATTCTTTGAAAAGACTTAATATGTCTCACTCCTTTACTATTAAAGATATAATTTTTTATTATGAGAATACGGAAAATAAACCGCTTGAATTTGTAGTTAATTATTTTATTTTAAATGCAAAATACTTTATGCATAAACAAAGATTTAGAAAGGAACAGTTATATTTCCCTCTTTTCATTATAGAAATGACATCGCTTATTAATTCTCTTAAACTAATTCGACTTAATAAGGAGAATAATAGACATATATTATTACGACATTATTTTTAATTGAAGTAATGTGTCTCCTGCCACCTTTTTTCTTTTTATTCTCTTTTTTTTTCTTCTTTCACTAATCGTCATATCGATCCTCTCATGTCTTTTACTCTTTTTTGGACTGTCAATTTATAGTTCCTTGTTCTATGTGTTTGATGTTTGATGTGTTATAATTAATGTTTTTGTTGTTATTGTTAATGTGTTTTGTATTCTATTTGCATTGTTTCAATAAAAAAAAAAAAAAATATATATATATATATATATATATATATATATATATATATATATATATATATATATATATATATATATATATATATATATATATATATATATATATATATATATATATAGTGAGGTCATTTGCTGTTACTGTGTCTTGTGCAAATGTCAAACTAAGAGTCCAGCCACCATTGTGCAACACACAGTCCCTGGGTGCAAAGTGTTATCCCTGACAGAATTATCCCAAAAAATTCTATACCTTTTTTCTTATTAAAAAAAATATTTTGCCCCATGGTGATTAAGGCAGACTATTTATTTATTTATTTATTTATTTATTTAATTAACTGTCTGTTTGTTTATGTACCACAATGACAAAGTTACATTACATTTTGTACCTTTGACTGTAAATAAGCTAAAACCTTTAAGCTAAAATGTTTGAGAATGTGATTGTGGAGCAATACAATATCACTCTTGTCTGACGTTTCTACCCTACACCACTGCTCGCGTTGATACTGTAACAGAATTAAGTCTAGTCACAATTTACAATTAGCTAAATACAAATTAAAAGACATTTCTGTTGCCAAAAGTTTGCAGCCGTGTTTCATGAGAATTTATAACAATTCTGCCACTGATCCCCAGATTGATCTGTGTGGCCCCTGATCAACTTTAGACCATGATTATATTGTCTCTCTATACCCTAATGATTACTCGACTTCTTTGAAATTTCGTAAAGTTTCTTTCAGTTGAAAATGAAGATTATTGGTTTTACCATAAACAAAAAAAAATACTACGTTTACTCACTTAGTCATGTTTCATAAGAAACAGACAAATAACACAGAGAGAGCAACGTTCAGACCATCAGACCTTTCATGAATTAAACAATACATTGTCCCTTATAGAAGGTTTGTAATTCATGTCCTAGTATGATTATCTGATCAAATTTTAGACAGAAAAAATCACACCAAGTCTTTGCTGCCTTCTTACATGCTGATCAGTTGCGGTTGTGTGTGTTAGTGTCAGTCGTGTGTATTAGTGTCAGCAACACCAATAAGTTTGAACCCATGTACAGAAAACACTACAGCTCTCTCTGCTTTTGTACTTCCTCTTTTAACACGTATTGGTTTAGACTGTATGTGCCTATGTGAAGGTTTTATTGGTGGTGTTCTTTTATTGTTATTTATTTATTACCATGCCCTTGTGTAGCAGAGACAGAGAGAGAGCATTCAAGTATGCACATAAGAGTCACATAATGTATAAGGTGAATGTATATATAGTGCATCCTATATGAAGGAAACACAGACATGAGGGCTTCCTGTGAAATACAGGAACGAATCAAGCAGCCAGTCACTCCACCTCTACAGTTACTAAAACCTTTGGGGAAAATCTGCTCCTTAACCTAAGGCAAATCTATTCACAAAAATACTTGGCTAAATACTAAGTTTTAGCCTAGAGTCCAGAACATTAATTAGAAGGTTATTTCATAACTTTGGGTTTTTGTAAGAAAAATGGTCTGTCTCTGTCCCCTGCAGTAGTTTATTCATAGCACAACGTATTGTTAAGCGGCCTGCACAGGATTATATTAACATTGTTCCATGCCTTTATAAAGTGATTTACACAGAGACTTGTGTGTCATGTGAAAGCATTAATCCCAGAGATAGTTGGTGATCAGTGTTGTTTAGTTCATATGACGTAAATGCTAATTGGTATAAGATGCTGATGGTCTCTTGGCAGCCTTGTTGATGTTTCTGTGGTGCAGCATTTTCTCAACATTCTGATTATGTCCTTTGTGGTGTTCCACAGTAAATGCAATATATATATATATATATATATATATATATATATATATATATATATATATATATATATATATATATATATATACATATTATGGCATGCCGTTTAGGAAAATATTCATGAGAGAACTTAATGAAAACGCTGAATATATTGAATGAAACGTGAGAATATTGAATGGATTCCGAATATATTGATTGAAACTCTATATATATTGAATGAAATCTGAATATATTGAATGAACTGTGAGAATATTTAATATATTCCGAATATATTGATTGAAAAATATATATATTGAATGAATTCTGAATATATGGATTGAAAACTGATATATATTGAATGAAAAGTCTGAATATATTGAATGAAAAGTCTGAATATATTGAATGAAACATGACGTCATCGAAACACAGCGCCATCTTTAGGAAGGATGAGTGAGTCGGCGCAAAACTTGGTTGCTGCAATTGTGAGAAATGAAGAGATGGTGAACACATTGATGAGTGCGTGTACGGCCCAAAGTGGTGGCGCAAGCCGCACTCAGTATCAGACTACGGATGAAGAAATATATTCGCTATTTCACCGCGGAAGACCGGTGTTATGCGCTAAAATGCCCCCCTGCCACAGATTGCGCCCCCTATTTAATCTCCGTCAAATATTATATTAGACCAGAAATTTTTAGGTTTATGATTTAGAAATTACAAATTAGACCAAATGGATTTGATTATAAAATAAGCATTATAAAAAATTACATGTTGTAAAGGGAAAAAATATAAATTATTATTTTTTATATACAAGATGTATTTTTGATATTGCTTATTTAATAATAAAAATAATTTTGTAAAATTTTTCATCATAAATATTTATTTAGTGCAAGCATTTTCGTATTACATGACAAATCCCTGTAAAATAAATGTGCCACAAAATAAACACGTCACGTGCCAAGGATTAATTATAATGTTTATATCATATTTGATTACAATAAACCTATGAATTTATGTTGTGATATAATATTTGATAGAGATTATGTAGGGGGGGGCAATCTGTGGCAGGGGAGCATTTTAGCGTATAACACCGGTCTTCCGCGGTGAAATAGCGAATATATTTCTTCATCCGTAGTCTGATACTGAGTGCGGCTTGTGCCACCACTTTGGGTCGTACACGCACTCATCAATGTGTTGACCATCTCTTCATTTCTCACAATTGCAGCAACCAAGTTTCTCGCCGACTCACTCATCCTTTCTAAAGATGGCGCTGTGTTTCGGTGACGTCATGTTTCATTCAATATATTCAGACTTTTCATTCAATATATTCAGATTTCATTCAATATATCAGTTTTCAATCAATATATTCGGAATCCATTCAATATTCTCACGTTTCATTCAATATATTCAGAATTCATTCAATATATATAGAGTTTCAATCAATATATTCGGAATCCATTCAATATTCTCACGTTTCATTCAATATATTCAGAGTTTTCATTAAGTTCTCTCATGAATATTTTCCTAAACGGCATGCCATAATATATATATATATATATATGTATATATATATATACAGTATATAGTACAGACCAAAAGTTTGGACACTTGGACACACCTTCTCATTCAAAGAGTTTTCTTTATTGTGTTCTTTAGCCCAAACGCGTCTCTTCTGCTTGCTGCTAGAACTCTGTGTGGCATTGACCTGCTCTCTGATCTGAGCTGCTGTTAACATGCGATTTCTGAGGCTGATGACTCGGATGAACTTATCCTCCGCGGCAGAGGTGACTCTTGGTCTTCCTTTCCTGGGGCGGTCTGCATGTGAGCCAGTTTCTTTGTAGCGCTTGATGGTTTTGTGACTGCACTTGGGCACACTTTCAAAGTTTTCCCAATTTTTCGGACTGACTGACCATCATTTCTTAAAGTAATGATGGCCACTCGTTTTTCTTCACTTAGCTGCTTTTTTCTTGTCATAATACAAATTCAACCTCTTTATATATATATACAATAGGAAGACAATAGGAAGAAACCTTGGAAAAAAACAGACTCAACAGGGAACCCATCCTCTTTTGGGTAATATCAGATAACAAGTATTGATTTGCAGTCATATGTGCTATGAGGCAGAAATGTCAGTATAAGGTGAAAACTGTTTAAGTTAATATAAAGGATGCTAATCAAAATAAATATTTTTTGTAGGTTAGTTTAGGCTAATGGACAAACCCAATTTTTCTGATAAATGTTTTATGCTTTACAATATTTTGTAACTTCAATTGTGAGGTGAGACTGTGGCAAGAAGATAGCAAATCAAGACTGATCTTTTAGATGAACGAAATTTATATTCATAAAAAGATGACACTGTTTAATATCAAATCAGAGCTGATGCTGCTTTTGGTTAATATGTTGGAGATTTATATAGCAGATTAAGTATAATAACGAACCATTAATATTATACTATTACACTTTGCCAATAGCACTGGTTACAGAACAAAGCAAAAGTGTGTATAATTACTTATTTTTATCATGCCAAGGCCTTCATGTCATTAGATTTGTAAAAAGGGTGTTGAAGGCAGATTGCCCTTTGCAGTTTCTCAGAAACATGACAAAATTTTTTGCCTCTATATGTTTACAGCTTTATGTGTGAAAGATGCTGTTAAAAGGGAAGGACTACTTTTAGTTGCTGACAACAACTCATTCATCATTTGTGTGTCGTGGGTTTCACACAACAAAAAACATCATCATAAATGGTACAAAGTATGGCATGTTGGTATAATAAAGTATTGTAATTATTAGCATTCTGTTGTGTTAGAAAAGAAATAAAACACTTCAGGACATGATCTTATTGGAAAGTAATCAACTTTAATATGGTCATAGTAAAGCCAATTCTCTGAGGACACCAAATTTGACCTTAAGGCAGATTAGGGATGAAGTCTCAAAGGTACTTGCAGGCTGCAGACTCCTTATCAAGAGCTATGACAAATTGTTTCATATGACCCAGTTTTATGTAAAACATAGTAAAGCCAATTCTCAGTGGGTCACATCACACCTCCCTGTTGTTGGTTTATATTTTACAACAGCAAGCCTCTCTAAGCTTTACTGTACTTCACCAGTCATTTCTTCTTTTTCTCTCCCTTAAAAAGTAATTTTAGTACTGATTCGGCTCATTCACTGCATTCTAACAGGTGATTCGATATAAGTAATCTTTTTTTAAATATAATTAGATGCTTAAGAAAGGTTTCTTATTTTAATAAAATCTTATAACCCATTTATTGTTGAATCTTTTCATCTGAAGAATTCTAAACTGATTTCTAAACTCATTGTATAGATCAGCTTTACACATTTGTTATAGTTGTTGTAAAAGAACTAGGACTTTTTGGGACAGGGCATTATGACTGGGTCAGTGCAGCTCCAAAACAGCAGGTCTTTTATGGTGTTTCTGATATGGAGTGGTTAGTAGCTTTAAAATTGGTTTACAACCAGTAAACCATCAACAGGTTCATGGGCACCAAAGGCTCACTGATATGTTTGGGGAGTCAAAGCTGGTTCGTCTGTTCTGATCCCACAGAAGTACCGCTCTAGCAAAAATAGCTGAAAATGATGAATGCTGGTTACAATAGTATGTTAAAATATAAAGTACATCACAGCTTTATATGTACAGGGCTGCATAGCCATAGAATTGCCAGAGTGACCAAGCTGTTCACCACCCATAGTCTTTACAATGAGCTTGTGACCACCAAACTTGACTATATAGCAGTAGATGAAGGTGGAGAGATCTGATGCATCATATCAACTTTTATACTGAGTAGAGAGCTGGGTGTATGTGCATTGCTTACCAGCATAAAAAAGAAAAACAAGCCAAAAAAAATTATAAAATGGCACCAGCATGCCCTATGGGTAGAAGTCAGGCTGGCAGAGGCAGTGTGATCTTCCAATTCTCTGCAACAATGTATAGGTACAAAACACAGGGATTCACATGAATTCCATTAACCACTTAGATAAACACTGTTGCAGACCAAACACCTATTTGGGTGGCACTACACTAGAGCCATAAGCCATTATTTTTCATATACAGTACAAATCCAAAGTTTGGGAACACCTGCTTATTCAAGTTTTTGTTTGTTTAACGATTTATTTTCTACATTCTATAACAATACTGACATTCTATAACAATGACAAAATATGCGGTTGCATATTTTGAATGCCTTCAGCATGGTTTTAGGAAAGACAATGGAATCAGATGGTTTGTCCAAACCCTTTACTAGTACTGTATGTGACAGTGAAGTTATTTTCTTCACATACCCCAGATTGTTAGAAAGGAAGAAGGTTCAGGTTCATGAAATAAAAGTCGATACAGAACACCTGAAGAAAAGACTTTCTGGTCAGTAGCCCAGAGCCTTAACCCTCTGAGCTGCCCTTTAGACAATTTTATACTAAATAGATCCACCCTTTCTCAAATAAATAAATAAATAAATAAATAAAATATAACACTTTCTATTATTTATTTATTTATTTACTGATGTTTCCACATCCCATACAAATTGTTTAAACAACTCATATGAACAGGAATAAGCCTGCAGGTTTAACAGAGGTTTGAAGATTTGAATGTTTTTTATTTTGTAACATATATAGCGGGAGTTTCACAAAAGAGTGTCTAAAAGAGGAAGGAGACATATAGCGAGAGAGAGAGAGAAAGAGAGAGGGGGGGGGTTTGGGGGAGGAGGGGCTGTTTTGGTTCCTATATGTGGTGTTAAAATGTCCCAGTTTTTGGTGGCATTTATAGCAGCAATGGCCAGCTTGTAACCACTCAGTAAACACAGTGTGTGTGTGTGTGTGTGTGTGTGTGTGTGTGTGTGTGTGTGTGTGTGTGTGTGTGTGTGTGTGTGTGTGTGTGTGTGTGTTAATTTTTTAACAATTCATCCAACATGAATGATCTAACTTTAACACTTCTTGACATTATATTAGTAATTAGGTAATGATATACTGAACATTACTTTGCAGTAAGTAAGAGTATATTTTGACTGGCCCAAGTAGCTCCCTGTGAAGTACACTGCCATGTTATGTAAGATTTCAGACTGTAAGGAGTGAAATTGTTCAGTTGAAAGGGAAAAAAAACATAAATGACGATGTGTGACATTACCCATCAGTCATTGCACTTTCTAGGAGTGCAATATACAGTTCATATACAGACCAGTATAACACAAAACATTATGCCCTTATGCCACATGGCCAGCTCTGGCCTCTTGACTCCATGACAACACAAGACCCCTTGGGATGTTCTGTGGTGTCTGACAGCAGGTGATTGGCAGCAGATGAAGGCTGAGTCAGTAGAATTGGTCTTATTGTGTTCCCAGAAAAGGTAGCAGATCTGTGTGTGTGTGTGTGTGTGTGTGTGTGTGTGTGTGTGTGTGTGTGTGTGTGTGTGTGTGTGTGTGTGTGTGTGTGTGTGTGTGTGTGTGTACCAGAATAAAATGGTGTTTATTATCATTAGCAACCATCTGGATTGCTTGTAATCCATACTGTGATAGATCTGAAATATGTTTGTATGAGAAGTCATGTTTGTATTTTCCTGGAATAGATACGTAAAATTAAAAATAAAAAAACAGACATTCCTGGGAAAACAGGATAGGTTACAATGCTACAAACATAAATGTCACCGGTAGTGCATAGTGTGTGTCCTGCAGTAAGTTTTGCTCAGCATTCTTTTGTTGTCCCAAGCCTTATTTACACGTTTCTGTGTAAATCCCGACTTTCATTATGGATTATGAATTGGCGTACTTTGCCTTCCTGTACTTTGAGTTCTGTTTGTAACAAAGATTATATTGGTATATATATATTGGTTTGATTATTAAAATGATTGGAACCTGCTGAGTCAGCTTTGTCCACTACAGCTTCTCACTATACAGTATATTCATTATATAGTAATTTCAGGGTGGATGAGATGTTCAAATATGTATCATATAAAATCATATCATGTAAAAAAAGATGAATAATTTTATTACTATGTACAGAAACCACAACAGCTCTCTCTCTCTCTCTCTCTCTCTCTCTGAACTTCCTCTTTTAATCACACTGTGTTTAGGCACTCACTATAGGGGCCACACATACAAAAAAAAAAAGCTTCAAATGCTAGCTCTATTAAATGCTAGTATGTTATGTGTTTTTTTTCACTTTAATGTTATGCAGAAAATAAAAAATAGTGGCAGTGGTGACACAAATGGTAATAAATCATGCTTCTTTAGAATTTAACATCTATTGTAAGAGACTAGAGATGAGATAGGACATAAGCACTTACAATAATTAATTACAAACTAATTGAAATCCAACAGGGAGTAATCTATTAAAAGTAATTAATTATTTGTATAACTGGCATAATAAGACAAATGAAGTCTAGAATATAGGATAATTTTACACATTTAGAAGACATTTTCTCCACTTAAATGACAGGTTTCCTGACCCCATAAGCTGAAATGCTGAATTAAAATAGCATCACTGACATTGTAACAGATCTGCATGTTAGATATTTTTATCCATGTCCAACTACCTTATTGAGAAAGCTAGGCATTACTACATGGGAATACACCATAAAATATGCAAATAAAACCTCAAATTACCAGTGTAAAATGAAAAAAAAAAAAAAAAAAAAAACATTTAAACTAATGTGACACAGATATGACTTTTTTAGAGGTGTATGAATGCACAAATCAGATTTATTTATTTATTTATTTATTTTACATTTAGTCAGTTTCATATGTGGTAATGGATAACATATACAGTATATTCAGTACTTGAATGAAAATAGTCAGATTGGAATTCATGCAAACTTTTTCCACTGTACATAGACAAACGTCATCAGCCAGCAAAGATATTTCTTAGCAGTCCTATCAAAAGCTGTTTAAACAAATAAGCAAGGCATCTGGCATTTTTTCAATCTGCTGGACCTCAACAAATACAGCTTATTAACCTCTTGCCATCCTCCAGAGCAAAATTACAAGAATATTATTGCGAAAATCACATTCAGTGTTTGAAATGAATGAGTGGTTGAGCAAATACTGTATGGCATGTTTTAACCATGTTTTAAGATGTACCAATGCGTGCATGTATGTTGTTTCAGAGGACAGACGGAACCACATTAAAGTCAGATAAAAGTCACTTGTAATAATGAAAGTGAACAGTCACGACATGCAAATTCAATCTGACCAAAAAAAAAAATCTGATGTAATGTGGACGTAGCCTTAGAAACATCCAATTCCATGTTCTCACTCTCTCTGCAAGAATCTTCCCATTCCTTTTTGTTCGTGGTCGTACACTCGGCTCTATAACAGCACAAGTATAGCTACATCTTTACACTGTACATAACAACTCTTATTAAAGTGGTTAGCTTTTATTTATAACAAACATTTAATTAAAAAGTTAATAAATAATTTAATCTGCTAAAACTAACTTGACAGAGCTCCCAAACAATATCTTAATGCTACTTTTTAAAGGCTAAGCAAGCACTTAGCTAAAGGCTAAGCACTAAAGCCTAAGCAAGCACTTAGCTAACTAATGCAGTTAATTAGCTAACTAGCTAACAAGCTTAATGAGCTCCTAAAGCTATTTCTTTGATGGCACTAGCCAGTGGCGTAAGTCAGAGCAGCTTTTCATTTGCCATGGGGGCCGCAACCGGGGGGTTCCCACCACTAGACAGACGTTGTCACACTGGGTGAGAGATGCTATTGCCTTAGCCTATGAGGCGCGTGGTCACACTTCGCCTCTGGGAATTAGGGCTCATTCGAACAGGGGGATTGCCTCATCAATTGCTCTGGCAAGAGGCGTCCCCTTGCAGCAGGAGTGTGATGCGGCAGGCTGGTTCACGTTGGCACACGTTTGATAGACTTGATAGTTTGGATGTCAATGCTACTCCGGGCTCGCAGATCCTCGAGTCAGCATCCCAGAGCTAGGTCTGAGACCTCCTTGGCTATTGTGCGCACACGCTACACAACCTGGGGGTCCAGACAACTGGCGTTGGTATTCTCGTTCCTACAGAGTTTTCACGCAGCATCGAGTGTAGCTTTTGAAAGGGAACGTCTCGGGTTACTTAGCTGTAACCCTGTTCCCTGATAAAGCGGGAACGAGATGCTGCGCTAATGCCACACTGCTGGCGTGCATGGACGTCTTTCAGACAAAATTGACCTGAGGATGTTTCCGGTTCACTCCTATTTATAACCTGCAGGTGCACCTTATCGGGTGGCGTCACCTGACTGAGGTTATAAGCCGAAGTATTTGGCGTTTTGATACACACATGTTTCACAACCGGAGAACAAAGAGATGTTCCCATAGCGTTTTCACGCAGCATCTCGCTCCTGCTTTATCAAGGAACAGGATTACAGCTAAGTAACCCAAGACATTTTTCGTTCCTACTGATACTTTTGGAGAATTCTGTGCACTCCAGGATCGTCTTTATTTGTGGTGCAGTCAGGACACCAACTTTGACCTTAAGGCAGATTAGGGATGAAGTCTCAAAGGTACTTGCAGGCTGCAGACTCCTTATCAAGAGCTATGACAAATTGTTTCATATGACCCAGTTTTATGTGCAATGATGGGAATTTCTGGGGTTTTACTAGTGGCTTACACTTGATGCTGTGCCTCCCCACAGAGAACTCAATCCATTGTGGCCAGTGCTTCCTGTAATAGTGCCCTGCAGTGTGCCTGCTGTCCCCAAAACAAAGCTAACAAAGAAACTTGTTAAAGCCTCCTTGAAGACCTGCCAGGAATCCCACCATTTTGAAGTTACCATGACCTAGTCAAACTCATCTAACTTCAAGGATTCTAGCAAGGGATGCTTTGTATTCCTCTTTGAGGTACACCAAATGAGACAGGGGAATTGAGGGTTACTTATTCCTGTTTTGGAGCAGCACAGCTTTGAGGATTCTGGATGAGCTAAAATTGTCAGGCTCCGTGGTGGGCTTGGTGGATCCAAATGCAGAACATGGAGAGGGAAGAACTCGGGTTGAGTAGTGGCATCACTGACTGTAACCGTACTGTGCTCGCTGGAGAAGCTCAAGCCACTTGGTGAAAGTAGCGTGAACTTGGTAGGGCGTGAGGACTGACTCGTGGTTGTACAACAAGCGAGGGTCAAAGCCGGAGAGTTGGGGGGAAAATCCGTGATCCAAATCCGTAGTCGAGGAAACAGGTAAGCGGTCAATGGTCCGAAATCCAAACAAGGGTAAATCCAAAAACGTGAGGCAAAGACGTAGTCAAAGAATGAAGCGTGGTCGGTAACTTGGCAGACTGTGACGAGACAAGACGCGGGAATATTGGGCTGGTAAGGGCACTCAATAATCTGGCAACGGGAGGTTGTTTGTGAGCAAGTTAAATAGAGCTGAGCCATGACTGAAATGAGCAACAGGTGTGTGGAGAGCAGAGAGTGAGCCGGTGAGATCAAAGGAGTGGAGTGGAATCTGGAGAGGAATTGAGCAGGTGAATCTGACGTGACGTGACAAAAAATGAAGAGGCACCACTTTTTTGGGTTACAAGCAATTGAAATTGACCAGATACAGTATGGCAGGTGTAGAGACCATCTTGATAAATGAAGAAGCTTGAAAAATGTGGGTGACACTTCCTCCGACTTCAAATGGCACACTTTCACCTAACAAATTCCTGATAACGCTTATCATTATCATTTTGATTTATACACATTTACATTCTGTACAAACTTAAATAATTCTTTTGATTATGTAAAGCTGTTTTGCAACAATGTCAATTGTTTAAATCACTATACAAATTGAATTGAATTGAATTGAATTGAATTGAATTGAAAAGCTTGACAGTCAACTTTGTTAGTTCTCTGATCTAGTCATTAAAGTGTCTTAGCTTAGGGTAGTATGGGTTGTTCTTACCAGCTGCACTTCTGAAACTCTAATATTCAATGCCTTCCTCCTCTTCTGATGTGCTGCTATCTTCTGTGAAGGGCTGAGTTCTCTTTGGCAAAGTGGGTACAGGGAGCTCAGAGCAATGTTGAAACTGGGGTGATGGATGATGGAAGGATCTTCTACCCAGATCACAAAAGCAAAGTTTGAAGAGAAAAATAATATAGTCTTTTCCTTTTAGTTTAGGTGTCATCTATTTCTGGCCAGGAACATAAGAAAGTAAATATTTTGTAACATGATGATAATTAACTATGGAATGGTCACAGGAAATCCATCTTACAAATCATTGTTTTCTTGCAACAGCAATTCATGTACTTCATCTGTAATCTCTTCTGTTTCTCTCCCTATTTGTAGTGCTGATGGGACTCATCCACTGTGCACTCACAGGTGATACTTGTAATCTCTTTTTTCCCCCTTCCTTTAAAATAAACCTAATTAATTAATAGATTATTAACACAAGTGCGATAAATTAGTAAACTCTTCTGTAATAATGTATGTATTCCTAATTTGAGTTCATGTCATTAAATGTTAACTAATAAATCAGATTAACACATTTAGATTAAGTGACCAAAAGCTTTTATTATAAAAAAAAAAAACACATACTGTACACACATAGAGACACCAGTCTGGTATGGTTGTTGTTCGGCTTCCTCTTTAGCATTTAAAAAAATAGTTTATTCATTTAAACAGTTACATGGTTTCTTTCATCAAGTATTTTAATAACACTTTTTTACTCTTCGTGACAGTGAAAATACAGCTCTGATTTAACTTGTGTCTACAGTGATGTGTTTGCGTGTCTGTGTGTGGGTACTTCTTTTACTACCTAGTTAGGACTACCAAACAACACATTATACACACATACACACACAACAAAGATGTTAACACAGTCTCTCTTGAAAATGGAAAAAATGCACAATATTTTCAGCTAACATTAGTGCATAGTTACTTTTTATGTTACAAATTGAACAAAGATAAAAATAAAAAATAAAACATTATTATGGCACTGTGCAAAAGTTTGGAGCACTAGTTTAACTTCATCAGTCCACAGCACTTGTTTCCAAAATGTATCAGGTTTCTGTAGGTGTTCTTTTGCATACTTCTGACATTGGATTTTATGATGGGGACACAGGTAAGATTTTCTGCTGCTGGCTCATCCATGAAGATCTTGTCTGTGCAAGCATCTCTGTAGATGAACTGCCATCTCTTAATTACATTTCTCACTGTGGAAACTGCAAGCTGACAACGCTTTGCTGTGTTCTTGTAACCTTCTCCTGCATTGTGGGCATCAATAACTTTCATTTTCAGAGTCTTACACAGCTGCTTAGAGGATCCCATAGTTGTTAAGTGTCCGCCAGTGTGTGCACAAGGTTTGAAGAGTCTAAGTATTTGTAAATCTTTAAAATTGGCATTTACTAATGACAGCTGTTGCCATGCTAACGAGCTGATTAAGGTCTGAAACCTTATAAAACGAATCTGAGACTCTGGAACTCTTAGGGTGCCATAGTAATGACTTTTATGGCATAAGACGTAACTATGCATCAATGTTTGCTGAAAATATTTTTAATAAAAAAATCACCAAAATCTGTTATTTATCAGAGTGTATATATGTATGTATTTATTAAACTAAAACTGCTAAATTTTCCTCATTACTGATAGATTGCAAGATTGTACCAGTCCTCTTATTATCCTCTCACACGTGTGCTGGAAGATGTTATGTCATAAGTGTACTGATTCATTACTGATACTGAAAGCTTGAGTATAATTAAAGTGAGTGATAAAGACACTATATATAATATACACAGTATATATTATATATACAGTAGAAATAGAAATAGTATGTGAACCTTTTGAAATTTCATGGTTTTCTGCATTAATTTGTTCTTAAATGTGATCTGATATATGATCTTCATCTAAGTCAAGGGTATTGACAAATATAATTGGCCTAAACATACAACATAAAACATTTCGGATCTTTCTTGTCTTTATTGAATACATTCTTTCAATATTTGGAATGTTTGTGGAAAAAGTAAGTGAATCCTTGAAATTAATAACTGGTTGACCACTTGGCAGTAAAACCAGGTGCTTTGTGTAGCTGTGGATCAGACCTGCACATCATTCAAGAAGAATTTTACTTAATTCTTCCTGGCTGAACTGCTTTCATTTTCTTATCTGATGCGTATGACTCTCTTGCATCTCTATTGGGTTGAGGTCTGGCCTCTGGGCTCTGACTTGGCCACTCCAAAAGGTGGATTTTGTTTTCTGTTGTGGACTCACTCTGGTGTTTTGGGTCATTGTCCTGTTACTTCACCCAACTTCTACAGAGTTTCAGCTGACCTACCGACATTCTCTCATTATCCTGAAGAATTTTTTTGATACATTTGGGAATTCATCTTCCCCTCACTGCAAGTTGGCCAGGCCATGATCAGCAAAGCAGACCCAAATCATACTTGACGGATAGGATGATGTTTTCATGATGATATGCAGTGCCCTTTTTATGTCAGATGTAGTGCTGCATGTTCTTTCCAAATAGTTCAACCTTAGTTTCATCAGTGCACAAAATATTTTGCCAATATTTCTGTGGAGTGTCAATGTGCTCTTTCACAAAATCATTTTAGTTTTGCAATGTCATTTTTAGTAAACAGCAGTTTCCTTTGTGGTTTCTTTCCATGGACACCCTATTTGTTCAATGTTATGCATTCTGTAAACTCATGAACACAGATCTTAGCCAGTTCAGATTATGCAACCAAATCTTTGGTTGTCACTCGGGGTTGTTGTTCATTGATGTCACGACACGCCAGATCTCGCCCGCAACATAAGCACCTTCGCAAGTAGTTTAATGCACTCCTGTTCCAGCTCCGCGCCGCCTCTTGTTTTTTGCCGCCTCAGTCACGGCTCGAGCTCACCTGCCGCTGCTTCGGATTAATCAGTCAGGTGTATTTAAGGCGCTGCAGGACAACCACTTATTGCCAGATTATTGTGCTGTTCATGCCTTTATTCTCGCGTTTATTTTGCCACAGTTTATCGGTTACGACCCCGCCTGGTTTATCGTTTTGTCCTAGTCTTCGCGTTATGGATTTATTGCTATTTGGATTACCGGCTTTGAACCTCGCTCACGTTTTGACTACGATACTGCCTGCCCCTGGATTTATTGCTTCTGGATTTGCAGTCATTGGATCTACTGGTTTTTGAACTCGGCTTCCGATTTTGGCTACGAGATTGGATTACGTGCACTGGAAGCTTTGACCTCACAAACGTGGAGTTGTGTGCTGCCTCCCTACACTTCCTGGTTCTCTCAGACCAAGACGCCCTCTACTGGCTGTAAGTGTCTCTTGTTTGATTATTCTCTCTGCCTCTCTCTGCTACTGGATCTACGTGTTTTCTCTCAGTGACACCACGTGACAGTATAATCTGGCCATTATGGATCCAGCAGAGTTTGCTCATTTGAGATCAGCACTAGAAAGTCAGGGAGCGCTCCTGGGGTCACATCAACGCGACATTCAGGAGGTCACTAGCACGCTGAAAACAGTAACTGAGACCCTGACATCTCTCGCTACCCAAATCCAGCATCTGCAAAGCCCCCCAGCTCCCACCCCGGCTCCTCGTCCCTCAGCAGCAGCAGCAGTCGCTCCTCCTCATGAGCCTCGTCTTCCCGCTCCGCCTACATATGACGGGGACCCTAACACATGCCGTTCATTTCTCTCTCAATGTTCTCTAGTCCTTGAGCTGCAGGCCTCTTCCTTCCCTACAGAATGAGCTAAGGTGGCGTACATCATCACGCTCCTCTCTGGTAGGGCGAGAGAATGGGGAACAGCCTTGTGGGATGCTCAATTACCCTGTTGCTTCACTTATAAATCCTTCACTGATGAAATGAGAAGAGTTTTCGATCGCTCATCCACTGGACGCCTGGCTGCAGGCCAGATATTAACTCTTCACCAAGGATCCCGATCTGTTCACGACTATGCCATAGAGTTTCGTACCTTGGCGGCTTCATGTGGTTGGGATGACCAAGCTCTCTTTGATGCGTTTCTCCATGGGCTATCAGACACAGTCAAAGATGAGTTGTCAGCGCGTGAACCACCATCCAACCTAGAAGACCTCATTGACTTAGCAGCACGTATTGACGCTCGTAAGCGCCTCAGGCAGCAGGAGCGTTCTCTGAACCTCTGGTCACTCTCACCCCTAGCCTCCACCAGCCCCCTGGAGAACCCTCCTGAACCAATGCAGGTGGGTCGGACGCGTATCTCACCCGAGGAGCGCCAACGGAGACGAGACAAGGGGGCATGCTTCTACTGTGGTCAGTTGGGTCACTTTTCACGTAACTGCCCGTTAAAAGGGCAGGCCCCTCGGTAATTTTGGGTGCACCGGGGGGCCCGGATCTTAGAAGATTTCCCAACCATCGGTCCTGTTTTCCAGCAACCCTGACCCATAAAAGTCAGTCCCACGACACGTACGCCCTGTTGGATTCTGGGGCTGACCAAAACTTAATCTGCTCTTCACTGGTGAACCTTCTTGGGATTTCCTCCACGCCTCTAAGCCACCCACTCACTGTCCAGGCCCTCGATGGTTGTTTCCTGGCCCCCATCACCCACCGCACATTACCAATCATGTTGCACTTTTCAGGAAACCACTCAGAAATCATCTCGTTTCTGATTGTTAAGCGCTCCCACGCTCCACTTGTTTTGGGTCTCCCATGGTTACAGTTGCACAATCCCCACATTGACTGGGTCAAGAAGAGAGTTTTGGAATGGAGTCCTTCCTGTCTGTCGTCATGTCTCCGTTCTGCTGCCAAAGGGTCCCTGCCTTCTCCGCTGGAGGACTGCCCCAACCTCTCGAATGTCCCAGCTGAATACCACGATCTCCTGAAAGTTTTTAGCAAATCTCGTGCAGTCTCACTACCCCCCCACCGCCCATACGATTGTGCCATTGACCTTCTGCCAGGTACAACCCCGCCCAAGGGACGACTATACTCCCTCTCTCGCCCTGAGAGGGAGGCCATGGATCAATATATTACAGAATCCCTTGCTGCGGGAATCATTCGTCCTTCCTCCTCTCCAGCGGGCGCAGGGTTTTTCTTTGTGGAGAAGAAGGACAAATCCCTTCGGCCCTGTATCGATTATAGAGGGCTTAATGAGATCACCATTAAGAACCGCTACCCACTCCCTCTCATGTCTTCGGCCTTTGAGTTACTTCAGGATGCACGGGTGTTCACCAAGTTGGATCTTAGGAACGCCTATCACTTAGTGAGGATACGAGACGGAGACGAATGGAAGACTGCTTTCAATACACCTACGGGCCACTATGAATACCTTGTGGTACCCTTTGGGCTGACCAATGCCCCAGCTGTCTTCCAGACACTTATCAATGATGTACTGAGAGACTTCCTGAACGTTTTTGCATTTGTCTACCTCGATGACATCTTGATCTTCTCCCGCACACTTAAGGAACACCGGTCCCATGTCCGTCAGGTGTTACAAAGACTCATGGAGAACAAGCTCTACGTCAAGGCTGAGAAGTGTGAGTTTCATCGTGATTCTACTTCCTTCCTTGGGTTTGTCATATCACCATCAGGTATTCAAATGGACCCAGCTAAAGTAAAGGCAGTCACAGATTGGCCGGTACCATCCTCAAGGCGGGAACTTCAGCGTTTTTTGGGTTTCGCCAACTTTTACAGGCGCTTCATTAGAAACTATAGCACTGTTGCAGCACCTCTCACCGCTCTCACATCCACAAAATTGCAGTTTCGATGGAATTCAATGGCAGACCAAGCTTTTATGGAACTCAAAGGTCGTTTCACCTCTGCCCCTATTCTCACCTTCCCTGACCCGTCCCTCCAGTTTGTGGTCGAAGTGGACGCATCGGAAACAGGTGTTGGAGCCATTCTTTCCCAAAGGTCCTTCAAGGATAATAAACTTCACCCCTGTTCTTTCCTCTCTCGTCGACTTTCGCCGTCTGAATGCAATTATGGCATCGGAGACCGAGAGCTATTGGCCATCAAGTTTGCACTTGAAGAATGGAGACACTGGCTGGAGGGGGCAGAACATCCATTCTTGGTCTGGACCGACCATAGAAACTTGGAGTACTTAGGGTCAGCCAAGCGACTTAATTCTCGTCAGGCACGATGGTCCTTGTTCTTTTCCCGGTTCAACTTTACATTGTCCTACCGCCCGGGTTCTAAGAACACCAAGCCAGACGCCCTTTCCCGACAGTTCTCTCCCTCTATGGATTCCCCCCCTCAGGAAACCATCCTTCCCCCACATTGTCTGGTGGCGGATACTCGCCTAGAAATAGAAAACCTGGTGCTACGTGCGCTCGAACACGAGCCAGGTCCAAGTAACGTTCCCCCCAACCGACTCTTTGTCCCAAGCCCTCTCTGTTCCGCTGTATTAGACTGGGCCCACAGCTCCAAGTTGGCATGCCACCCGGGCATAGCCCGCACTCTTTCTTTCGTTGAGCAACGTTTCTGGTGGCCAACTGTTAAGGGGGATGTCAAAGGTTTCGTATCTTCATGCGATACTTGTTCTAGGAATAAGGCCACGAACCGCCCCCCGGAGGGCCTTCTCAGACCGCTCCGCATCCCTCATCGCCCATGGTCGCATATCTCTCTGGATTTTGTCACGGGATTACCACCCTCAGACAACAACACTTGCATTATGACAGTGGTGGATCGATTCTCTAAGGCCGCTCACTTTGTCCCGCTCCCCAAACTCCCTTCCGCTAAAGAAACAGCTGAACTCTTGGTGTCTCATGTTTTCCGGCTCCATGGTCTCCCATCGGATATTGTCTCAGACAGGGGCCCGCAATTTTCCGCGCAATTCTGGAAGGCTTTCTGTAAGCTCATTGGTGCCACCCCCAGCCTGTCCTCTGGCTTCCACCCCCAGAGCAATGGACAGACGGAACGGATCAACCAGGAACTAGAGAAGTCTCTAAGGTGTATGGCATCACGGGACTCAACCTCTTGGAGTAAATTTCTCCCATGGATAGAATACGCCCACAACTCGCTCCCCACATCTTCCACTGGTATGTTTCCCTTCCAATGCTGTCTGGGATATCAACCGCCTCTGTTCCCTACTCAAGAGGAGGAAGTTGCGGTGCCGTCAGCCCAAGCTTTTGTCCGTCGCTGCAAGAAAACTTGGCAACAGGCGCGCTCTCAACTGCTGCGCTCGGTAAATACATTCCGACACAAGGCCAACCGCCATCGCTCAGCAGCTCCCAGATACCGCGTAGGCCAAAGAGTAATGCTGGCCACACGCGACATACCACTAAGGACCGTGTCAAGGAAATTGGCTCCGAGGTATATTGGACCTTTCTCCATTTCCCGAATCGTCAACCCCTGCGCCGTCAAGCTTTCCCTGCCCCTGTCGATGCGCCGTATTAACCCCACCTTCCATGTGTCTCAGATCCGACGTCTGGTCTCCTGTCCATTGTCCCCAACACCCCAACCCCCCCCCTCCCCCCCGTCTCATTGATGGGGGCGAAGCATTCACGGTCCGTAAGCTCCTCAGATCCCGCCGCCGTGGACGTGGGTTACAATACCTAGTGGATTGGGAAGGGTATGGACCTGAAGAAAGAAGTTGGATACCTGCCAGGTTTATTCTTGACAAGTCCCTGATCAGAGAGTTCCATAGGCTCAACCCGGAGGCTCCTTCTAGAACGCCGAGTGGCGTTCATAGGGGGGAGGGTACTGTCACGACACGCCAGATCTCGCCCGCAACATAAGCACCTTCGCAAGTAGTTTAATGCACTCCTGTTCCAGCTCCGCGCCGCCTCTTGTTTTTTGCCGCCTCAGTCACGGCTCGAGCTCACCTGCCGCTGCTTCGGATTAATCAGTCAGGTGTATTTAAGGCGCTGCAGGACAACCACTTATTGCCAGATTATTGTGCCGTTCATGCCTTTATTCTCGCGTTTATTTTGCCACAGTTTATCGGTTACGACCCCGCCTGGTTTATCGTTTTGTCCTTGTCTTCGCGTTACGGATTTATTGCTATTTGGATTACCGGCTTTGAACCTCGCTCACGTTTTGACTACGATACTGCCTGCCCCTGGATTTATTGCTTCTGGATTTGCAGTCATTGGATCTACTGGTTTTTGAACTCGGCTTCCGATTTTGGCTACGAGATTGGATTACGTGCACTGGAAGCTTTGACCTCACAAACGTGGAGTTGTGTGCTGCCTCCCTACACTTCCTGGTTCTCTCAGACCAAGACGCCCTCTACTGGCTGTAAGTGTCTCTTGTTTGATTATTCTCTCTGCCTCTCTCTGCTACTGGATCTACGTGTTTTCTCTCAGTGACACCACGTGACAATTGATGAGTCATTGTTTGGCTCTTTGGGTCATTTTGCCTCGGCGCCCACTTTTTGGTAGAGTAGCCGCAGTCCCAAAGTGTCTCCATTCTCCTAACTGTAGATTCATAAATTCGTAAAGTTTTTGAAATCACTTTGTAACCCTTTCCAGCTTTATGTAAGTCAACAATCCTTAATCATAGATCCTCTGAAAGCTCTTTTTGGTGAAGCAGGCTCTAATAAGCGTATTCTTCTAGTGTGGAGCAAACCCAAAAAGTTAGAGTTGTTTTAATCAGTCAAAGTAGTTGAAGTCCACACCTCCAAATTCATTTTCTTAACAAGACTCTAACACCTGACTCCAATGAGCGTTCTTGAGGTCATTAACTCAAGGATTATGGTTGTTCTCAATAAAGATATGAAAGATCAGATTTCTTTATCTAATTATTTTAGGCACATTATATTTGTTAATACTCTTGACAAATTAATGTAAAAAAAAAAAACTATATATTCCAAAAGGTTTACAAAACCAAGGATGCAGAACTTCAGCAAGGTGCTCAGTGGCGAAATAACACTTCTCAACATTCTCAAGTGAACACAGTGGCACCCACAGCACAGTATTTCTAGCCTAGTATTTTTTCTTGAACCCGAACCTCTTGCCTCCCTTTATACAGAAGAGAATGTCCATATTGCAGCACCAGCTGTGTCATGTTTCGTAGCCACACAACCTCATATTCCTGCTGATGGGGAGGCCATGACGGCACCTGAGCCTGACAGGTTGCAGTGAGTGGTGAAAACTTTTAGGCACCTGGCCATCACTGGAGAATCTGTGACAGAGTAGCAGTGAAATCCTGGTGTCAGAATGAGACTGAGGGTTCCCTTTACTTACTACATCACAGAATCCCAACTGTAATATTCACACTAGCCATATCTCAGCAACCAAACATGATACCGGAATAAACCTGAACTGTGAATCTGAAAATAGATATAACTCAGTTCACCCAAAATATTACTTGATACCTTATTTGATGTGTGTGTTTGGCATTTCTCTGATAAACACAGTTTGAAACAGTTTGTATTGTTAGAAACTTGACAGCCAACAAGCTCTCTTCATAAACACCGGTACATGACCTAAATACTCAGTACAATATTCTAATAAAATACATGTTCACACGTGCTCACCCTTAGTACAGAGATAAAATATGCAGGAGGTGTTCACTTAAACAGATACTATATTTTAACTTAAACATGCAAGTAATAGAGCTCAGTTTGAGAACAGAATTTTACAAATATAAAATGTGAAATTATAATGAGAGATCATCATTATTTACAGCTACATTTTTATTGTTTTCAGTTTTATGTTGTTTTTTCTCTTTTCTTTCATGGTTATAATAAACTACAATGTTGATAAATATAAAATCATATCAGGTGGGGACATACTGTACTCTTGGTCTAATCTTTGGTCAGTCTTCCTTTTTAAGAAATAGATGTGAACATGATTATTTTAATGAACTATGCTACAATAATATTAATACAACAGTATGACAATATGTAGCTTATTGTTTAACTGAGACCAGGATCATCACAGAGACAGCAAACACTGTAGAGCTGATTAGTGAAGTAAAGAGTGTGTTACTCCTGAACTGTAGAAAACCGTAGGGTATCAAAGCTGTGGCAGGGTACTTCAGGCCGAGCTGAACACACCAAGAGAGAAGATGCCCTGAGAAGTGTACTGAACAGAGTATTCAGCCATGTGAAGTGTGATTCCAAACTATTACAGGGAGAGAAACTGCTCAAGTCAAAGGGAACTGTAACGGTTTAGGGAACGACTGAACAACGCATCTTCACCGGAAAAAGGAATGAAAAATTTCCCATCAGTCAGTGCGAGACACTGGAGCATGACAAAAATTAAGCTTGAAAAAGGATTTATAGGTTTATTATTATTATTATTGAAGATGACATCATATTAAAAGGACTCAATAATTTAAATTTAATCAAGAACTCCTTTGTATTATATATGCTAGTAATCTGTAAAAAAATCTTTATTCAGCTTGTAAACTAATTACATACTGTTTCAATAGTATATGTTTCGTAATGGTATCAGTTTTTGTTTCAATAAATATTCAATATTTAATGTCTGTTGTGTGAAATTTTCACAGCAGCAGTGACAGATATTCTGAGAAAATGATGTTTGGTATTCCGAATGGTGTGAATTTGAATTGGGAGGACCCTGGGAAGTACACTTTGGAATGAAATGCAGCTAGAGAGCACTCTGAGCCACATACTCACATCCCTAATGTGCGTTCCCATAGCAGGAGCGGCCCTCCGAGATCCCTGATCGGCTGACTGATTCTAGGCAGGTTACATAACAAATGTACAGGTTTAGGCCTGGACTACAAAAAAAAGGGAAGCAGAAAAGGTCACATTAAAGAAGAAGAAACTCGTTACAGGGAAAATGCTCTAGACTTACAGTAACAAGTCTAGATTTTTGCCACACCACTCTCTCAGCAGCTGAGCATTGAGTAATACACACTACTCTAACAGTGAGTGCAGTGATCAACTACAACAGAAACTAGTTAGAGTTAAGACAGTAACAAGAGGACACCAGTACAAAACAGATGTGAGACACTGACTGATGAAACAGGAGAGAGTAACAGCTTATACAAATCAGTACAGTGAACTAGGTGCGGTGAAAACCATTGAGAAGTGCATCATGGGAAATGAAGTCCAGCTGTGAGCCAGAAATACAGAAAGTCTCTGGACACATGGCGCCCTCTAGTGGTTATTCCCTGACACATGGTCTATGTCACAATATAATTTGGTGATGTCTTCATTTGAAATTAACTACAGTCTTATATTTAAGTAAGTGGGTGGTAGTTAAAGGGGCATTAATTCCTGCACCCTATATAGTGTACCTGTCTGGTGAGAATGGATACAGGGGCTTGGATACACAGCTGTTTGGTGACATCATCACATGCGTGTGTGGCACGGTGCACATGAGAGTGGAAATGGTGATAGACTACACGTGCAGTGCTCTCTAGGTAAAAGACTCAGTATCATACATTCATAAAGTAAATCACAATGTTTGGAAAGTATTGAAAATCAGTGGTGTCAGATGTGTATTAGTTTAGCATTAAATGTGATGTTTGTATTTATAGCACTTAATACTGAGGTTGGAAAGTAAGTACTGTAAGCTACACCAAAGGATCTTAGGGGTGTAATTTACTGTTTTTAGTTTCGTCAGTGATGTAATGCTAAGGCATACACACACACGGAAAAAATTGTTGGTACCCTTTGGTCAATGAAAGAAACTCACAATGGTCACAGAAATAACTTTAATCTAACAAAGTAATAAATAAAAGTTCTATGAATGTTAACCAATGAAAGTCAGACATTGCTTTTCAGCCATGCTTCAACTGAATTATTAAAATATAAATAAATAAATAAATAAATAAACAAACTCATGGAACAGGCCTGGACAAAAATGATGGTACCCCTAACTTAGTATAGTTTGTTGCACAACCTTTTGAGGCAATCACTGTGTGGCGGAGCGCTGAGAAATTGAAAGATTTACATATCCGATTACGCCACCCTGGGTAAGGCCCAGGGACCTTAACTAATGAACTCTCATTGTAGGCCACACAGGTTAGTTCACAAGGAACAAGGCAGGAGACATGGATATCAGAAAATCTGAATTTTATTACAAAGTGTATTCCAAAAAAAATACTTTTACATAAAAAGGCAATAAGTGATCATTGGGAGCTACAATGCACATAGGACACTTTAGGTACCGGAACCAAGGCCTAACAGCAGGGCATACGGCCCAATTGGCCCACACAGCAAAGCACCCTCCACTTCAACCAGTGACACACAAAACACCGACACCAGGACTTCACCCCTGCCTCAGGCACTCGGCTCCTGTACCAACAGAAATCAAATACTGCATTTAAACATAATACCATAAACACAACTAGGGAAAAGACAACAAACTTGGACCACCACACAAGCACACCATTATCCCACCGTGCACTCATTCACAACTCCAATCACACACACATTAGAAAACAGAAATACACAAAGCAAAACAAAGCTTTGATGCAACACTTAGCATCAAAGCTAAACAAGAAACAACAACAACGACAAAAAAAAAATAAATTGAAAAAGTAACAAAACTAAGACAAACATTAAAACACAACTTTAAGATAAAACTTGAAAGCCAAACAACTGCAAGCAAAACAGTAGCGTCTTGCAGTAGTTCCCCCGTAGCACAGTCACAGGGAAGCTAAGTGCATGTAGCAATGCCACCAATTTATCTGCAAATAAAAATTCCTTGTAACATAAAATAAGCAACCCACAACGAATGCCCACTAAAAAGAAGCAACTTCTAGACAGAATTTAACATGCCCTACGAGTCAGTGGGGCAGACAAACCATGAACTGGAAGCTTAAACCTCTTTACATCTAGCTGGGAGACAAGGAATGGGGTAGTAGCGCCAGGTAAACACCAGTATCAGTCAGGCTGAATCAGTCTTGCTTGATGCACAGACTGCACAGGAACAACCTCAGCCAAGTGCCAGTCACGAGGCTCCTTCAACAGGCCGTCCTATGAAAAATACACTAATGTAAGCTTCCATATATAACTTTCAATTCAGCCAACAGAAACCCACATACCTGGTTGACGACCAACCATGAAGCCAGACACAAAAGAAAAGGGGCAGGACTCGTGACCCAACCTACCTTACTAGCCACTTTATATAGGCCTCCCTTGCCCAATGATAGGACAACCACTGAGCAGTCAGCCAATCGAATGCCAGTAAGAAGAGTTTCACTCATCCTGCCACAATCGCAATCAAACGATTCCTGTAACTGTCAATGAGACTTCTGCACCTCTCTGCAGGTATTTTGGCCCACTCCTCATGAGCAAGCTGCTCCAGTTGTTTCCGGTTTGAAGGGTGCCTTTTCCAGACAGCATGTTTCAGCTCCTTCCAAAGATACTCAATAGGATTGAGGTCAGGGCTCATAGAAGGCCACTTTAGAATAGTCCAATGTTTTCCTCTTAGCCATTCTTGGGTGTTTTTAGCTATGTGTTTTGGGTCATTGTCCTGTTCCAAGACCCATGACCTGCGACTGAGACCCAGCTTTCTGACACTGGCCAGCACATTTCTCTCTAGAATCCCTTGAAGGTCTTGAGATTTCATTGTACCCTGCACAGATTCAAGGCACCCTGTGCCAGATGCAGCAAAGTAGCCCCAGAACATAACAGAGCCTCCACCATGTTTCACAGTAGGGACAGTGTTCTTTTCTTCATATCCTCCATGCGGCCATGTCCAGGGAGGTTGGCTACAGTCCCATGGATCTTAAATTTCTGAATAATATGTGCAACTGTAGTCACAGGAACATCTAGCTGCTTGGAAATGGTCTTATAGCCTTTACCTTTAACATGCTTGTCTATAATTTTCTTTCGAATCTCCTGAGACAATTATTTCCTTCGCTTCCTCTGGTCCATGTTGAGTGTGGTACATACCATGTCACCAAACAACACAGTGACTACCTGGAGCCCTATATATAGGCCCACTGACTGATTACAAGATTGTAGACACCTGTGATGCTAATTAGTGGACACACCTTGAATTAACATGTCCCTTTGGTCACATTATTTTCAGTATTTTCTAGGAGTACCATCATTTTTGTCCAGGCCTGTTCCATGAGTTTATTATTTTTTTTATAATTCCGTTGAAGCATGATTGAAAAGCAATGTCTGACTTTCATTGGTTAACATTCATAGAATTTTTTAAAATTATTACTTTTGTCAGATTAAAGTTATTTATGTGACCATTTCTACCAATATATGGGTGACTTTCCAATACAAATAATAGAATTATACCATAGGGAAGAGTATGGTTGTTTACATTGTGATAATTATGTATCTTGTGAATCTTTGCCCACACCTCTCTTGAGTGCTTCATGATAGGGTTTGTGGTTATATTTAAACACTGAGACAAATACTTAATAGGGCTATATGGCCATGACAAGGTTTTCTCAATAATAACCCAGTTTAATTGAGTACCATTGGTCCAGTGTTTGGCCATTTTGAAGGATATATGATAGAGGCGAGGATCTGAAAATCCCAGCCCTCCCTTATCCCGAGATGCAGGTGGTGTTTTAAACTTTATCCTGGGCCTTGTCCGGTTCCATAGGAAATGTTTAACCATTGTATCATATTGATTAAAGATCAGCTGTGGTATGATGAGTGGTAGCATCATAAGCATGTAATTAGGCTGAGGTGAAACCACCATCTTAATTATATTCACCTTCCCCAGTAAGGTTAGCTGAATTTTCCTATATTTCTCCAAGTTATTTCTTATGCTTTGTAGAAATGGTCCTAAATTTATTGTAGGGTTTCTTTTAATTACCTGCTTATCGTGATGCCCAAATATTGTATCCCTCTTGGGCTCCACCTAAAGCCAAATCTAGCTACCATATTTGCATTGCATATTTCGGATATAGGCATGACTTCTGACTTCGTCCAATTAATTTTATATCCAGAAACTTTTGAGTAGCATTGAACAGTCTCCATTAAGAGAGGTATGGACTTATCTGCATCTTTTACCAAGGCCAGGATGTCATCAGCATATAAAAACATATAATGTATAATGTTCTAATCCACTTGATGAAACAAGGCCCAAACTCAAAACCTGACAAAGTTGTGAACAAAAATTCCCAATGAACCTGATCAAACGCCTTTTCTGCATCAAGTGAAAGCGCGACGATTGGATCAGTTTTATCTCTGTTTAGCCAAATATGTCATCATGTTATCTGTTGATGACCTATTCATCATGAATACAACCTTCTCCAATCGCAACGCAAGAATTTTGCTAAGTATCTTGCAGTCCACATTAATTAAACTTATTGGTCGATAATGTGAGAGTTCAGTGGGATCTCTATCTTTCTTAGGGATCACCGATATAAGAGCATTTGTCACGAGCGAGCGACGAAGGGGCGAAGAGATGGATCCAAATGCAGAGGTGCAGAGATAATTTTGAGATGCTTGGGCTGGGTAACCCCTCCAACGCCGGAGTTGGATGCATCTACCTCCACCACGAACTGCCAGGATGGGTCGGGGATGATCAATATTGGGGCTGAGGTGAACCTTCTCTTGAGGTCGGAGAAGGCCCTCTCTGCCTCCTCGTTCCAACGGAAGCGCGTCTTGGAGGAAGTTAGAGGAGCGGTGACGGAGCTGTACCCTCGAATGAACCTGCGGTAGAAATTGGCAAAGCCCAGAAATAATTGGAGGTCTCGTCGCGAGGCTGGGGTTGGCCAGTTGGAAACCGTCTGAACCTTGGCCGGTTCCATTTCTAGCCGCGAGGGGGAGATGACGAAGCCTAGAAATGTGGTCGACGTTGTGTGAAATTCACATTTCTCTGCCTTGACTTATAAGTTGTTCTCTAAAAGTCACTGTAACACCTGCTCCTCCGGGTTGCGGGAAAAAATCTAAATGTCGTCCAGATAGACAAATACGTAAAGGTTCAGGAAGTCACGGAGTACGTTGTTTATCAGGCTCTGGAAGACGGCAGGAGCGTTGGTGAGTCCGACTGGCACTACCAAGTATTCATAATGCCCGGTAGTGGTGTTGAAGGCGGTCTTCCACTCGTCGCCCTCCCTTATACAGATGAGATGATAGGCATTGCGTAAATCTAACTTTGTGAAGATGGTGGCTCCCTGGAGAAGTTCGAAGGCCGTAGAAACGAGCGGTATGGGGTAGTGGTTCCTGACTGTTATTGCATTGAGCCCTCTGTAATCTATGCATGGACAAAGGGAAGCATCTTTTTTTTTGACAAAGAAAAACCCCGCTCCAGCGGGTGAGGAGGAGGGACGGATGATACCAGCAGCGAGAGCCCCCGTAATGCACTCATTCATGGCTTCTTGCTCTTGGCGAGTCACGAAGTAGAGACGACCCTTTGGAGGAGTGGTGCCAGGAAGGCGGTCAATGGGACAATCATAAGGTCGATGAGGAGGAAGCGACGTGGCTCGAGTCTTGTTGAAGACCAGCTTGAGATCATGGTATTCAGCAAGAACATTGGAGATGTTAGGGAGATCGTCAGGCTTGGCTGGAGTGGAAGGAGCGCCGAGAGAAGACAAGACCCGGAACACGAAAGGCGCGCATCGACACGACCAGCAAGATCCATGAAAGAGATGGATCCAAATGCAGAGGAACAGAGATGACTTTGAGATGTTTGGGCTGGGTAACCTGAAGCTGTGTGCCGTGGAGAAACGAGAAGCAGAGCCGTGGTCGGAGATAGAAAATGAAAGTTCGAAGCCATAAACGTGAAGCGAAGCCATAGTTGAGGGACAAAAGCGAGAGTTCAAAGCGTTTAATCCGTCAGCGAGAGCATCGAGCCAAAACGTGAAGCAAAGCCGAAGTCGAGGAGTGAAAGCGAGAGTTCAATGCCGTTAAATCCGTGAGCGAGGCACCTCGTGAGACGAGAATCGGGAAAACGAGAAAACAAAGCGGAGTCAGTAACGTGAAAACTATGAAACAAAACGCGAGAATATTGGAGCAAAAACACACAATAATCCGGCAGCGAGATAGCGTGCTGCGCTTCCTTATAAGCCGGAAGAAATCAGCACCAGATGAGAAACCGGTGTGCCGGCGGGGCAGTGAGGGGGCCGTATGATGAGAGATGACAGCGTGGGAATAAACATGGCCGCGTGATGAGAAGCATGACAGCGTGGGAAAGGAAATGTTGGGAGGCGGAGGCGGTCTTTGATCATGCGAGAGCGCTGACAGCGTGACAGCATCATTAAAAGAGGAGGGAAGAGATCCACTGGCAAATGCCTGATTATATACTTCTGCTAATTTGGGTGCAAGTAAGTCTATATACTGTTTATAATACTCAACCGGGAGCCCATACAACCCTGCTGACTTTCCATTCCGCATAATAGAGATAGCTTTTCTAACTTCAAGTTCTGTTATGTGATCTTCTAACATATTCATTTCCTCTGGGGATAATTTAGGCATTTTAACCTTGGAGAAAAAACTGAGCAGTTCTTCCTGTTTAAGACCAATGTCAGCAGTGTACAATTCATTATAAAACTTCTGTACTACGTTGTTTATCTCCTTTGTTGATGTTTCTATTGTATTTCTTCATAGCTGTTATTAAATTACACGTATGTTTTTGCTTCAACTGTCTCACAAGCAATTTACCAGTCTTCTCCCCCTCCTCATAAAAAGTAGTTCCCAATCTATATAGAGCGTATTCCACCTTTTTATTATAAATTTCCTGCAGTTCAAATTTGAGTTTACAAATCTTTTGATGTAATTGATTTGAGAAATATTGGGATAATTATTTTTTAACATTCTTAATTTTATTATCTAATTCTTGTATTCTGGCTTCTTCCCTTTTTCTTTTAGACACATAGCCTATCATCTCCCTCTGACATACGCCTTAGAGGCTTCCCATTCATTTGACCTTTTTTCTACCAGTATTAATTTCGAAGAAGGACTTTAAATCTTCTTTTAATAACAAACTGAAGACCTCATGGGACAAAAATGAGGTGTTTAATCTCCACCTGCCTTTTCTCTCTTTGTCACATGTTAATACCCAACATCATGCCTGCATGGTCTGACAACGCGATAGCGTTTATTTTGCAGTGGGTAACTTGGCTGCCAAGGTGTTGGTTATCAGAAACATATCAATTCTGAAGTTGGATTTATGACAATGTGAGTAATAGGTGTATTCCCTTTCATGTGGATTCACCAAATATCCGCTAACCCATTATCTTCACTCATCATATGAATTGCTGCTCTGTCTTTGGTATATGTTTCTCCACTAAATTAAAAAATTTAAAATTTAAAAAACAATACAAAAACTTTGTTTAAAATTGCAGGAGCATTAACAGTGTGTGTGATGGGATATATTATTATATAGATAATAATACATAGTATTAGCTCATTCCAAATTTCAACAGATAGTGAAATTTTTTATAAGGCGCTTATGAGTGAGTATTAATGAGTGTACTCATGAGTGAGTATTAATGAGCGTACTCGTGAGTGTGTATTAATGAGCGTACCCGTGAGTGTGTATTAATGAGCGTACTCGTGAGTGAGTATTAATGAGCATACCCGTGAGCATGTATTAATGAGCGTACTCATCAGTGTGTATAAATGAGCGTACTCGTGAGTGAGTATTAATGAGCGTACTCATGAGTGTTAATGAGCGTACTCGTGAGTGAGTATTAATGAGCGTACCCGTGAGCATGTATTAATGAGCGTACTCGTCAGTGTGTATAAATGAGCGTACTCGTGAGTGAGTATTAATGAGCGTACTCATGAGTGAGTATTAATGAGCATACCCGTGAGCATGTATTAATGAGCGTACTCGTCAGTGTGTATAAATGAGCGTACCTGTGAGTGTGTATTAATGAGCGTACTCGTCAGTGTGTATAAATGAGTGTACCTGTGAGTGTGTATTAATGAGCATACTCATGAGTGTTAATGAGCGTACTCGTGAGTGAGTATTAATGAGCGTACCCGTGAGCATGTATTAATGAGCGTACTCGTCAGTGTGTATAAATGAGCGTACCTGTGAGTGTGTATTAATGAGCATACTCGTGAGTGTGTATTAATGAGCGTACTCGTGAGTGAGTATTAATGAGCGTAATCATGAGTGAGTATTAATGAGCATACCCGTGAGCATGTATTAATGAGCGTACCTGTGAGTGTGTATTAATGAGCGTACTCGTGAGTGTTAATGAGCGTACTCGTCAGTGTGTATAAATGAGCGTACCTGTGAGTGTGTATTAATGAGCGTACTCGTGAGTGTGTATTAATGAGCGTACTCGTGAGTGTGTATTAATGAGCATACTCATGAGTGTTAATGAGCGTACTCGTGAGTGAGTATTAATGAGCGTACTCATGAGTGAGTATTAATGAGCGTACTTGTGAGTGTGTATTAATGAGCATACCTGTGAGTGTGTATTAATGAGCGTACTCGTCAGTGTGTATAAATGAGCGTACTTGTGAGTGTGTATTAATGAGCGTACTCGTGAGTGAGTATTAATGAGTGTACTCGTGAGCGTGTATTAATGAGCGTACTCATGAGTATGTATTAATGAGCGTACTCGTCAGTGTGTATTAATGAGCAGACCCGTGAGTGTGTATTAATGAGCGTACTCGTCAGTGTGTATAAATGAGCGTACTCGTGAGTGTGTATTAATGAGCGTACTCGTGAGTGAGCATTAATGAGCGTACTCGTGAGTGAGTATTAATGAGCGTACTCGTGAGCGTGTATTGATGAGCGTACTCGTCAGTGTGTATAAATGAGCGTACCCGTGAGTGTGTATTAATGAGCGTACTCATGAGTGAGCATTAATGAGCGTATTCGTGAGTGTGTATTATTGAGCGTACTCATGATTGAGTATTAATGAGCGTACTCGTCAGTGTGTATTAATGAGAGTTCTTACGAGTGAGTATTAATGTGCGTACTCGTGAGTGTGTATTAATGAGTGTACTCGTGAGTGAGTATTAATGAGCGTACTCGTGAGTGAGTATTAATGAGCGTACTCGTGAGCGTGTATTAATGAGCGTACTTACGAGTGTGTATAAATGAGCGTACTCGTGAGTGAGTATTAATGAGCGTACTCGTGAGTATTACTGAGCGTACTCATGAGTGTGTATTAATGAGCGTACTCATGAGTGTGTATTAATGAGCGTACTCGTGAGTGTGTATTAATGAGTGTACTCGTGAGTGCGTATTAATGAGCGTACTCATGAGTGAGTATTAATGAGCATACTCGTGAGTATTAATGAGCATACTCGTGAGTATTAATGAGCGTACTTGTGAGTGTGTATTAATGAGTGTACTCGTGCATGAGTATTAAAGAACGTACTCGTGAGTGAGTATTAATGAGCGTTCTCGTGAGTGAGTATTAATGAGCGTACCCGTGAGAGTGTATTAATGAGCGTACTCGTGAGTGTGTATTAATGAGCGTACCCGTGAGTGTGTATTAATGAGCGTACTCGTCAGTGTGTATTAATGAGCGTACTCGTGAGTGTGTATTAATGAGCGTACTCGTGAGTGGGTATTAATGAGCGTACTTTTGAGTATTTATTGAGGAAACATCTAAAAATATGTGGAATATATGTGACTAAAGTGTTTATTTGGACCAGAAACAAGAAAAAAAAAAGATTGGAACCGGGTGTCTTTTTTTTTTTTTATCCAACAGGTGGCGCACTCTGATCTCCTTACACATTTTTTTTTATCCTGGATTTGAAGTTAGTTTGTATTGTTTAAATGCTGTACACACTAACACACAAACAAACACACACACACACACACACACACAGAGATCACAGTATCAATTCTATCATGATTGTGTCTCTTCTAGCTTTAGTTTCTTGTTCCCTTGCTGATACTCAGTGTTTATAAAGATGAAGAGGAAAGACATCACACTGTAATTCAGGCATGAGTTAATAGTGTAGAAGTGAGTTTTACTTCATCAGTAGTGATTGTACAGTACAGACCAAAAGTTTGGACACACCTTCTCATTCAGCGAGTTTTCTTTATTGTGTTCTTTAGCCCAAACAAGTCTCTTCTGCTTGTTGCCTGTCCATAGCAGTGGTTTCCTAGCAGATATTCTACCATGAAGGCCTGATTCACACAGTCTCCTCTTAACAGTTGTTCTAGAGATGTGTCTGCTGCTAGAACATTTTGAGGTTGAGCCGATTTCTGAGGCTGGTGACTCGGATGAACTAATCCTCCGCAGCAGAGGTGACTCTTGGTCTTCCTTTCCTGGGGCGGTCCACATGTGAGCCAGTTTCTTTGTAGCGCTTGATGGTTTTTGTGACTGCACTTGGGGACACTTTCAAAGTTTTCCCAATTTTTCGGACTGACTGACCTTCATTTCTTAAAGTAATGATGGCCACTCGTTTTTCTTTACTTAGCTGCTTTTTTCTTGCCATAATACAAATTCAAACTCTTTGAATGAGAAGGTGTGTCCAAACTTTTGGTCTGTACTGTATGTGACAGAGTTTAATCATTTACATGTACAGATTTACTCTATCTACACTCTCAGTGTTTACATTAATTACAGATCCAGTTTTAAAATGTTACGTGTTTAAATAATAGTTTGGGGATTTAATATACAAACTTTTTTTTTTTTCTTACAGTGAGTCCCAAACCTGTGGTAATTGTAGAGACTAAACAACCAGTTTACAGAGGAGAAAGAATGACTCTCAGGTGTGACATACAGGGAGGAGGAACCACTGAGTGGACATATAAGTGGTTTATGAACAATAACACAGTCTCCCCATCACACACAACACAGACGATTACAGTCTTGATCGATGACCGTGTTAAATACACCTGCAGAGGGAAGAGAAGAGACTCTCAGCTCTCACAGACCAGTGATGCTGTTACACTCTCTGTATCAGGTGAGTGTGTGTGTGTGTGTTATTACATGTATAAGTAATAACACACTCTCTGTATCAGGTGAGTGTGTGTGTGTGTGTGTTATTACTTATACATGTAACATTTATCACTAGTTTCTGATTTTCTTCCAGATTTTATTGTGTGATAAATCAAGTCTCATTATCCTGATTGTGCAGCTCCTTATTTCTGTTTATTCACTTTTCTATCTTAAAGTCACCAAATCATTTGATGTGTAAAGAATCAGCACAATTCATTATCTATACTGATCAGTGTGACACATTTCTCCTCAGCTTTTATTTACACTGTCAGGAAATAACACAAACTAATGAGAACCAATTACTCTTCACCTAATAGTCACTCTGATCTCACTGTCAGGAGTTTATATTTAAAAAATAAAAAATAAATACATAAATAAATACAACCATACAGATAAATTGATATGGAGGGATTCGAGAGTTACATCATCACATAGCAGTTATTTTCTCACCCTCACTTTGATATTGAATGCAATGCAATGATATAGATTTTCATTCACATCATTTAAATAACTGAAAATTCACGAACACTGTGACATTAGTGCTGAGGTGTTTAGTGTCGTCACTGAGAGAGTAATAGTGTTTTACTGTAGAGGTGATTTGTGTAGTAAAGACTACTTCACATTCTGATACTCTATTTAATTTCTAACAGAAAAACCTCAACCTAAACTCACATCAAGTCCTAAAGGAGCTGCACTGTCAGGAAACTCAGTGACTCTGACCTGTACACTGAACACACAGTCTACTGGATGGAAGTTTTACTGGATTAAAGACCGTCAAGTGACTGAAACTGAAACAAACTCCTACATGATCAGATCAGTTAGTGAATCTAGTAGAGGTCGATATCAGTGCAGAGCTGGAAGAGGAAATCCAGTCTACTACACACACTACAGTAATTTACTCCAGTTAGACGTTACTGGTGAGTAAGAGACTTTCTCTCATGTGATTCTGTACAACACTGAACATATAAACAACATGTGATCAGCATCACAATACAGTAACATTTACACAGATACACACAGAGAAGTGTTTCCTGTAGATGATTGTATTAAAGTTAAAGAGAGACAGTGTGAGCACGGCTGAGCAGGGCCGGTGTGAGCTGAGCTGGACATCAAGTGGAACAACACTAGTTTAGATTTAGTGGAAAATCTCACAAAAAACCTGTAAAACTCTTTTAATGAGCTGCTGAGAGGCTGTTTAATGATCTTCATAAAGTTCCTGCTTCAGAAACATCACCATGATCGAGTGGAGAGTCTGAGTGTGAATGAGTGAAGAGGACGAGGGTCGAGATTTTATACTGAAACACTGAGTGTAAGAGACTGTAGAGTCTGAGAGAATGGCTCTGATTCCACTGAGCTGAATTAGTTACCGTCCTCTCCCGATGTCTCCTGATTTAAAATCACCTCTGAAGTGTTTGCAGTCTTTACCAGTACGAGCAATAAGGACGTGTTATGGACATAATAACGTTTCAATAACCGTCCGTTAAGGAATTTGACCGTGTTCTACTGAGACCTGAATAAATGATAATGTAACGACACTACCATCATTAAGAGAAATTAAAATGAGGTTATTGACTATTAGGAACTATTACAGAGGTGTTAACAATATGATAATGAGCTCATTACGCTCTGCTATGTTTTTTGTATTCGTTTTTGTTGTTTTGTGATCTGAGTATATTATGACTGAAATAAACTGCTTACATCGCTCACACTTTCACTTTGTAAACAGCAGCATTTATTTAGAGAGTGTATATTTCAGTTTTGTTTTTCTGGAGTATTCACTTCAGTCATAAATTCACGACTACATTCCAGCTATTACTGGTCAAATAAATATTCAGTGCTGGTCACAAAGAGCATTATGATTATTATTTGAATAATAAAAAACTCCTGAAGATCCTCGCATGTGTGTGTGTCTCAAGAACTGTCACAAGAGCCTACATGTAAACATCATTTAGTATTTTTGGGAAAATATTTTTGTACATTTATTCATAAAATCAACTAATAAACTAACATTTATCTATTTACTATTTATGTGGTGGTAAGCACTGCTGATTAGTCATCTCTGTTGAATAATCAGACAAACATACTATCAGGGCGATAAAAAAAAAAAAAAGAATTGACTGTATACAGTCGTGGCCAAAAGTTTTGAGAATGACACAAATATTAGTTTTCACAAAGTTTGCTGCTAAACTGCTTTTAGAGGCCCAATCATATTTCTGGTGGGGCCTGTGCCACCCTGTGCATCCCTCTAGAACCGCCCCTACATTTGGCTCAGTGGAATGGGGACATAAGAGACTGTAGAGTCTGAAAAACAAGAGAGATTAAAAAGCAAGTGTGTAGTGCGGCCACATAAAGGAATCATTTTATAGGGGCCTGATTAGGCTGATTATTGATTAAAAGCAGCTGCGCCTCATAATGTAGCTCGCAATGGTATGTTTTAACTGTCTCATGACTGTTGTTTTGGGTCCGGGTTGAGACTGTGGTTGAGATGAGGGAAATCCTGATGACACAAAGGGTCACGTGACCCTGTTTAAAGCGCACACTGGAAAAACCATGGGGGAGGAGAAAGACATGGTGGATCATCACACTGTTTGTGATGCCATTGTGATGCCAGTTCACCAGATATAGACTGTAATGAGAATCAGAATGTTAAGGGCGACTTGTGTAATAAGTCTGCTGTGATTGGTGGAAAATGTTTCTCATATAGTGAGCTGGTCAATGCTGTGGAATCCCAATGAACACATGCTGTAGTAAATGGTAGACAGTTAATAATGTTGTGTTTTCTGTCAGATTAAACATGATTACTGAAATTATTTAATGAGAAATTAAAACTTTCAGGGAAATCTGCAGCAGGTCAAGTGAATTCAGTTCATTTCTTGTAAATGTTTTATTCAGATTTCAGTTGTAACTGTTTCATTTTTTTAAATAACTTTGATCGCCTGTTTTGTGTTGTGCTGAAATAAACAATCTTTTCTCTCCATGTCTTTGTAAATGCATCATCTATAAACTTGTTTTATATTGATTTAAAATAGTAAAATCAGTCTAACAACAAAAATATGTAAAAGAGGCTGTACAAGTGGTTTAGTGTCTCAGAGACAGTAATAATATTTTATTCTTTAAGTGATTAGTTATGTAAAGACAACCTGACATCTTGAACTGTGTTTTATTTTTTACAGAAAAAACCAAACCTGTGCTCAGATCAGGTCTTATAGGAGCAGCACTGACAGGAAACCAAGTGAATCTGACCTGTACACTGAATCTGCAGTATACTGGATGGAAGATTTACTGGACCACACCCACACACAGCACTGAGACTCAGACTGAGACACAATACTCCTACTCCTACTACCAATACTCCTCCTACACCATCAGATCAGTCAGTGTCTCTGATGGAGGTCAGTACAGGTGCAGAGCTGGAAGAAGAGACATAGTCTACTACACTCAGTACAGTGAGACACTCTCATTAAATGTTATTGGTGAGTAAGAGACTTTCTGTACGTGATTCTCTACAAAACTGAACATGTGAGCAGCGTCACAACACAGCAACATTTATACCACAAAGTACAAACTCTGATCTGTGAGCATAATAATGTGAGCATTTATAACTTCTTGATGATTAGTGTGTTTTACCTTTAGTGTGTTGTTCTCTTGCTGACACTCAGTGTTGATAAAAATACAGGGTTCACTTAAAAATCCATATCTCAATCTGTGTTCAAATATGTATTTATAAGTGAACTCGTTTGAGAATCTATGCGTTTAAGTATTAAATGGTGACTGTATTAAAGTACATATATTCAGAACAAGTCTAATATTAAAAAAAAAAATCCATGTACTCTTTTAAAACCTTTAGCGTACACATGAACTAATTTAGTTTAAACTGGAAACTGTAAAAATTTGCAGGCGTTTTGTGATCTGAGTATATGCCATTCATGGTCAAATAAATATTCAATGCTGGTCTTATTTAAATTATAAAAATCAAAGTGCTCAGTAAACATGTTGCCTGTTTTTACTTTTACTCTGTAAAAGGATATTTATTAAGTAACCAGTGTCCTGCCTTCTACCAGTAAAGAAGTAAACACATTTTTGCATCTCACTGATTTGTAATACATTAATCGCTCAGGTTCAAACTGAATTTCAATGCCCTGGCTGATGATCAGAATTCAAAATGTTATAGAGAATATAGATTAAAAAAATAAAATAAATCAGAACTTTGAAAAAAGATCTATGACGATCACTGTTCTAACCGCAACAGCCTTGGGAAAGAACAAAGGGACACTGAATTAAGGACATTCATGTTTTAACGTATTAAACAATTTCCATCTATAGCAAGTGTTAACAGGTTCATTTTTCACAGCCCATAATATATGAACAGCAAATGATTTAAATGGACCAATTTTAGACTCAATGTAGTAACACATTTCAGCCACTGGGGGGAAAGTGCCTCTCCTGACTCCCAGCAAACTTCCTGAGTGTAAGAGACTGTAGAGTCTGAGAGAATGAGAGAATGAGAGAGATTAGAGAGGGAGTGTGTGTGTGTGTGTGTGTGTGTGTGTGTGTGTGTGTGTGTGTGTGTGTGTGTGTGTGTGTGTGTGTGTGTGGACACGGACATACATGCAGTAATCAGTAAGGATGTTTACAGCAGAATGATTGTTTTCTAGCACAATATCTTTGTTTAACGTATTAAGTAAACCTGTTAAAAGTGTCATCAAATCACACAGTCAGTTATTTCTATCATGATTGTGTCTCTTCTAGCTTTAGTTTCTTGTTCTCTTGCTGACACTCAGTATTTATAAAGATGAAGAGGAAAGACAACACACTGTAATTCAGACATGAGTTCCCTTTCAAAAGCTACACTCGATGCTGCGTGAAAACGCTATGGGAACATCTCTTTGTTGCCCGGTTGTGAAGCCTGTGCATGTCAAAACCGCCGAATACCTTCGGCTTATAACCTCTGCCAGGCATGACGTCACCGAATAAGGTGCACCTGCAGGTTATAAATAGGAGTGAACCGGAAACATCCTCAGATCTTTTTGTCTTCAGGACCGCTTTGTGTTTGCATGTGCATGTGCAAGCCATAACGAAAGCAAAAATAAAATAACAGCATTAACTCACCGATATGGCGGAGTTGCTTAAGAGATGCGTGCCTCCGTGCGATAGATCTCTTTCGGAGGGTGATCTTCATGAATTTTGTCTCGAGTGCTTGGGGGAAGAACACGCTCGCCTCGGGCTTCAGGGAGACTGTGAGTACTGTGATCTTCTCCCTATTAAGGTGCTTCGCGCGCGGCTCGCTTGCGGGCTATCTCTTTCCTGCGACATCATCCTCCCTGAAAAAGCCTACTCTCCCCTCCAAGCCGTGTAGATTGACATCTGCTTTGGTGGGGAAAGCTTTTCAGGCAGCAGGTCAGGCTGGCGCTTCACTGCACACCATGGCGGTTTTGCAGGCTTACCAGGCTGACCTGAAGGACCTGAGCACCGGCGGGGTTATTGATGACAGGGCGTTTGCAGAGCTGCGCCGAGCCAGACCTGTCTCTCCGTGCAACCAAGCAGACGGCCCGTGCTGTGGGCCGTTCTATGGCTGCCATGGTATCCACGGAGAGGCATCTGTGGCTGAACCTCACGGGCATCAAGGATAAGGATCGTGCTGTCCTCCTTGATGCTCCCGTCTCGCATTCCGGCCTCTTTGGCGACGCTGGCTCACGGCCACCCGGCCCCGGCCAGGTCTGGCCCCTATCAGGCGTGAGGTGCAGAAGGAGAGCGTGACCAGCCGCGCACCCCCTCGTAAAGACTAGGGTGGGGCTCGCCGCTCTTCTCAGAAATCTGCTTTGAAAAGACCGGATCTGAGGAGCTTCCTCTCTTCAAAGAAGAAGCCCTGAGGTTCGTGCGCCTGGGGCCGTGGGGGTGTCTCCCCCCAGGGAGGGGCGCCTGGATGTTCATCACAAAACAGGGCCTCCTCCCTGGCAATCCCCGCCACCACTGGTGTTTCGGGGAGCGCCGGTCTCCAACAAAAAGTTGGGTGTTCGGGCCTCTCCTGCCATACTTCAGGATACCCAACACCTAACACCCCCACATCCAGCCGAAGTGTCAAAGCTCGTGCCCCTTTCGGAGAAGCTGGCAGCGTGGAAACTACTGCCAGGTGTATCTCCTTGGGTACAAAGGACTGTAGGCACAGGCTACAGGATTCAGTTTGCACATCGTCCTCCGCGTTTCAACGGTGTGGTCTCCACTTCCGTGAAACTGGACCGAGCACATCTGCTGGCCCAGGAGTTACAGACTCTGCTGGGCAAAGGGGCCATAGAACATGTTCCCCTCCCAGACAGAGAGTCGGGCTACTACAGTCGGTACTTTTTGGTGCCCAAGAAAGGGGGGGGGGGGTTGTGTCCGATCTTGGATCTTCGCGGCTTGAACCGCTATCTCAGGAAATCCAGATTCAAAATGTTGACTGTCAAAATGATTGTTTCTCAAATCCAACTAGAGGATTGGTTTGTGACAATCGATCTCAAGGACGCATATTTCCATATAGAAATATTGCCACAGCACAAGAAGTTCCTGAGGTTCGCTTTTGGGGGCGAAGCTTACCAGTATCGGGTCCTTCCATTTGGCCTAGCTCTGTCACCCCGCACATATACAAAATGCATGGATGCAGCTCTGGCTCCTTTACGACTCCAGGGCATCCGTATTTTGAATTACATAGACGACTGGCTGATTCCGGCCCAGTCTCAGGAGCTAGCGCTTCGACATCGGGATGTCGTTCTAGCCCATCTTCATTCTTTAGGATTGAGACTCAACGCCACAAAAAGCGTTCTCCTTCCTGTCACATGGGATTCGGTCACAATGCGGTCTTCATTCTTTAGGATTGAGACTCAACGCCACAAAAAGCGTTCTCCTTCCTGTCACATGGAATTCGGTCACAATGCGGGCACAGCTGTTTCCTGCTCGTGTCGAATCCATTCTCAACACCCTGAAGGAAATCAAGCTAGGCCAGAAGGTCACTGTTCATCACTTTCAGAAATCTTTAGGCCTCATGGCAGCTGCGTCCACGCTGATACCTTTGGGCCTTCTGCACATGAGAGCGTTTCAGCTGTGGCTAAGAGCCAGGGGGTTTCATTCAAGGGCCAACACCCAGAGGCTAATAAGGGTTACGCGCCGGGGGCTTCGTACCCTTTCTATGTGGTTCAGACCCCGGTTTCTGACTTTGGGTCCCACTCTAGGTCCGTCTTGTCGTCGCAAGATGCTAACGACAGATGCTTCCCTCACGGGCTGGGGTGCGGTCTTGGATGGCCGTCCAGCACAAGGGAGCTGGAGAGGTCATCTTCTCGCATGGCACATCAATTGCCTCGAAATGATGGCTCTGTTTCTGGCCCTGAAACACTTCCTCCAGCAGTTGAGAGGCTACCATGTCTTTGTGTAGACAGCACTGCGGTAGTCTCGTACATAAATAGCCAGGGTGGACTTCGCTCATGCCGCTTGAACAAGCTAGCGCACCAGGTTCTGCTTTGGGCACAGGACAAGTTCCTGTGTGATTTACATTCCAGGGCATATGAATGTAGGAGCAGACTTGCTATCCAGACAAGCTGTAAAACATGGGGAATGGAAACTCCAACCCGAAGTAGTCAGTCAAATCTGGGAAAGATTTTATGTAGCAGAGGTGGACCTCTTTGCCTCACAAGAAGCAGCACAATGCCCCCTTTACTACTCTCTGACTCCTCCAGCTCCCCTGGGTCTGGACACAATGGCCCACACATGGCCCAGATTACGCCTTTATGCGTTTCCACCTATACTTCTGCTCCCAGGAGTCCTGGCGAGGGTCCGTCAACAGGGTTTGCGCCCCTTATTGATAGCACCCCATTGGCCGACCAGAGTGTGGTTCTCGGATCTAATATCTCTCCTCGACGGCTCACCCTGGGTGATTTCAATGAGGAGGGATCTTCTGTCTCAGGCGCAGGGGACAATACTTCATCCCCGGCCCGAGCTCTGGAACCTTCACGTTTGGCCCCTGAACGGGACCAACTAAGACATGCTGGGCTTTCAGCCAGCGTAATTGAAACCATTTTAAGTGCCAGGGCTCCCTCCACTAGAAGAACTTATGCCCTCAAATGGAGTGTATTTGAAAATTGGTGCATGGAAAGACATGTAGACCCAGTTCACTGCCAGATTGTTTCAGTGCTGGAGTTTCTGCAAGAAAAGTTGTCCTCGGGCTTATGCCCTAGTACACTCAGAACGCACGTAGCCGCTATTTCGGCTTGTCACGCTCTGAATGATGGGGTTTCTGTGGGCAAGCACCATTTAGTTGCCCGTTTTATTCGTGGAGCTAAACGGTTGAAGCCGCCCACTAGAGCGACGGTCCCTTCATGGGACTTAACTATCGTACTCAAAGGCCTGGCTGACACCCCTTTTGAACCACTAGAGTCAGCGCCTGTCAGGCTTCTGTCTCTTAAGATGGTTTTTCTTATGGCTATTACTTCTTTCAAGAGGATTGGGGATCTGCAGGCTCTGTCAGTCTCCCCATCCTGCCTAGACTTTGCCCCTGGGCTAGTCAAAGCTATTCTGCATCCTCACCCGAACTATCTTCCCAAGGTTCCATTCTCGACCATGCACCCAGTTGTTCTCGAAGCCTTCTGTCCTCCCCCTTTCACAGCTCCGGAGCAGGAAAGACTTCACTTACTGTGTCCATTACTTGCTCTTCGGATCTACATTTACCGCACTAGCCAGTGGCGTAAGTCAGAGCAGCTCTTTATTTGCCATGGGGGTCGCAACCGGGGGGCGGATGCCACTAGACAGACTCTGTCACACTGGGTGAGAGATGCCATTGCCCTAGCCTATGAGGCGCGTGGTCACACTTCACCTCTGGGAATCAGGGCTCAATCAATCAGGGGGATTGCCTCATCGATTGCCTTGGCAGGTGTGTGATGCGAATGCAGCAGGTGTGTGATGCGGCGGGCTGGTCCTCTCCACACACGTTTGTTAGATTTTATAGTCTGGATGTCAATGCTACTCCGGGTTCGCGGATCCTTGAGTCAGCATCCCAGAGCTAGGTCTGAGACCTCCTCGGCTTGTGCGCACACGCTACACAACCTGGGGGTCCAGACACTTGCAGTGCGGCAGCGTTGGTATTCTCGTTCCCATAGCGTCTTCACGCAGCATCGAGTGTAGCTTTTGAAAGGGAATGTCTCGGGTTACTTGGCTGTAACCCTGTTCCCCGATAAAGCGGGAACGAGATGCTGCGTTCCGATGCCACACTGCTGGCGTGCCTGGACGTCCTTCAGACAAAATTGACCTGAGGATGTTTCCGGTTCACTGCTATTTATAACCTGCAGGTGCACCTTATTCGGTGACGTCATGCCTGGCAGAGGTTATAAGCCGAAGGTATTCTGCGGTTTTGACATGCACAGGCTTCACAACCGGGCAACAAAGAGATGTTCCAATAGCGGTTTCACGCAGCATCTCGTTCCCGCTTTATCAGAGAACAGGGTTACAGCCAAGTAACCCGAGACGTTAATAGTGCAGAAGTGAATTTTACTTCATCAGTAGTGATTGTATGTGACAGAGTTTAATCATTTACATGTCAGCAGATTTACTGTATCTACACTCGCAGTGTTTACATTAATTATAAAATGTAAAGTTTTAAAATGTTTCTTGTTAAAATAAAAGTTTGGGAAATTAATTAATATAATTGTTTTTCCTACAGAGTCTCCCAAACCTGTGGTGATTATAAAGCCTGATACACTTGTGTTCAGAGAAGAGGGAGTGACTTTGAGGTGTAACATTCAGACAGGAGGAACCACAGAGTGGACATATGAGTGGTATAGAGATGGTTACACATTCTACCCATACAGCACAGCACAGGAGTTTACAGTCAGAGATTATTATTACTCCAGTGTTAAATACACCTGCAGAGGGAGGAGGAGAGACTCTCAGCTCTCACCGATCAGTGATCCTGTTACACTCTCTGTCTCAGGTGAGTGTGTGTGTGTGTGTGTGTGTGTGTGTGTGTGTGTGTGTGTGTGTGTGTGTGTATTACTTATACTTGTGACATTTTTCACTAGTTTCTGATTTTCTTCCAGATTTTATTGTGTAATAAGCCGAGTCTCATTATTCTGATTGTACAGCTCCTTATTTCTGTTTATTCACTTTTCTATCTTAAAGTCACCAAATCATTTGATGTGTAAATAATCAGCACAATTCATTATCTATACTGATCAGTGTGACACATTTCTCCTCAGCTTTTATTTACACTGTCAGGAAATAAGACACACTAATGAGTAGCAATTCCTCTTCACCTAATAGTCACTCTGATCTTACTGTCAGGAGTTTACATGTTAAAAGCAAACAAAAAACAAACAAACAAAAAACAAACAAACAAACAAATAAGTAAATAAAGTTTCACGTCTGTGTTTTTACAGTAAAGAGTTAAATGATTTAATTGAATTTGATAAAAAAAGACACAAATGTAGGAAGCATGATTCAGAATGTAAGATTAAATTTATTAACTCTAATTTGAAAAAATCTAATTCACAGGTACAGTCGTTCAGACTTTACACTTCAGCTCAGTCATTAATGTCATGCTCGAGAAAACGTACTGTATATAAATTATGCAACATTTACAATGAACAGTAACTCTAAATGCTTTGTTAGGCACAATAATTAAACTACTGTATTCACACACACACACACACACACACACACACACACACACACACACACACACACACACACACACACACATCTCTTCCTCTGTGCTCTCTCCCTTTTTTCTCCCCTTCCAACGTAAATAAAGTTAATAATGAGCCACAGATGGAGAGTATTACATGTCATCTGCCCTGTGCTCAGTCGATTTAACCTGATGATGTCACAGATACACACAGACAGGGACTTTGGTGTCTGGTGTTGGTTGATACAGTTTTCTATCTCGTCTTCACTGAGACGTAACTGATGCCAGAATAATGGAATTTAAAAAAAAAAAGAAATCACTTTCCTCTTTAATAAACTTTAAGTAAATTACAAACACTGGGATTCTGGATACTTTGTGTGTGAATTATTTGCTCAGAATAGAATTTACCAAAAACAGCTTCATGTCTCAGTTACACTCAGTTCTCGTCCTGAACTTAAGTCCACTTTTCGTTCATGATATCAACTCAAGTCGTGATCTGTATTCATCAACAGAATTTTTCAGAAACACAATAAACAGAGGATTCACAAATCATTTAATTCACTGATTTTTATTACATTTTCTGCAGCACATGATCAGGCTGCACACTGTTTTAGAAAAAAAAATAGATTTAATCATTAATTGTCAAGATTAAGTCAAGATCTTGACATGTGAATACAGTTTAAATTTCATATATGAACACAAATGTATATATTTTACACAATGTTCATAATCAAAAACTATCAGTAAACACAGAGACCTTTACACCTGAGTTTAATCAGGAACTTCATTATGACGACATCATGTTACATTTTATAGGAGTGTATAGGAGACGTACGGTGGTCCAGAAGGTCAAGGCACATCTCTATTATCGTGTGTGTGTGTGTGTGTGTGTGTGTGTGTGTGTGTGTGTGTGTGTGTGTGTGTGTGTTGTCCCTCAGCTGTGTGTCATGTCCCTAATTTCTATTTGTATAGTGTCATTGGTGTGTGTCACTGCTCTCCTGTGTGTGCTCAGTATTATGTACATTTATTTATGTGTGTGTTTGAGTGCTGTAAGATGGCAACGCTACACAGTTTATTGATGTTTAAAAATATTTATATATATCTTTATATTTATATACACTGGCGATCAACATTAGAGAACAATTTATAAACAATTGAACAATTCTGAAATAATGTCATCTTCACTGCTCAACAGTTGAAGGAGTTTTGTCCTGTCTATACCATGCTACCAGAACACCTTTTCCACAAAATAACTAAGGCATTTCAACAAAAAACATAATTTTGCAGAAAACACACTGATCAAAATTAGAGAACACTTTCAGATACCTTCCAGTTATTGGTGTTAATCTGGCACCTAGTGCTAATTTCCTTGATTATCTGTCAACCCCTATTTAACTGGCAGCCTAACTTCCAGTTTCACCGACTCTGCAAGATGGTTGGCCGTTCTAAAGTGACTGAAAGCCTCCGGCAGCAGGTTGTCAAGATGAAAGCTAAAGGGATGACCCTATCAGCCATAGCAAGACAAGTTGGTCATTCCAAATCTGTGATTTCAAGAATATTGAATCTTTACAACATCACAAACTCATTCAAGTCCCCCAAGAAGGCTGGTCGTCCACGGAAGACAAATACAAGAGAGGACAGGATACTGCAGAGGATCTCAATGGGCAATCGTTTCCACACTGCAGCTGGAATTGCTCACCAGTTCAGCACTGAACAGGGTAAGGATCTGTCTCGTCATACAGTGTCTCGACGTTTAAGAGCATTTGGGCTGAAAGCCCACTCTGCAGTGACCAACACTCTCATTAGCAGAAAGAATCAAAAGGCTAGACTAAGCTTTGCTGAGGAGCATGTTGTGTGGACAGAGGAGAACTGGTCCAAAGTTCACTTCAGTGATGAAAGCAAGTTTAATGTATTTGTGTCCGATGGGAAACATTATGTTCGGCGACAAACTGGAGAAAGACTGAACCCAAAGTGTGTAAAGAAGTCAGTGAAAAGTGGAGGAGGAAGTGTCATGGTTTGGGGCATGTTTTCTGCAGCAGGTGTTGGGCCTCTTATACAGCTACATGGCAGAGTGATTGCAAATGTTTATCAGAACATTCTTCAAGAACATATGGTTCCTTCCCTGCGTTCATCACCCAATCAGCCCGCAGTGTTCATGCAGGACAACACTCCATGTCACACAGCAAAACGGGTATAGCAGTTCTTCGAAACTGAAAAAATCCTTGGCGACAAAGTTATGGCCAAGAAACCCACTACAGTGACCGAACCGTGGAGGAGACTGGAAGAAGAGTGGACCAAAATCACACCAGAGCAGGGTGAGAGACCAGTGCTGTCCTGTGGCCGCAGATGAGTTCAGATCTCCGTCATTGTTTGAGCCAAAGTGGACTACATGGGAGACGACCAAGGAGGACACGATTGTTGAAAACAAATCATAAAAAAGCCAGACTGGAATATGCCAAACTACATGTTGACAAGCCACAAAGCTTCTGGGAGAATGTCCTATGGAAAGATGAGACAAAAATTGAACTTTTTGCCAAGGCACATCAGCTCTATGTTCACAGACGGAAAAATGAAGCATATCAAGAAAAGAACACTGTCCCTACTGTGAAACATGGAGGAGGCTCTGTTATGTTCTGGGGCTGCTTTGATGCATCTGGCACAGGATGTCTTGAATCTGTGCAGGGTACAATGAAATCTCAAGACTATCAAGGGATTCTAGAGAGAAATGTGCTGGCCAGTGTCAGAAAGCTGGGTCTCAGTCACAGGTCATGGGTCTTGCAACAGGACAATGACCCAAAACACAGCTAAAAACACCCAAGAATGGGTAAGAGGAAAACCTTGGACTACTCTGAAGTGGCCTTCTATGAGCCCTGACCTCAATCCTATTGAGCATCTTTGGAAGGAGCTGAAACATGCCGTCTGGAAAAGGCACCCTTCAAACCGGAAACAACTGGAGCAGCTTGCTCATGAGGAGTGGGCCAAAATACCTGCAGAGAGATGCAGAAGTCTCATTGACAGTTACAGAAATCGTTTGATTGCAGTGATTGCCTCAAAAGGTTGTGCAACAAACTATTAAGTTAGGGGTACCATAATTTTTGTCCAGGCCTGTTCCATGAACTTCAATGAGTTCTTTTTTTTTATAATTCCGTTGAAGCATGATTGAAAAGCAATGTCTGACTTTCATTGGTTAACATTCATAGAATTTTTTTTAATTATTTCTTTTGTCAGATTAAAGTTATTTATGTGACCATTGTGAGTTTTTCTTTCATTGACCGAAAGGTACCAACACTTTTGTCCACGTGTGTGTACGTCTTATATATATATATATATATATATATACTGAACAAAAATCTAAACTCAGCACTTTTGTTTTTGCTTCCATTTTTATGAGATAACCTAAAGGATCTAAAACATTTTCTACACAAAATAACCATATCTCTCAAATATTGTTCACAAATCTGTCAAAACCTGTGATAGTGAGCACTTCTCCTTTGCAGAGATAATCCATCCCACCTCACAGGTGTACCATATCAAGATGTTGATTAGACAGCATGATTATTGCACAGGTTTGCCTTAGACAGGCCACAATAAAAGGCCACTTTGAAATGTTCAGTTGTATCACAGCACGATGCCATAGATGTCGCAAGTTTTGAAAGAGCGTGAAATTGGCAGGCTGACAGCAGGAATGTCCACCAGAGCTGTTGCTCGTGAAGTGAATGTTCATTTCTTTACCATAAGCCGTCTCTGAAGGTGTTTCAGAGAATTTGGCATTACATCATAACTGCAGACCACGTGTAACCAACCACACTCTATGTGAAGGAGATGTGTTGCACTGCATGAGGCAAATGGTGGTCCCGAGACCCCCCAATAAAACAAAACTGCACGTTTCAGAGTGGCCTTTTATTATGGCCAGCCTAAGGCAGGTGGATTATCTCAGTAAAGGAGAAGTGCTCACTATCACAGATTTTGACAGATTTGTGAACAATATTTGATAGATATGGTTATTTTGTGTAGAAAATGTTTCAGATCTTTGAGTTCATCTCATAAAAAATGGGAGCAAAAACAAAAGTGTTACATTTATATTTTTATTCAGTATATTGTTGACGCTTTACATTTAATATCTCTATAGATTTTCATTCACATCATTTGAATAACTGAAAATTCATAAACACTGTGACATCAGTGCTGAGGTGTTTAGTGTCGTCACTGAGAGAGTAATAGTGTTTTACTGTAGAGGTGATTTGTGTAATAAAGACTACTTCACATTCTGATACTCTATTTAATTTATAACAGAAAAACCTAAACCTGATCTCACATCAAGTCCTGAAGGAGATGTACTGTCAGGAAACTCAGTGACTCTGATCTGTAGACTGAATACACAGTCTACTGGATGGAAGTTTTACTGGATTAAAGATGACCATCAGACTGAGACTGTGCGTAATACAAACTCCTACACCATCAGATCAGTTAGTGAATCTAGTAGAGGTCGATATCAGTGTTATGCTGGAAGAGGAAAAGACTCAGTCTACTACACACAGTACAGTAATGAACTCCAGTTAGATGTTACTGGTGAGTAAGAGACTTTCTCTCGCGTGATTCTGTACAACACTGAACATATAAACAACATGTGAGCAGCATCACAATACAGTAACATTTACACAGATACACACAGAGAAGTGTTTCCTGTAGATGATTGTATTAAAGTTAAAGAGAGACAGTGTGAGCACGGCTGAGCAGGGCCGGTGTGAGCTGAGCTGGACATCAAGTGGAACAACACTAGTTTAGATTTAGTGGAAAATGTCACAAAAACCTGTAAAACTCTTTTAATGAGCTGCTGAGAGGCTGTTTAATGATCTTCATAAAGTTACTGCTTGAGAAACGGTTAATCAAAATGTTAAAAGCAACTCACTTGTGTAATATTTGTGCTGTCATGGGAAAGGCCAACCTGACATCATGAACTGTGTTACATTTTTTACAGAAAAAACTAAACCTGAAATCAGATCACAATGTCAAGGAGACGTGTTGACAGGAAACTCAGTGACTCTGACCTGTACACTGAAGCCCAGGTCTACTGGATGGAAGTTTTACTGGACCACACCCACACGGAGCAAAGAGACTGAGACTGATACACACTCCTACACCATCAGATCAGTGAGTGTCTCTGATGGAGGTCAGTACAGGTGCAGAGCTGGAAGAGGAATCCCAGTCTACTACACACAGTACAGTGATGCACTCTGGGTAAATGTTATTGGTGAGTAAGAGACTTTCTGTGAAGTGATTCTGTACAACACTGAACATGTGAGCAGCGTCACAACACAGCAACATTTACACACACTGTACACACTCTTATCTAATTATCAAGAAGTTATAAAAGAGAAATCAGATGGTCAGTCATGGCTCACAGATCAGTGTGTTTTACCTTTAGTGTGTTGTTCCCTTGCTGACACTCAGTGTTGATGAAGATACAGAGTTCTGTGAAGGATAAACATATTGATGATGAACGTCTGTACAAAACAGTAATGTGCCTCCTAGACCTGCATCACTATTATGTAAATGTTCCTCTTGGTTTCAGACATACAGTACTACTCGTGTCAATGTGTGATTTGGACAAATTCTAGAGTTACTATAGTAATGCATTTCAGCCACAGGGGGGCAGTGCAATTCCTAGCTCCCTGCAAACTCTGAGTACAGTGTGAGAACGACTGAGCAGGGACGGTGTGAGCTGAGCTGGAAATCAAGTCAAACAACACTAGTTTAGTTTTGGTGAAATCTGTCACAAAAACCTGTAAAAACTCCTTTAACACACCATTCAGAGGCTCTAAAGGTGACTTTATAAAGTTCTTGTTTAAAACTCGAGTGGAGAGTCTGAGTGTGAAGAGGACGAGGGTCGAGATTTTATACTGAAACACGGAGTGTAAGAGACTGTAGAGTCTGGGAGTTTTAGTTTCTTGTTCCCTTGCTGACACTCAGTGTTTATAAAGATGAAGAGGAAAGACAACACACTGTAATTCAGACATGAGTTAATAGTGTAGAAGTGAATTTTACTTCATCAGTAGTGATTGTATGTGACAGAGTTTAATCATTTACATGTCAGCAGATTTACTGGATCTACACTCTGAATGTTTACAGAAATTATGGATCCAGTTTTAAAATGTTATGTGTTTAAATTTAATTCATAAACAGACTTTTTCTTACAGAAAGCCCCAAACCTGTGGTGAATGTAAAGACTAAACTACCTGAATTCAGAGGAGAGAGAGTGACATTCAGGTGTGACATAAAAGGAGGCGGCACTCAGTGGACATATGAGTGGTTTATGTACAATGACAAAGTCTCCCCATCACACACAACACAGACGATTACAGTCGAATATGATGACAGAGTTAAATACACCTGCAGAGGGAGGAGAAGAGACTCTCAGCTCTCACAGACCAGTGAACCTGTATCACTCTCTGTATCAGGTGTGTGTGTGTGTGTGTGTGTGTGTGTGTGTCTGTGTTATTACGTATACATGTAACATTTATGAATAGTTTCTGATTTTCATTATATTTGACATATTTGATCTGTAAAAACATTACAAACACTGAGCCGCTAGTAAAGTTGTGTGTGAATGTTACACTCAGGGTGGAATGTTTGATTCATACACTATCAGAACACACACACATCTGTGCTTATTTAAAACACACACACACACACGCACGCACGCACACACACGCGCACACGCACGCACAGGCACACTTACAGGCACACACGCACACACCCTCATTTACTCAGCTCTAGTGAGGAAAGAGAAGAACTCAGGCTGAATAAATGTGTAATTATTGAGTTCAGGTTGTGATGAGAAGTTTATCTGTGAACTGGAAATAAGAACCAAAAAATAAACAAAATGGAAAATCACAGATTCACAAATCATTTCATTCACTGATAACTGATTTTTAGTTAATTTTCTGTTTTAGAAAATAAGATTTAATCATTAATTGTTAGTTAGATGATTATATTAAAACCTCTGCTATGATTTTATACTATATGAAGAGAAGATCTTTCTTTCATGTAGAAAAGAAACCGAACAGTAAATACAGAGACATTTACACTTTAATCAGGAATTTCATTATGATCACAAGGTGTGTGTTTGTGTGTGTGTGTGTGTGAGTGTGTGTGTGTGTGTTGTATAGTTTCATTGGTGTGTGACCTCTCTCTTGTGTGTGTTCAGTATGATGTACATTTATTTATGTGTGTGTTTGATGCTGTAAGGTGGCAACACTACACTGTTTTATTGATGTTTAGGCAAAAGAAAGTTTAAAAAAAGATTATTCTAGATATTCTATTTATTTAATTCAATTCAATTCAATTCAATTTATTTGTATTGTATATTCATTTTAACAACTGACATTGTCGCAAAGCAGCTTTACACAATCAAAAGAATTAAGTTTGTATGAAATGAGAATGTGTATGAATCAAAATGATAAGATTGTCCCTGATGAGAAAGCCGAGGGCGACGGTTTCAAGGAAAAACTCACTGAGATGGTAAAAGGATGAAACCTTGAGAGGATATAATATCTCTATAGATTTTCATTCACATCATTTGAATAACTGAAAATTCATAAACACTGTGACATCAGTGCTGAGGTGTTTAGTGTCGTCACTGAGAGAGTAATAGTGTTTTACTGTAGAGGTGATTTGTGTAGTAAAGACTACTTCACATTTTCATACTCTATTTAATTTCTAACAGAAAAACCTAAACCTAAACTCACATCAAACCTTGAAGGAGCTGCACTGTCAGGAAACTCAGTGACTCTGACCTGTACACTGAATACACAGTCTACTGGATGGAGGTTTTACTGGAACACATCCACACAGAGCACTGAGACTGAGACTGACACACACTCCTACAACATCAGATCAGTTAGTGTCTCTGATGGAGGTCAGTACAGGTGCAGAGCTGGAAGAGGAATCCCAGTCTACTACACACACTACAGTGATGCACTCTGGGTAAATGTTATTGGTGAGTAAGAGACTTTGTGTAAGTGATTCTGTACAACACTGAACATGTGAGCAGCATCACAACACAGCAACATTTACACACACTGTACACACTCTTATCTAATTATCAAGAAGTTATAAAAGAGAAATCAGATGGTCAGTCACTGCTCACAGATCAGTGTGTTTTACCTTTACGGTGTGTTGTTCCCTTGCTGACACTCAGTGTTGATGAAGATACAGAGTTCTGTGAAGGATAAACATATTGATGATGAAGGTCTTTACAATGAAGAGTAATGTGCTGTAAAATCATGACATTTAAATATTGTAATTTAGGAAATTTTCACTGAACCAATGAACTACACGCAACTGTGGGAGAGATTTACAGTTAGGTCCATAAGTATTGGGACATTAAAGCAGGTTATTTTGCCTGCATGTTACAGCAAAATTAAATCTTAATTATATATTTTTCTAATTTGTAGACGTTTAAGTTTGAGTTTGAGTGTATTTACACACACTGTGAGGAGAGATAACATTTGTGTTTGTGTTTTTTCCAAATGAAGGATTATCTGTTCATTAGTTCTTTATTTCTGGATTGGATTAGTTGTAAAGTATTTGTAAATAATACAATTAAACTTTTCAGTAGTCTTCAGTGCAGGAATTTTCTACCTTCTCAGCTTTTAAAGTTATTTTTATCCGACACCCCCCCCCCCCCCCCCCCCCTTTCGGTACTGATACACATTCAACACTTTTATGTACAGATGTTACTCAACCAGAATGACAGTTTTACCACGGTGTCTCCTGCCAGCGACATTAGGGTTTTCATTTTTCATTTTTTTCAAGGATTTACGCCGTAAGATTTATGAGCTGCAGTTACTCATAATAGATAATATTTTCTTTTTAATAAAACAATCTCAGTACTAAAATTACAATACACATTTAGAATTTACATTACATGTAGCCGTTTCTTATTTACATCGAATTTAAGCAAAGTGAACGTTAACACGGTGACACTTTAGATTTTATCATGTGTAGTTAGAAATTCTATGCGTGTCAAAAGGGTTTTGTGTCATCTTATACTTTGTGTAATTTGTAGTAGATTTATTAACTGAAATAATATCGCCATTAATTTCCATGAACTTGTTTGTGGTGAAATTAATAAGTCTTCTTTCCAAAAGGTTTATTGCCAAATAAATTATTAAATTAATGTTAAAAATACAAAAAAACAGTCGTATGTCAGATTCTCGTCTCCTCACATACGCCCCTGCGCTTAGTGCTCCATTCACATGCAAGTTTTATATAAATGACTCTATTCAGATGTAAGTAAGTGCTGATTGCGATGTTGTTTGGAGGGAGTAACGTGCTGATGCATGCTCGTGTCCAACAGGACAACAAGGGCTTGAATAAAGAAACAAAAATCCTCAATGTCGACGTGAGAATCTTTCCCCAAGAAAATGGCTGGCTGCATAAATCCACATGAAGCGCCTTTTTTTTTTTTTTTTTTTTTAATTATCCAAGATTAAAGATTCAAATAACTTTATTCATCCCAGAGAGTAATTGGTTGCAGTTGCTTTGATTTGTTTACCTGGAAGAAAGGAAAGGAGTAATAGATTAGACAAGGAAACAAGATTAGGGGAAAAAAAATTAAAGAAATTAATATTTAAAATAATAAAAACAAATGAATAGAAAATAGAATTAAATATAGTACACAGTAAGTTACAGTAAGGTACTGTACATATTGCACTAACATAAGGAATATACAGATATTGCACCTGGGATGGAAATGGAAAAGAAAGAGATTGCACAAATGGTTCTGGTAATCAGATTGTCCACTTGGAACTGATATTGAGTTGTGGGAACAGTAGTGTATTAATGTAATATTGTACAGTAACTACAGACAGTCCCTATCCCGTAGTGAAAACTTTACTGAGACGAGTTGTATAAATGTATCGCCAGTAGGAGAAAAGATCCCCTGTGGCACTCTGTAGAACACCTGGTCATAATCAGTCTCTGGTTGAATTTGCTCCTCTGGTCAGAGAGAACATATTCTGTAGTGGGTGAGAAGGATTGTTCAAGATTGTTTTGGACAGAATCCTCCTCCTTCCCACGACATCAACAGAGTCCATCTACATGCCCAGGACAGATGCGGCCCTAGATGGCATGTCCAGTCTATTTCTGTCTGCTGCTTTCATGTCGCAGCCCCACCAGACCACAGCATAAAATCGCCACTCATCACAACAGATTCATAGAACATCTGAAGAATGGTGTCGCAGATATTCATACAACCTGCTCTGTACTTTCTTGTAGAGTGCCATTGTGTTAACTGACCAGTCCAGTTTGTTATCTAGATGAACTCCCAGGTATTTATACTCTGAGACCACGTCCACTCTCTCTCCCTAGACAGATATAGGAGTCACAGGGGTTCCACTTTTCCTATAGGCCACCACCAGGTACTTCGTTTTCTTGATGTTGCGTTGTAGGTGGTTACACTCACACCAGAAAACAAAGTCACCCGCCACAGACTGGTACTCGGAGATGTCACTGTCCTTAATATACAGTATCCAACAACCACAGAGTTGTCAGAGAACTTCTGTAGATGGCATGACTCTGAATTATGTTTAAAGTCAGATGTATAGTGGGTGAAAAGTAATGGAGATCGAACAGTCCCCTGAGGAGCACTAGTGCTGCAGATCACTGTGTCGGACAGTTTTGTAATCGGACATACTGATGACAACAGGTCAGATAGTCCATGATCCAGGAGACCAAGGGAGTGTCAATTTGCATGTACTGTAAATTGCACCACAGTACTGCTGGTCGTATGGTGTTGAAGGCACTGGAGAGAGCGGTGGGCCTGTAATTGTTCTGGGCAGAGGGTCGTGGTATTTTGTGGACAGGAACAATTTTGTGGACAGGAACAAGTCTTCCACAAGGCAGGGACTTACTGTAGAGACAGACTCAGGCTAAACAGGTGCCGTAGGACACCACATACTGTAGTTGAGGAGCACAGGATTTCTGGACTCATGGGTTCATTTTATCCGCACCTGCAGCTTTTGTTGGGCAGAGTCTGCTCAGACCGTGTTTCACCTGGTCATCTGAGATGTTGATTGAGGGAAGTGCAGAAGGAGTAGTGGCTGTTTTCTGTGTGGCGGAGGATGGGGGAGTCTGTATTAAAGTTGAAGCTGAAGCTTGGCTGAAGGCGAGGGTGGTGTGAGACAGAGGGACATTGAATCTGTTAAAGATAGTGTTGAGATCATCATCATGATAATAGTAATCATCATGCTTTTTCTGCTGTTTGTGTCCAGCATTAAATAATTATTTGACCTCGAATGTCTGGAATGTGATTGTGAATCCATGACTGAAATAAAGGTGATCACATGGCACACACTTTCAGCTTCACAAAATTCTCTTGTATGTGTTCTCTCACACAAGTTTAAAAGTCACACATGAATCTAACATCAACCACATTATGAAAGCCCAGTTTGTGCTCTATGTAAGACCTATTGACATCTGGCTCAGGTCCACCATGTTTCCCCAGGAATCTTATTAATGTCTCAGCTCTTCACACCTAAACATTCAGATTCCTCACACAAAAACAGGGTTCACTGAGGCCAGAGAGAGGAACAAAAGATAAAGTATGGTTTGTGCAATTTTTACTAACAATCTACACAGAAAAATATTTTACATCAGATGCACACGCAATTTGGCACAGGTCTTACACCAGATGTAACTACGTTTCATGTTGCAAACGGCAGCGTTTACTTATTATTATATTTTTATTGCCATTATAAACTTTTTGGAAAGAAAACCGTTTGTGTACATATTTTTTTTGGGTGGCTACAATCTAATTTCTTTTACCCCAGAGGGTTAAATGAAACATGCATTGCTGCGCTTGGAAGCTCAGTTGTGAGCGCGAGGAGCAGAAAATGAAATATAGCCTTCCTCATCCCAAGAGCTGACTGGAGTAATCTTAAAGGGGGAAGGAGGAATTTTTTATTTGCAAATTCAATCAATGTTGTCTGAAATTGCAAAGCACACACTGAGAAATGTACTGATGCTACTTGGAGCAAACTGATTGAATTATTATTATTATTATTATTACATGTAAGACAATTTATTTTAGTTCAGTGCTAGCCAAAGTGCAAACAAATGATGATTATACTGCATAAATATTATTTAGTATAAGAAAACATCTGAAAATGAAAGGGTTGGAAAATATATACTTATAGAACCTTAAATGTCTGCTTTTACATAAACTAATGGAAAACTAATTTCAGATGATGTAAATTAAAGGTGAATATAGTCACTGAGGCACTTCACCTGCAGAGGAGATTTCAGCTGTTTTGCAAAATGTCCATGTTATTTCAGGGATGACTTTGAAATACGACTGATTAAACAAAAGGTTCACAGTTATAAAGTTTTATAATTTGCATGACAGGATGTAGGTAAAAAATACTTTCTGCTCGGTGACCCCAGCCTGAGAATCTTCCATTTTCATAAGCAGAAAAAAAAACGGATTATCTAGTAAAATACGTGTATAATGACTGATGTACACTACTTTGTACAATAGATAACTGGCTAGTTAATTAAATGATGCACGGGCGTTTCACGTGGCAACACGAACACGTGTATAAGAAGTCTGGACAACTTGCATTACTTCTCTGGATTATGACAAGCAGACATAGAGGTCATCAACTAATAAAAGTTACCAAGTGTATAAGAACATTGTCAGTGCGTATCTTTCTTTTAAAGCTCACATTGTGCTTTATTTTTCTTAATTTGTTTTTTTGTATAATTAAACCACACAAACGATAAAAAAAATCAATACTAACAGGCAATTCACAAGTCGAATGTTAAACAGGAATGCAAAATAAAAGGTAATGTCCAATAAAACTAAAACACTATTGATCCCCTCGGTCAGTCCGCAACAGTGATGGGTCGTTCATGAATGATTCGTTCTTTTTGAACGAATCTTTAATGTGACTCAGAAGAACGAATAGTCTCGGAGAGTGATTCGTTGATTTTCTACTGGACGCGCATGCGCAAAGCATCGCAAAACCTCCGTAGGTTATGTACAGGAAACAGAATTAAGTCGTTACCTTTGGGTCTGTGGTCTGAGTCGTTTGTTCTTTTGTCATGTGACTCCCATAGACGCTTTGAAGTATGATAGATTCAAAAGAACAAACGACTTGGACTAGAAAATATGATGAGCTGCTCATTCTGTTTATAATATGTCCTCAGCCGCATTGTAATATTTTAATTACAGAACGAAACGAACTAAACGACGAAAAGATTCGTTCATTTTAATGAACGAGATTCAAAGAACTGAGTCACTAAAATGATTCAAACTTCCCATCACTAGTCCGCAAGTCACTAGCAGCAGTAGAATGGGTGATGGACGGGACGAGACGATGGCGAAACATGACGTATTTTTGGAACGCGCATGCGCAAAACGCTTGGGTGGGAAATGATGATGAGTAGGAAGAATTTATAGAGCGCCTGCACGAGAATGTGCGCTGAGATGAGAGCCGGCGCGAGAAGAGTGAGCTCCACGATGAGAACAGGTGTTCTATCAATTCATCCTATTCATCATTAGTTCCTTCCCAGCCTTTCTGCGCATGCGCAGTAAAAATACGTCACGCTTAAATTCATTCAAGTGCGAATTTACTGAGGTCTTTCATAGTTTTGTGCTTTGAATTGAAATTTTATTTGATTCACATGCGTACATATAACAGTTGACCTGTGAATTGAAGAGTTGGAGTGATTCTTTTTTTATCGTTTGTACCCATTTACAAACTATGGGAATTACATTCTGATGAACTACCGTCATGTGTCAGAATCTGCTGCCCATTTTAAAACTGAGTATTTGCAGTCTTATGTCCATTTGGATAATGTAGGACAGAGCGGTATAATTATCTTGTTTTTTTTACCGGTAGGACATTCTGTCAAATAGGAAAAACTGATAGAACACCGGCGCGCACAGAAGGAGCTCGAGCATGTTAGTGGCTGACGCTGATGTGTTCGGTGAGGTGCTAATCTGGTCTGTGAGGATCATTGGGGGTGGTGGATCGGCAGGGGCCGATAACAGAAGAATCCGAGAGAGCGAGAAATAACGCTGGAATATTGGACATGGAAGGGAATTCACACGGAAATCTGGTGACGCGGTGTTGTCTGAGCGGGAGTTAAATAGGAGCTGGAGATTGGGATCAGGTGTACAGAGAGCGGTGACTGAGGCAGTGAAAAGCAATACGCGGGGTGGATTCTGAAGCAGGAGTGAGCAGGGGATCATGGGGGATTGTTAGACGATAGCGTGGCGTGGCGATACAAGCTAAGAGTTATATCCAGTCCGTTAGTCCTCGCATTATTGTCAATTTTTAACCTTATTGTTAATCTTTTTCTTGTTTTCTTGCTGACACTCAGTGCTCCTGAAGATGAACAGTCAGGAAAACAGGAGAGTGAAATCATTAGTAGAAAAGATCTACATTTACAGAACAGTAACGTGATTCATTTTATCACTGAGTCAGTTTTTCACATTGTGATCTACATTGACTTCATTAGTAGTGATTGTTAAAATGTCTCAGTCCACCTCTGACAGCTTCATCATTTACATCTGAGCACACACACTGTACTCCAGTTTAATATGTTATTTGTTTAAGTAATGGTGTTGGGACTTAATAATCCTTAAAAATAATGATTTATTTTCCTTACAGAGAATCCTAAACCTCTAGTGATTATAAAGCCTGATACACAGGTGTACAGAGGAGAGAGAGTGACTTTCAGGTGTGACATACAGACAGGAGGAGACACTGAGTGGACATACAGCTGGTATAAGAATAATAACACAGAGCTACGAGACACAACACAGGAGTTGATCATCAGCACAGTTAGAGACTCTGACAGGGCTAAATACACCTGCAGAGGGAGGAGAAGAGACTCTCAGCTCTCACAGATCAGTGATGCTGTTACACTCTCTGTGTCGGGTGAGTGTGTTGTATTATGATGATGATACATTTTATGGAAAATATACCAGAAATAAGCTTTCTGTTTGTTTATTTTTTTTTCTAGCCTTATTGATCCCTTAGAAACAGAGAACAGCAGAGCTCAGCAATGAAATAGAGGAGGGTCTTTTGTTATATCAGGTCACAATAAGAGGGAAATCTGATTAGCTTGGATGTAATCATTTTATTACTAATCTCCACTATAAGAGATACAGCAGGACTGAAGGACTAATCAAAGAGAAAGACACACATTTACCGTATGTAAATAGTCTTGGAGTAAACCACACAGTCTGGATAAACAGAATAATCACATCATGCAGAAATTAGTCTTTGGTGTTATTTTCCTTTTTTTTTTTTGGATTTTTCCCCGATTTTCTCCCTAATTTAGTCGTGTCCAATTCCTCCCCGTCACTAGGGGGCTCCCACATTAAGGCTACTACTACCACTCAGCCGGGAGGGCCGAAGACTATCACGTGTTTCCTCCGAACCACGTGACGCCAGCCGACCGCATCTTTTTCGAACTGCTCGCTCGCGCACCGTTGGGGGCGGCGTAACACACTCGGAGGACAGCGCTATCCACTCCCTCCGTTGCGCGAGCTCACAGACGCCCCTGATTGGCTGTAGAGCCGTGATTAATGTGGGAGCACTAAGTACCTCTCATCCCTCCCCTCTGAGAGAGCTCGGCCAAACAGCTCTCTCTAGACCTCCGGCTGCGAGAGGTTACAGCACCACCCGGGATTCGAACTGGCGATCTAAGGATGATAGGGCGAGCTTTAACCACTGCGCCACTCGGAGGCCCGTTATTTTCCCTTTTTAATAAATAATGTAGAATAAGTTATATTTTTCACAAAAGGTAATAAATTAGAAGATTCTATAATTATTAAGATAAAACCACTAACAACACAAAGACATTAATAAGATGTTTTACTCTGTAGAGGTGATTAGTGTAAAGTGTACTTCACATCCTGAACTGTTTCATTTCTAACAGAAAAACCAAAACCTGATCTCACATCAGACCTTAAAGGAGCTGCACTGACAGGAAACTCGGTGACTCTGACCTGTACACTGAAGCTGCAGTCTGCTGGATGGAAGTTTTACTGGATTAAAGACACACAGAGTAATGAGACTGAGACTGAAACATCTCACTACTTCATCACACCAGTTAGTGTCTCTGATGGAGGTCAGTACAGGTGCAGAACTGGAAGAGGAAACCCAGTCTACTATACACACTACAGTGATGCACTCTGGGTAAATGTTACTGGTGAGTAAGAGAGGTTGTTTTTTAAAACACCAAAACAATGTAAAGTTTCTCAGCTTCAGTGTGTTAAATGTAGACAAGTGTGAACATGTGTATTAATGATGGGCTCAGAATGTGAAAGTCTGAGAAAGACGCATTATCTGTGAGTTGTTCTGTGTGCCATTTATCACACTCTCACAAATCACAGATGCATAGTTTGGTGGATGATGGGTAGCCATTACTCTGAGAATGTGAACTGATCCAGCACCACATATTGCATCAATACCAGCCGTGATGTGTTCACCACTCACACAAAAGTGCATAAATACCAGATAGCCAGGCTTACAAACCTACAGGAGAGAACACCTCTGACCTTTCAAAATTTCCATTTTATTTTTAACAATGAACTTTGTCTCAAAGCAGCATTTTAGAACATAAGTAAGTAAAGTAAAGCCTTCATTTGTCACATATACATTACAGCACAGTGAAATTAAGGAATGCTGAGCTGGGAATTGAACCACCAATCCTCCAATCAGTAACTCCTTGCCTTAGCCCTCTGAGCTACCACTGCCCCAAGCAAAATAAACATTAAGAAGCAAAAAACTTTTTGCGAAAAGTCCTAGATGTTGGACAAAATCATCAAGCCTGTCAAGCCTAAGGTGGATAAACTGCCTTAGATGTTATGAGGAAGAAACCTTATTTTTTAGCTTATTTTTTTTTTGTAACCATTTATTGCAGCTCTATCTATGGCTTGTGCTGCTGATCAATGTTTAGGTCCAAATGCAAGTTGTCTGACTTTTGTTTGTCTTTGGCCCAGATGTCTCTCAGTGGAGAGGGTGATAGAGTATTTCCCTTCTCAATGTGGAGCACAGTTTAACGAGGTTTATTTAGCAGAATGCCCTGCACTTTTCAAATCCATTATTCACAGCAGTTACAATACAAAAGGCAATTACATTATCATTAATTACATTATCTACATTGTTGTAGAATAAAAAAAAAAAAACACATCATGTACATAAAATATTGATGGACTATTGTCAAACGCTGACGAATCTCCACATCTGCTCTCACTGGAAGCCTTTCACTGAGTTTGGATCGATGGCAAAGTGTTGATACTTCTGATTCTGATGTTTCAGTTTGGAGAATCGATCTTCACATCAAAAAATAAACAACATTATATAATTATATTTATTATTGTATTAAAACTGCTGTTCAGGATAAGAAGTACTTTTACTTCCATCTTGTTGCTTCTGTTCCACAAAGGCAGTAGTAGGACGTGCTTGGAGAGAAACAGAGTCTACACTTTAGTCAGTCACAGAATGACCAAAAACAAAGCAAAGCATGGTGTGGAGCTCTTTAACCCTCATAAACAACAATGAAGTAAAAATGTGACATGAAATGTTGGTGTTCCACAAACCTGATGAAACATGAGAAACTGGAGTTGCAGCAGAAGTGAGGATGGCCAGAGAGGGTGCAGGCAGGAACCAAACATCTGCAGAAGCTTTACAGAGATGCAGGTGTTGTCCAGGTGTCAGTGATAAAACTAGCTTATTTTAAAGGAGATATTTTACCCTTTTTACTTGTTACTCAGTCATTTTCATGTTTACAGTAAATGACGGTGATAACTTTACAAGTATTATTAATATTTACTTCTGTGTGATATGCATTTAATTGTGAAAAGCTGCCAAATAAACACACACAGCATAAAGTTAATATTTTAAGATATTTAAATTTGCAGGTTGGCTCTAGCTGATATAATGTTTTGTGCTGGATTGTGCAGCTCCTGACCCTACTGTACCTCTAGTCTTCCTCATTGACTGTGATTACTACTTTACATTTACAGCATTTGGCAGACGACCTTAACCAGAGAGACTTACTGTACATTGTATTTTCTCATTATACAGTAGGTAGACAAGGGGAATGTCGATTATCGCCGCGCTCACCGCCGCAACAAAACGACAGCAGCCAAAATAAATCAGTCGCATTTCA